>JAJEJO010000907.1:1128507-1370283 GCA_020662805.1 Glaucomys volans
CATCCATCCATCCATCCATCCACCTACACATTCATTCATCTCTCCACCCATCCACACATTCATTCATCCACACATCCATCCATCATCTATCCATCCATCTTCCCATCCATCCAGTGACCCAGGCAGACATCCATCCATCCATCCATCCACCCATCCACTTACCTCTCCATCCATCCATTCTTCATCCATTTACTCAACAATACTGTTCCTCAGTTACAATCTGTGCTGATAATGCCAGATGAAAACAATCCCATAAACTCACATATAGACTTACTACTTTCTCCTATTTTGGAGAGATATAGAAGGGTTTTTTTTTCTTTTTGTGTCTTAGAATTTTTATTTTGCATTCATTGTAAATATACCAAAATGTTGTGAAGCTAATACAGAGAGTCCCCATGTATCCTTCACCCAATTTTTCCAAAGGTTATATCTTACATAATTACGTTATAATATCAAAACCAGAAAACCATCAGTGGTACAACACACAGGCTGGTTATTCCTTCTATTCACAGTCACCATGAGGTATTCTTGAAACCAAGGTTAGGATACAGAATTATTCCATTGCTACCATCTTGTTTGCTCCTGGCAATCCAATCCACTCTTTTCAAGAATTCCTACATCTGAACAACCACTAATCTGCTTTCTTGACTCCATATCTTATCACTGAAAGAATATTATATAATGGAGTCATATGTTATGTGATATTTGACATCGTTTTCATCTTCATGCTTATATAACTTTTTGAGACCTATATAACTTTTTGCTGATATCAATAGATCCCTCTTTTTTATTTTGAGTAGTAATTCATGTTAAAAATTTACTGTAATTTACTTAAATTTTCACTTATTGAGGAACATTTTGGTAGTTGTTGGTTTTGGAATATTATAAATAAGATGGTCATGAATGACACAGACAGAAGCTCTCATTTCTCTGGAATAAATGTCCATGAATGAAAGTTCTGGGTTCATATGATAATTATGTTTTAGTTTTTTAAGGATCTGCCAATTTTCCAAAGTCAATTTACACTCGTACCATCAATACTGAGAGATCCAGTTTCTCAGCATCCACACCAGAGTTTGATGTTTTCACTGTTTTTTGTTTTAGTGGTTCTAATAGGTGTGTACTAATATCTCACTATGGTCTTTATTTATACTTCTCAGTGATAGTGAGCATGTTTTCATGTACTCACTTGACATTTGTACATCTTCTTTGGCAAAATGACTCTTCATGGCTTCGTTACATTTTCTAATTCAATTGTTTGGGTTATTCTTTTAATACTGAATTTTAAAAGTATATACCATGACCCATGACTTAAGTGGGGTTTATTCCAGGAAGACAAGGCTCACTCAATATTCAAAAATCCATTCAGTGCAATCCATCACACTAACAGACTACAGAAGGTAAGAGGAAAAAAAACAAACATCAATTATTATTGCAGAAAAATCATTTGACAAATTCAGTACCATGCATGATATCAACACTTGGAAAAATAGTAATAAAGGACTTCCTTGCATTGAAAAAAATCTATGAAAAAATCTTTAGGTGACCAAATGCTTCATGGTGAAGAGTGAATGCTCTCTCTTATGAGTAGAAACAAGACAAGGATGCTAGATCTCATCACTTGTATTCAACACAGAAGTGGAGGTGCCACCAGGACTGTGAGGCAACAGAAGGAAATACCATGCATACAGATCTGAAGGGAGAAAGGACTGTTCCTATTTGCAGAACACGTGGTACTCTGTACATGATAGCTCATGGGATGTACGATAGCAGCTCGGTGGTAGAGCACTTGCCTAGCAAACCCAGGTACTGCAAAAATAAAATAAAATAAAATAAAAATAAAAGACACTTCTAGAACTAATAAATGGGTTAGGCAAGTTAGTACAAAGATGTTAACTTATTTGATCTTTCTAGGAACCAGATTCGTTTCATTACTTTTTCTACTTTCTGTTCTTAATTTTATTTGCTTCTGCTTTTCATCATTCCATTTTTCCAATCCCTTGGGTTTATTCTGATTCCCTTTTTCTAGATTATTTAGGTCAGCGATTCATCCATTGGTTCGAGGCTTTATCTTTTGTCCCCAATTTAATCATTTAATGTTACGAATTTTCCTCTTGGCACTGATTAAGCTGTATCTCAAAACTTTGATGCAGTGTGTTTTAATTTCCATTCAGTGTACAGTGGATTTGTTTCCCTGCAGACTCCCTCTTTGACCCATTCATCATTTGAAACCAACATAATTTAGTTTCCAGCTGTTTGGAGATTTTTCTGTTATTGACTTCTAGTTTGATTTTGGGGTGGAGAACCCATTCCTTATGATTTCAATGCTTTCACCTTTTTGAGGTTTATTTCATGCTGCAGCATATGGTCTACCTTATGTACATGTCATGGACATTGGAAAAATGTATATATGCTGCTGTTGTTTTATAGAGTATTCTCTAAGTGTCCCTCCAATCCTGTTGGTTTTCTTGAGTTCTTCTGTATTCTTTGTAATGTTCTGTCGAGATCTGTCAATTGTTCAGAGACAGTTCTGAAGTCTCCAGCTATAATTACACATGTGTATTTCTATCAATTTTTGCTTCATATATTCTGCTTGGTGTTTTAGTCTAAGCATAGTTAATACTGCTATGCCTTCTTAGTGAACTGATTTGGAATCATTTGAATCATGCAATGGCCTTTTCTCACCCTGGTAAACCTCCTGGTTCTGAAAACTACTTTATCTGATTGTTAGTGTTTCTACTCCTACTTTCCTTTCATTAAAGCTTGCATGGTGTATCCCTCCATCTACTTAATTCATTCCTCATGTGTTATTATAATTGGTGTATTTCCTATATAAAAGCATAGAGTTGGGTTATGTTTTTATTTGGCACTTTATTTCATGCCTTTCAACTTGTATATTCAGATAATTTTCATTTAATGCATTTAGGTATATAATAAAGCTTAAGTCTGTTCATTTATGTTTTGTTTTCTGTTTGTTCTCTGTTTTGTTTCCTTTTGTTTTTTCCTAACTCCCTATGGATTACTTGAGCATTTTGGGGGGGGGGAATTTAATTTGATTTATTTATTACTATTTAGTATATATTTGTATATATACCTTGAAGTGGTTGCTTAAACATAACTTATCAAGGTCCAGTAGTGCTGACTATTTCTTCTCTCTCGGTACTTCAGTGACACCAAGCTGAGACTTATGATGATTGTACATGTATGGGATACTCTGTGTCCACACATCCCCATCTATTTTCTCTCTGATTTCCAAACTGAGTAATATCTACTTATCTAACTTCAAGGTCAATAGACTTCTGTCTTCTGTGTTGATTCCATCTATTGAGTTTTTTGTTTCAATTTATTAATTTTTCAGCTTTAAAATATCTATTTTGTTCTTCTTTACATCTTCTATTCTTTGGGCTAATACTTTCTATTTTTTAATTATTTCAAGTATGCCCAGTGAGGTAGTTTTAGATGAATAGCCTTCAAGCCCTACTCAAATAATTGTAGCATTTCCTCATTAGTGAATGCTGATTTTCTTTTCTGCTTCAATTTATTATCCTTGTGATACATGCATACATGATCTGAGATTAAAACTTAGCTATTATGTTAATGAGATTCCTTATTTTATTTAGATCTTGTTTTTTTGCTGCCTCTTCTGACACTTGTCTGCTGATCCAAGGGAGCAGCACCTCAAGATAACCAGGTGAGGGAAAGTCCAGATTCACCATCTGGCCTCCTTCAACACCTGAGCAGGACTCACTTTCACTGCTGAGAAGAGTCTTACTTAGGGAGACCCCCACAGTGAACCTCTTTGACTCTGCCCTGGTGGGGAGGGATGAGGTGCCTGTTCACTCTTCCCCGAGTCCTCCTGTGACACCTAAGGAGTAAAGGGATGTCCTTGCCACTGCTGAGGGGAGTAAATTCTGCTGCTCCTGCAGCCAACTCTGAAAGCACCCCCATAAATGAAAAGGGGTCTTCTTACTACAAGGCAGGGGTTTGGAAGCCAAGGCTCCCCAGCATTCTTCACTGGGTGCACTGGGGTGAGGAAGGGTCCCATGACCATGGAAGGCATGCAAGTCCCAGCTCTTCTTGGCTTTGTCTGATGCAGTCAGAGCTGGGTGGGGAGCTGCTGACTCACCTCACCTGTGCAGGTGGAGATCTAGCCTCCCCTGTTCTGACTCTGCTGACAGGAGGTGTGGAGCAGTTTTCCTAAGGAGTTCATGGCCTTGCTGGTCCTTTGTCTCTTCCTGGGGCCATTTTGGTCAACAGAAACTGGATTTCCAGATTGCCGACTCCTCTGCTATCCAGTTCAGGATATATGAGACAAGAAAGGAAAGAAACCACACCAGCCTGTCTTTTCTGGTTCCTGTAGTCCTGCACCAGTCAGCTCTCCAACCTGCAGGGCCCAGGCGTGTGCTTCATATGTAACATCCATGGCTTCCAGTAAGAAGAGGGAAACGGGCATCCAATCCATGTTCCTGGAAGCAGATCTCCTTTATTGAAAATGCTTTCTTATATTATTATTCTGTTTAAAAAAGTGACTTTTTCCCATGATGATTCCGTGGTTAGATCCATCAATGGGCAAATGAGTTATTTTTCAGGTATTGAACTCTGCTGTCTATGTAGCATTTGTGTTCATTAAAATTTGAAGCAAATATAAACAACAAATAGTTCTGATGATAACTGCCTCATTTTAATATTTATATAGAAGCTGCTGCATCATAAATACTGAGTTATGCTATTATCCCTGTCTATCCTGACTTTTAATACATGTAAAATCTGGCAAATTTTACTACATCTTTTCCTTATTTAGCTTTGAACTTAAGAATAGAAAATGTATTTCCTCATTAAAATTTGAAAAATGTCTATTTGGTGAAGAGAATTTCTATAACTCCTATTTATCTCTTGCTTTCCAACTATCAAAATATTCTCCAGACTCAGTCTATCCTTATCATTTTGGTAAATGATGCTAAATCTAAAATTATTCACACACCTCATAGCTGTGAAAAAGCAAGGGATGTTTTCTCACTACTCATGGGGGCCTTTTTAATTATATAGAATAAAAAGAAGCTGAAAGAAAAATGTGGGAAAGGGGGTAGGTCTAGGGGTAGATGACAAGGAAGAAAAGGAAACATGAAGGGAAAAGAGAGATTGTTAAAGGAGTCTTGGAAGATGTGTAGGGTGTGTGTGGTGTGTGTGCAGGTGGTGTGTGTGTGGTGTGTGTGTAGGTAGTGTGTGTGTGTGGTGAGTGTTGTATGTGTGGTGAGTGTTGTATGTGTGGTGTTGTGGTGGATGTGTGTGGTGTTGTGGATTTGTATGGTGTGTGGTGTGTTTGTAGGTGGTGTATGTGTGTTGCGGTGTGTGGTATGTAGTGTTGTGATGGATGCATGTGGTGTGTGTATGGTGTGAGTGGTATTGTGGATATATGTGGTATGTGTGGTGCTATGTGTAGTGTTGTGGTGGATGTGTGTGGTATGTGTGGTGTTGTGGTGGATGTGTATTGTGTGTGTGTGGCGTTGTGGTGGATGTGTGTGGTGTGTGTGTGTGCTATGTGTGGTGTTGTGAATGTGTGTGGTGTGTGTGGTGTTGTGGAATGTGTGTGGTGCTTTGTGTGTGGGTGTCTGCTATGTGTGGTGTGTGTGTGGGGTGTGTGGTGTTGTGGTGGATGTGTGAGGCCCTGTAGCTTTGAGGCCATGCTCAAACATTTCTTGCTACTGAGACCCAGAATTTCCACTTAGTGAGATCCTCCAAAGCCAAAGTTCCCAGCAATGGATTCTTTCCTGCCAGGATCTCCAGATTAGATCCAAAGAACTTCCAACTGAACATAAGGGATTCTATTTGGGAACCCCAGTCATTAGTTGCTCACAATGGTGACTTGCCCCCTCTACCACATGAGGACAGGATGAGTAGGTGTCATCTCTGAACCCTCCCTAGACACCAAACCAATGAGTACCTCAATCTTGGACTTTTGGCCTCCAGAACTGTGAGAATTACATCTCTGTTAATTATAAGCCACTCAGTGTAGGGTATCTTTGTTAAAGCAGCCCGAGCAGTCTAAGACGGACTGCCAGGGGAGGGCAGGTGGAATGGTAGACACTGTACCATGCAACCAGTTTGACATCTTTGAAGCTAAGACAACTGTAACTTGAAGAGCATAAAAATTAGTCATAGCCCACTCACTCTCCAATGGTGCAGAGACAGTGGGGGAGGCAAAATGGCGGATTCAATGGTTACAATAGCAAGGCTGTGGAGCCAAACTGCACAGGCTCTCAAATCTGGTTCCCACCATGGACAGGGGCATAACAGTGACTATTTCTCATCTCTCTCTCTCTCTGCTTCAGTTTCCTCTCAAATGTTACAGAGAACGATAATAACAGCTATCTCCAAAAATGCAGAGAATTAAAGTTTGTAAAGCGCTGACATAGGATATAGACTATGTAAGTGTGCTTTTAAATGTTTGTGATTTTTTAAGTAGTCCCCTAAAATTTTCACCATGTCTTTTGGAAAAAGAAATAATATTGGATTGGAATTAGAATGTTTCAGAAAGGAGAGAGAATGGTGAGTGAAGCAGAGTGACATCTTCGTCCTGCAGGACAGAACCATCGCCCAGCCGCAGCCCACCTCCACCCCCAAGACTATAGTCTTGAGAAGGAACAAACTGGAGAGGTTGAGGATCAGATGGCCAAAAACAAGATGCAGTGGGTGGCTGGTCATTGAAAATCTCCTTCAGGTTCTGCCTGGGAGCCGGGGCACATCTAGTCACACCAGGATGGCGTCAAGGAGAGAGCCTCCTGTGGCCCCAGTCATGCTGGGCTTCCTGTGGTCTGGCAGCCCAGCAGCCCTGCACCTGGGAGATTGAGCATGAGAGGAGCCCCTCCCACAGCGGGAGGCCACAGACGATCTTCTGCTTGTTTCCTGTGTAGTGTTGACACCCAGACCTCGCCTCAACCCAGACACCAACCAGATGGAGCTCGGCGCTCGTGCAGCCAAGATGGAATCTTCAGTTCACAAATGCTTCCATTAGCTTTGCACAGAATCTATGGACTGCTCTAGACCCTGTTGGCCATTTTTGCAAACGTGTTAAGGATCAACTAATCCCATTGCTGGGATAAAGCTGGGACTCAGGATTGCCACTTGTTAAGGATATAAATAAATGACAGTATGATGTGGGCGTCCGTTGTCCTATAGCATATCACAGCCGTGTTTCCTGTAGCATACCCGTGACAAGCTTTGCACCAGCCCTTCCACTTGATATGCATGGAATACTATATATATATGGGAAGAGAGGAAGAGAGGGCACAAAGCACAATGCCAGGCCTGGGGATGTAGCTCAGTGGTAGAGATGCCTGTCCAGCATGCATGAGGCTCTGGGTTTGATCCTCAGCACAGCAAGAAAAACAGAAGCAAGAAGCATAGTGACAATCTCTGTAGAGCCACACAAAAAAAGCAAAGAATGAAGAAAGAGGGGAAGGGAGGAAAAGAGGAGGGGAGAGAAATTTACTGGAAAGAAGGGAAAAGACCAGACAGAAGACAGCAGGGAAGGAAAACTGACTATCTACTCTATTCCAACTACTGTGTTTTAATATACATATGTATTACATATATTACATATAATATATATGTATTTTACCATATATATAAAATCTTAATCTTCATTCCAACCACATGGGCAAAAAACACTCAGATGACTCCCACATGACAGAGGCAGAGGCTGGAGCTTGAAAAGATGAACAAGCATGGAGCTTTTAGTGTCATTTGCCCTGTGGGAGCTCGTAGTAAATGGAAAGGTTTCTGGGTAGGGTTCAGAAGATCCAGATTCTGGAAGGCTCTCTGATGAGCTGGGTGAGGCTGGGCAACTCACAGGGTGACCCCAGGCTCTGTTGCTCAGCCTATGAATGGACAGGCTGAGCTATGGGGGCTGGGGGGGGGATGCCTGCAGACCCTTTCCTTGCATGTGTTACAGCAGTCTAATCTGATGGCCCTACGGAGGACTTGCTATGCGCATTCCCACTGGGCCGACACTGGGACTGTGCCCTGCCCCTTCACACTTTCGTTTTCTCCCTGAAGACACTGAGTCTGCAGCCTCATTACAGGTTCAGTCCTTCCAGATCCCATAGTTTAACAGACCAACTACAAATGACAGGAGCTTTCCAGTGTCTGTACCAAAAATCCATCTGCAGCTTCCAGAACTTAAAATACTTTATTGTGAATGGAGCACCTGAAATAATTTAGCACTCACAGACTTTCCAAATGCTTCCCTCCCTGTGCCAGTCCACTGAATATTTTGCTTTTTCCAAGAAGCAAACCAACCTGATTCTGCAAGAAATTGGGATTGATAAAATTAAGGGCTTATAAAAAGGTAGATCTTTGACTTTAACTTATGAAACTAACCCAGAATCATACCCCTGTGGAGTTGAGCTCAGAGCCAGGCTTCCTGTGGATATGGAGGATGCTCATGACGGGTGGTAATACTGTTGTGTTTGGTCAGATGAATTGTATCTGTGGCATTCATAGGTGAATATAATTTTCCACATGGATCCTGCAGAATCTTTGTGCAAGGAAGTAAGCAAACAGAGAACAAGAGTCAACTCTCAAAACACACCTGACCACTTCCTCCCTCTTCCTCCTCTTCTCCTGGGAGAAATGATGAACTTGATTAGTCTTTGAGGGAAAGTGGTAAACCAGGAGGCACTAGCCACCTCTGATAAGCTGTGCCTCCAGTCCCAGACCACCACCTCATCCCCAAGCCACCTCCCACACCACATTCCCTCCCCTGCAAGGACTCCTCTGAAGGGGCTGGGATCCAGGTAAAAAGGTGGCTTCAGGGAGCAGGTGCCTGAGGCCTGTCCCCACACCTGGAGTGTGCTGGGTGGGGTGGCATCTCATGTTTGTGCTTTGACTGGTCTGTAACCAAGGGCGGCAAATGAGGGCACTTGGCATCTCCAAGTTCAAAGGTTAATTTCTTCAATTTGAGACTTGGAAAATGTTGGGAGGAAAACAAGCAGAACTCAGGATCCTGGATGCTTGGACATCCGGGTGAACCAGGGCGTTCAAGGCAGGAGGGACTAAGGCAGCCTGCAAGATGACTGTGGGCATGATGGTGATCACCAGAGAAGCCAACTGCTTTAAGAAGAGAAAGAAGAGATGAAGTGCTGGTGTCCCTTTGTAGTGGAGGCAGCTGTGGAAAGAGGCCCTCAGAGCCTGGGTGGCCCATGTGCCCAGAGAGCTTCTTGGACTGTTCTAGACTCTTGGCAAGGTTCTTGGCTCTGGGTGGCCCCCTGCCCAGTGCACTCCATCTCAGAGAGCTCTTCCTCTCTCCATTTGGCTTTGTCCCCTCCAGCGGGGCACACAGCATGGGGACTCTGAGTCCTCCCAGAAGATTTGATTCCCTTAAAGGGGCAGCACCACAGTGACATGAATTTAGTAAGAAACAAATGACCTTTAAGGAAAAACAAAATTGAACAATCACTATGCTGAATGTGTGCCACAATTCAAAGGTGAGGAATCCCCAATAAAATCCATAAAAAGAAGACCTGAACACACACACAGGCCGAACCAAATGACACCAAACATGCTTGCTTGGGAACAAGTGTGAAAATCCAGACATTTTTTGTTGGTGTGAAACTCCTGGATTTTTAGTCATCCAAACAGCTTAATTCTCGTCCTTGTATTTGATAACAAGAGCATAAAGGATAAAGTCAATTGGGCACAGAAGTGCAGGATACTGCCCCAGCTACTCAGGAAGCCAAGGCTATGGTCACTTGAGCCCAGAAATTTGAGACCAGCCTGGGCAGCAGAGTGACACCCATCTCAAATTTTAAAAAATAATAAAAGCAAAGGGGAAATGAGGAGAAAATAAAGCATAAGACAAACTATGGGAAAACTGTATGAAGTTTTAGTTATTTTTATTTTTATGAAAAACAATTCTGGCAGAAAAAAATCAAAAATTTCCTTATGCATGAAGATAAATATTACACTTCTGAAAGTTAAACTACTGGCCTCAAAGTTCAAAGGTACATCGCTTGCATCCCTAAGTTTCCATCCAGGAGAAAAGTACAACCGCTCACCCCATAATGAGTTTTAAAAGCATCATGTAAGATGCAAGCAGCAAAAGGACTTATCTGGAATCACAAAACGTACATTGAGAGTCCAAAATGTGCAGTAGAAATTATTTATTGGTATCAGATAATATTTTGAGGAATCTCCATATTACCCTCTACCTTCAAAGTTAATCTATGCTCATGAAACCAACACCTTATTGGAATCATGCTACCACAAGATAAAGCGTGGGGCGGGGTGGAGGTTAGAAGTTCAGTGGATTAGCCAAAGGAGAATGAAGGGAAGGGAGAGGGATGAGAATAGGAAAGACAGTGGAATGAATCAGACGTAACTTCCTATGATCACATATGAATCCATGACCAGTGTAACTCCACATTGTGTACAACCACAAGCATGGGAGGTTATACTCCATGTACGCATAATATGCCAAAATACACTCTACCATTAGTGTATCTGAAGAGAACAGATTAAAGAAAAAAAATATTTTGAAAGATTTCTCTGACAACAAAGTTAATCCAAACCCAGGAATGTGGGGGCGTTTATTAATGGCGAGTGTCCTCAGCTGAATTCTAGACTTTGGTTCTTACAAGGTCATAGTCAAATCTCTAAGAAACTCAAACTCATTCTTTGCTCTTAAAGTTCTAAGTAAGAAAATTACATAAGGGTGCCCTTAACCTTAAATACAAGGAAGAGAGAAATTTCGAAGGTTTGTCAATAGGGTTCATCAGAATAATGTTTAAATCAACACATATGCATTGAAACAGATTAAAAATCTATACTGTCACTGTAATCCCAACTGTACAGGTGGCCGAGCTGGGCGGAATGTGAGTCTGAGCCCAGCCTGGTTCACATAGTGAGACCTAACGAAAAATAAAATAAGGATCCTTTATTAAAAATGTCACATTTCTCATCTGCAGATTTGTAAATGTCTAGACCATCTTGCCGTGAGCACACACAGTAAGTGCCATCCGTTTTCTTCCAGATCAAGGTCTATTCTTGTCGGGCTTGGCTCCGTGTTTAACTGGAGGTGGTAATTTTTCTTGCGGAAAATAACCCAGGGTAAACATCTCCCAGTAACACATAGAACTTTCTTTTTCAGAAAGGGTTTTCTGCTTGCCCCCCATAACTCCACCTTCCCAGGAGCAATGCTGAAGGATGAGCAACCCCTCAGTGGATGGAGGTAAAAGCGGAAGAAATGGGATGGGGGTGCCTCGTGCCAATCACATGCACCTGCTAATGAGGCTGACATGTTTGGACGAAGCAACCCAATTTGCATTTGTCACCAAGTGAGACATTAGCAGTGTGAATATTGAGAGGGACAGATGTGCCCCAGCAGGACTGCCACCTCAGACAGCCCAGTCCGCTTACCAACGCCAGGGAGGCTGCCAGCCCAGGGGACACCCCCTGCCTGTGAGGAGCCCATGGCACTGCCAGACGCAGCGAAAGAATAGAGACAGATGTCCTTCCTCAGGGCCCTGGGGTCCTGCCTAATGGATGGGGGACAAATTAGCCAGTGCCCCTTGCGTGCTAAATTTACAATCCTTGGGGATTGTTTGTTGTCTTTTATGAGTGATGATCTTTTCTAACTCTGGACCAACCCACCCACAATCACAGGTTTCCTGTGCTCTTGAGAGACACAAAGGTTTTTCCAGGCTTGAATCTTTTCTGAGTTGATGTGTGCTGCTTCATCAGCATCACCAAATTCTCATTTGTCATCTTCGCTTCTTCTAAATTCCTGGGAAAAAAAGATAAAAAAAAAAAAAAAAAAAGCAAAAAAGCCGCCCAATGAAGGATAGTTTAGAGTAGCTGGTGTTATTCCCTTGCAGATGGAAATCACTTTGGTGCTTGCTGATTTTCTCTATAGGTATATTTTCAGTATAAGACAAGGATCTTACATCAGATTGAATTAGAATTTCTCATCTGTAATAGTTTGTATGCAGCCTCCTGGTTTAAGACGAGGGTTGGCAAACTTTCTATAAAGGGCTGAGGATAACTCTTCTGCTCTGTGTGTCTCCTTCGTAGCCATTTGACTTGGCTGTTGTACCGCAAAGCAGCCAGGGACAGCACATGAATGAATAGACGTGGCTGTGTGCCAATAAAACTTTATTTACAGAAATAGGCAGTGGGCCAGATTGGTCCCACCAGCTACGGTTTGTTGATCTCTGATTTAAAACAAGTACATTACCCTGAAACTAAAAGTTCACTTTGCAGAATCCTGTCTTATGTTAGAGAAAGAGCGAACACAATACATTCTACAGCAGAAGGCAGGGCGGTGGCAGCCAGGCACAGCAGAGTCTGACCTTGGCTTCCTGTCACAGCTGAACGCCCTTGGCAAACTCACTCACCCTAAGTTCGTCCGACAAAGATGCTGCCTTCTCTCTGGGATTACTGTCAGGATTCAAAGAGATGGTCTCCCAAGCTTCGTACAGGGTAGCAAACAGAAAATGCAGTTAGTCCCTTCAAACTCACTGTGAGATTTGTCTCTGTCCCCCAACTCTGCATCCTGAAACCCTCCATTCCCCAAACCCTTCTGAGTCTCCCCCTCCCTTTCTGATCACTGCGTCACACTCCTCTGAGTTTTCTCCTGTCTTCTCCTCTGGACAAGATCCTGCTCTCAGGCCTCCTCTCTCCTTAGGTAATGGCTGATACCACAGGGGAGTAAAAAGATTATTCTACATTCTTAGGTTCAGTACTTGGGGCCTGCAAATTAAGCTGAGAAAAGGCAGATTAGCAAGAGAAAAGACATATTTTTATTCATGCAGGTACATGGGAGCTCACAGAAAAATATGACTGGAGGTGATTAGAATTGGGCGTTTATCTCCCATTCTAATAGGAGGTAAAGAGTCCTTATGGGGAACCCAATGATTCTTAAGAAAGATCAACAGGCCATTATGAGATCTCATGGGAGAAATGATGGCCATGTGATGATGTAGGTCTAGGGGTGAAGGTGTGGTACCCAGTTCTCCCAGCATCATTAAGTCCCCCACGGTTGTAAAGCTCCAGGGGGTGAAGGTGGCAGATAGGGCAATGGAGTTCTTCTGGAAGACCTGCTTTTTGGCAGATGTGGAAGTTTAGAAAAAAATACCTTCTTCCCAAATGCCTCCAACTCAAAAGACTTTTTATGCCATAGTGGACTGCTTCATCTTTCACTCTTAACTACCATCTCTGAACAGATAACTGCAAAGGGATGATCCTTCCTCAGTTTCACCCATATTCCACCTACCACTGGGCCTCCCCACTGAGTATCTTATCATGGCACAAGTTCACGGTCACATTGAGAACCCAGAATCTCACTCCTGCACCTTTACTTTCCATCACTAGTATCTCAGTCCCTCAACCCTCCAGTGGCCACTCGTCCTATCCGCCTACCTCCAAAACATTGCCAAATCCTGTAGACTAGGCCTCAGAACTTCTCTTATACATCTCTCCTCCCATCTCATACAGATCTTCAGTCTCATCTTAGCTGGGCATTGAGGACCCTGCTGGTCCAGCCCTCAAGGGGCATTCCAGCATCATGGCCTGCTCTTTTGCTTAAAACCAGTTCTACTGCCAAACCAATTCATTTCATTGAAATATGTTGTTTATTTGGCTCCTCCATTGCCAAAAATACTGTTACCTAGGAGCCCTTGTCAAAATCCACCCATCATTCAGACTTTCCCCTTGAACCATAGTGCCAGAATTTTTCTCTGGGGACAAGGCCTTGTTTTAAAATATGATTGCTTATTGATGTCTTTATCACTTCTCAGGCACTGTTTTATTCTATTTTCCATTGCTATAATAAAATGGCTATGACTGGGCCATTGTGTCTAAAGAAAAAAGGTTCAGTTAACTGACAGTTTTGGAAACTTTCCAAAAAGATTGGTGCTGGCTCTTAGGAGTGCTTAGTGGTAAATGGCATCAAGATAGAAACACATGAAAAGGGAGAGATTATGTAGTAAGACAGAAAGCCAGAGAAAAATTCAGGGTTCAGTCTTGCTGTTTTGCAACCGCATCTCTTGATTAATCAAGGTTGCAGAAGAACTGCATCGAATCCTTTCCAGGGCAGCACCAATGACCTGATCACTCCCCCCAGGTCTCTCCTCTCTACTACATCTTAAACAACACCACATCTCCAAGCTACCAACATATAAAAGCTTGGGGCACACAAACCATAGCAGGCACTTGAATCCTGGTCTTTGTTCCCTTGTTTTGGCTTTTTTCCTCTCATCAGACTATAGCTCTTGGAAGGCAAGAATTATCCCACTTATGTCTGTGTCCCCCAGGGGTCCTGTTGATACTCTACAGAGAGCAGGCAGTGGGGTAACATTTTATATAATTAGTGGTGGGGCCAGCATAAGACCTGGGGATGTGGGTGGGAGGAATCTGATCCACCACTTCTCCATGGAGATAGGAAATACATACCACCGGTAAGACCATGATCAGATCCCAGTTCTATCATGTCAAGAGGGTAATTCTGGGGAAAGTTCATTTTCTGTTCTGTGCCTCTCTTTACTTCCCAATAAAACAAGGGTGATGTGATATCTTTTATGGACCAGAGAGGGTACTTAAGGCCCCCAGCCCACACCCAGGAGCTCTCTGTCCTCTCCCCAGGTGGTGCAGACAACACTCTGGAAAGATAGAAATAAAATACTTAATGCCAAGTGCAGGGTGAGAAAAGTAGAAAGAAGAGACAACCAAAAAGGAATGTTGAAAACTTTCAAAAGATGATGGCAGAATAGAGCAGGTTTCTTTCCTGGCTGCTCCAAGGCATAAAATCAAGAAAGAAGATGGGCAGCTTCTCAGCAAGTGAGGTAGTGGAAACCTTCAGGGACACTGTAAGTCCACAGGTAGAAACTCTACTGCCTCACATCTAAACTGTTAGATGGGTCAACACAAAAACAACATGAAGAAACAAAGGAACAAATCCCCCCAACAAAACCAAGATTCTCCAATAACAAAATCCATTGCCACCACAGTGGAAGAAATGTCAGAGAAGGAGTTTAGAATGTACAGTTAAACTAATCTGCAAGGTAAAGGACTATGTAACCTCTGAAAACAGAGAAAATACAGGAGGTGAAACATCACTAAAGAGATATTCTGGAAAAAAAAAATCAAGAAATCCTTGAAATGAAGGAATTAATAAACAAAATTTAAAATACAATGGAAATACCACCAATAAATTAGGCCACTTGGAAGACAGAATTTTGGGCAATAAAGACAAAATATATAATCTAGAAAATAAAGTCGACCATAGGGAAAATATGTTAAGAGACCAACTTCCAAGAAATAACCAAACTTCCAAGAAATATAGGATAACATGAAAAGACCAAATATAAGATTTATTGGGATAAATGAAGGCTCAGAGAGAAAAAAAACAAAGGATTGCACAATCTTTTCAATGAAATAATATCAGAAAATTTTCCAAACCTTAAGAAAGAAATAGATGGGCTGGGGACATAGCTCAGTTGGTAGAGTGCCTGCCTCACAAGCACAAGGCCCTAGGTTCAATCCCCAGCACTGCAAAGAAAAAAAAAAGGAAATATAACACCAAATGCACAAGGAAATACAGAAGGTTTACAGGACCCCAAGTATACAACATTATAACAAACCCACACCAAGTCATATTTTTATGAAAATGCCTAACATGAAGAGTAAGGATAGAATTTTAAAGGCTGCCAGAGGAAAAAGACAGGTCACATTTAGAGGGAAACCATTCTGGATATCAGATGATTTCTCTCATCACTGGATAGATCCTCCAAACAAAAACTATATAAAGAAGCTTTAGAACTAAGAAATACAATTAATAATTTAGATTTAGACATATATAGAATATCTCTTCCATCAATGACTGAATATACCACCTTCTCAGCAGCACACGAACCTTCTATAACATAGACCATATTATAGGCCACAAAGTAACTCTTAGCAAATACAAAAAAATAGAGAAAATTCTTTGCATTCCCTCAGATCATAGTGGAATGAAATTAGAAATCAATGATAAAATTAAAAATAGAAGCTACTCCAACACCTAAAGACTAAATAACATGCTATTGAATGATGAATAGATAATAGAATAAATCAGGAATAAAAGAAAAAATACCTAGAGGTAAATGAGAATAGTGATACAACATATCAAAATCTCTGGGACACCATGAAGGTAGTGCTAAGAGGAAAGTTCATTGCATTGAACTTATTCATTAAAATAATAGAAAGCCAACAAATAAATAACCAAACATTACATCTCAAAGCCCTAGAAAAAGAAGAACAATTCAACACCAAAAGCAATAGAAGACAGGAAATAATTAAAGTCAGAGCTGATATCAATGAAATTGAAACAAAAGAAACAATCCAAAAACTCAACAAAACAAAAAGTTGGTTCTTTGAAAAAAATCAGTGAAGTGGATAAGCCTTTAGCCAAACTAATGAAGAGAAAGAGAGAAAACTCAAATTACTAAAATTTGCTTTGGAAAAGGAAATATCATAATGGATTCAATAATCAGAAACTATTTTGAAAATTTATGTTCTAATAAAATGGAAAATCTTGAAGATATCAACAAACTTCTAGAAGATGACCTAACCAGATTGAATGAGAATGACATAGAAAATTTCAACAGATCAATTTCAAGTAATTCAACTGAAGATGCCATCAGAAGCCTGATGAGAAAGAAAAGCCCAGGACCAGATGATTCTCAGCTGAGTTCAACCAGCTCTTCAAAGAAGAACTAATACCAATCTTTCTCAAATTATTCCATGAAATAGAAAAGGAGGGAAACTTTCCAAACTCATTCTATGAAGTTAGTATCCCCTGATACCAAAACCAGACAAAGACACATCAAGGAAAGAAAACTTAGGACCAATATCCCTAATGAACATAGATGCAAAAATTTCTGATAAAATACTGGTAAGTTCTATACAAAAACATATTTAAAAGATAGTGCAACATGATCTGGGGGGTTCATCTCAGGGATGCAAGGTAGGTTCAACATATGAAAATCAAAAAATGTAATTTATCACATTCATAACCTTAAAGACAAGAATCATATGATGCAGAATAAGCATTTGACAAAATATAGCATCCATTCATGTTCAAAACACTAGAAAAACCAGGGATAGTAAGAATATACCTCAACATTGTAAAAGCTGTCTTCGCTAAACCCAAGGCTAACATCATTGTCAATGGAGAAAAAAATAAAAGGATTCTCTCTAAACACTGGAACAAGACAGGAATGCCCTCTCACCAATTCTATTCAACATAGACCTGGAACCTTGAGCCAGAGCAATTAGAAGAAACAAATTGAATAGATAGATATAGGGAACAAAGAATTCAAATTATCATGATTTGTCAATGGCATGATTCTGTATTTAGAAGACCAAAAAAAACCACTAAAAATCTTTTAGAATTTATAAATGAATACAGCAAAATAGCAGGATATAAACTTAATACACAAAAATCAATTGCATTCCTATGCATCAGTGCTGAATCAACTGAAAGAGAAATTAGGAAAACTATCCCATTCACAATAGCCTAAAAAAAAAACAAAAAAAAACAAAAAACAACTTGGGAATTGATCCAACAAAAGAGGTGAAAGACCCCAAAATGAAAACTACAGAACGTTAAAGAAAGAAATTGAGGAAGATCTTAGAAGATGGAAAGATTTCCCATGTTCTTGGATAGGCAGAATTAATATTGTTAATATGTCCGTATTACCAAAAGTGTTATACAAATTTAATGCAACTCCTATTAAAATCCTGATAACGTTCTTTACAGAAAATGCAGTCATGAAATTCACTTGGAAAAATAACAGGCCCAGAATAGCCAAAGCAACAGGAGAGAAAAGTGAAACATGAGACATCACAATATCAGACTTTAAACTATACTACAGAACTATAGTAAGAAAATCAGCATGGTACGGCACCAAAATAGACATGAAGACCAATGGTACAGAATAGAAGACACAGAGACAAATCCACATAAATACAGTCATCTCATACTAGACAAAGGTGTCAGAAACTTTCACTGGAGAAAAGATAGCTTATTCAACAAATAGTGCTAGGAAAATTAGAAATCCATATGTAGCAAAACGAAATCAGACCCCTATCTCTCACCCTGCACAAAAGTCAACTAAAAGTGGATCAAGAACCTAGGCATTAGACTAGAGACCCTGCACCTACTAGAATAAAAAGTAGGCCCACCTCTCCATCATTTTAGCTTAGCAGTTGAATTTCATGTAGATTCTGAAGTTCAAGAAGTAAAATCAAGAATCAATAAATGGGATGGATTCAAACTAAGAAGTTTCCTCTCAGTAAAGGAAACAACAGCGTGAAGAGAGAGCCTACAGAATGGGAGAAAATATTTGCCACATGCACCTCATATAGAGCACTAATCTCCAGGACATACAAAGAACTCAAAAAACTAAACGCACACACACACACACACACACACACACACAAGAAACAAATAACCCAATCAATAAATGAGCAAAGGAACTGAAGAGACACTTCACAGAAGAAGAAATATTATCGGTCAACAAATATGAAAAAATGTTCAACATCTCTAGCAATTAGAGAAATGCAAATTAAAACTACACTGAGATTTTATCTCACTCCAGTCAGAATGGCAATTATCAAAAATACAAGCAACAATGAGTGTTAGCTAGGATGTGGGGAAAAGGTACACTCATACATTGCTGGTGGGACTGCAAATTGGTGCAACACTCTGGAAAGCAGCATGGAAATTCCTCAGAAAACTTGGAATGGAACCATCATTTGACCCAATTATTGGGTACACTCTTCGTACCCAAAGGACTTAAAATTAGCGTACTATAGTGACGCAGCCACATCAATGTTTATAGCAGATCAATTCACAATAGCTAAGCTGTGGAACCAACCTAGGTGCCCTTCAAAAGATGAATGGATAAAGAAAATGTGGTACACATATAGAGAGGGATATTACTCATCCTTAAAGAAGAATGAAATTATGGCATTTGCCGGTAGATGGATGAAACTGGAGACTATCATGCTAAGTGAAATAAGCTAATCCCCCAAATCCGAATGTTCTCTCTGATACGCAGACACTAACACACAATAGGCAGGGGAGGGGAGGTGTGGAGGGTTACTGGATTGGACAGGAGGGAGTGGGGTTTTTCCCACATGCACATGTATGACTGCATGATCGATGTGATCCTGCAATATGTATAATCAGAAAAATGAGAGATTATACTCCATTTAAGTATGATCTATCAAAATGTATAAATGCATTCTATTGTCATGTACAACTAATTAGAACAAAAAAATTTTAAAAAATAATTTAAATTTTTAAAAAATTCCCTTTTAATAAAAAATACATTCTACTGTCATGTATAACTAAAATAACAAATAGGAAGAAAAAAGTTGATATGTAGCCCAGATCAGACTACCTGCCAGGAAATCTGTTGACTTAAAGGAAATAAATCCAGGGTTCCTTTCCGTAGTTGGGCTCTTCACCCAGAAAGGAGTATTTTTGCAGGTGTAGGGTAGAATGTTATGCTGTGCACAGACTGTCCCCTGAGAATTCACATATTAAAATATTAGCCCCAAGTGCTGTCAGAGGTTGGGGTCTTGTGAGGTAATGAGGTCATGGGGATGGAGCCTTCATGGTGGGCTTAGTTCCCACAGGGAGGAAGCAGCCATCTACAAACCAGAAATGCCCTCAACAGACCCTGGATCTTCTGGCACCATGATCTTGGGCCTCTCTGGCCCCCAGAAAGGTGAAGAATGAATGTACTATTTAAGCAACTCAGCTCTGTCCCTGGAGGGCTGGTGACAGCACCACCAGTTGACCAAGGAATAACTGGGTTCTGCTTTCTGAACTGGGATTTGTGGAAGCTGTGGGGACTTTGCCTCTTAGCCTCCTGTCACCCAAAGCCATTGCAGAAGGGGCACCAGGGAAGCAAGGTGTCCCCAGTGCTGACAGGCCACCCTGGTCCACGGGCCTCAGCTTCAGAGGCCCTGGGTCGTGCTGCCTTAACAGCTTGGGGAGGGTGTGACTGTGACTGCAATATCAGCAAGCCCAGAGCCACCTGCCGAGAAGTGCCTGCCCTGCCTAGGAAGTCAGAACATGATGTGACATGGGGCATGACAGACCCAGGTGAGCATGTCTGCAAAGTCCCCCAAACTGATGTTTTACTCACATTTCCAGCAAGCAGGAGAGAAAACTCTCTGTAGGGATTCCCAGCCCTAGAATTCATCACACTAGTCACACACCATCAGGGAAAAAAGATCTTTTTCAGAGAAATCCAAAGGAAAGTTCCCTTCTAGATAAGTTTTATTGGACCGAAATATTTGATGGGGGAAAAAAAAGTTCTCTCCAGGGGAGTTTTCTGTGGAGAACAGAGCATTTCACAGTTGTCTATGGTCTGAACCCCTGACTCCAGCCCTGTGGCCATTGGCACATCCTCAGATTTGATTAACCTCTTTAGTGTGTAGAAAGAGTTGAAGCCTGCCCTATAAAAACTTCAAGGGAACAACACAGAGAACCCTGGGAGGTCCCTGGAAGCCCTCTGACTTGTTTCTTCCGCTGGAGCACATTTTGCCTCCAAATCTGGATGGTTACAAATGAAAGAACTACATTTTTAGAAGCAGAGAAAAACATTTGTAAAAGGAATTAAATGAAAAGTGTAAGATAATCGGGCTTCATCAAATGACCCACTCTACTCACATTTAAGAAAACCAGTAGAGTCACACAAAGGCTGCTTTGGGGACTGGTAAGCAACAATACTACTATTATTTAATAACTTACTGACCCTCAGCTCTTGTGGAATCTCTTTGGACTGTGGATGAAATTCAAGCCTTGTGCCTATAGGAAAGTTGACTTCACCAGGGAATCAGGATTAACCAACATGAAGAGCAAAGCATAAATACGGGAGGGCCTCTTTAATCGAGGTTTTGCTTTCTGGAGTTTCTGTTACTCTTGCTCAACCACAACCTGAAAATACTCAATGGAAAATTCCAGACATAGGCAATTAATTTGTGTTCAATAACTGACATTACAGCATACTGCAATGATTGTTCTATTTTATTATTAGTTATTGTTGTTAGTGTGCCTAATTTTATAAATTAAATTTTGTTGCAGGGATGTGTACATTAGAAAAAACAAAGTGTAAGCTCAGTGTTACTTGTGGTTTCAGGCATTCACTGCGAGTCTTGAACACACTCCCCAAGGGTAAGGAGACACAACTTACAACTCTTTATATACTACTCAAGTATATAAAGTAGAGGGAAGTGAATTGACATCTCCGAATGACTATATAGGGAAGTTTCTGGAGGTATATAAGAAGAAGTTTGAGAGAAAAAAAAAAAAAAAAACACTCCACTAATAAAGGAGAGTAGACCAGGTGTCTCTTCCAGGTTTGTGGAGAAGATTGCTCAAGGTCTCAGGAGCCTGAGGAGATGGGAGGATTCAGGACAGCTGGACTATACTTTAAAATCTTAGTGTCTGAAATTCCAGGTGTGGTAAGAAGATAAACCAGTGAATGTTCCTTCCACAGTGGGATATTCACCTTAAAAAAATAATACATAGAGAATCACTTTTAAAAACCCCCCAGCGAATTTAAAATAAGGTCATGCTTCCAGAAATTTGAGAATGTACTCTCTAAGTGAAGCCACCTATTTGTGTGCATAAGTTACAGATACTGTTTCTGGATTGATGCTATTTTTAGCAAACATGTAAAAAAAACCTCCCGAGGACAATCATTTTCTTTCTGGTGCCGTTTTGGCATGTTTGCATGTGAGCAGATGAGGAACTGAAGCAACTTGACTTTCACAGGTATAAATTTAAATATTAGGGATTCAGATTTGACCCCATATGCAGCTATTACTACTGTCGTGGGAGATCTAGTCCCACTCTTGGAGGGAAAGAGAGCTCTAAAATAAAGTGCCTGTAAAATGAAGGGTGCACATCTCTCTGTGGTTTTCCCTCAAAGTAGCTGGGAAAGGACAGAGGGATTTGCATGGTCTTCCCTCTACTCCCCTCCTTTCTGCCTGAAAGTATTTGATGAAGAACCTTAAGCTAAAATCATTGCAAACTGCATTGTTTACAGAGAAGCGATCATTCTTTTTTATTGGCATGGGAAGACAACCAACAAAGTTCCCAGCAGCAATCTGGAGAATAATTAAAACCAAGGAGCTGCCTGAGGAGAAGTGCCTGTGGTTTTGTCTGCAAGGGAAGAGAAATGGAGAGAGGGTAAGCCACAGCCTTGCCTCCTGCAAATAGTTCAGCGTCTTCCCAGTCAGACCTTCCTCTTATCAATGAAAGTGCAGGACCCAAAAGATGAACGAACTTACTTCACGCTTCTTGCTAAGGATTGCTTTGGTTATTCTGGTCTTTTATTTTTCCAAATGAATTTCATGATTGCTTTTTCTAGTTCTATGGAAAATGTCTTTGGGATTTTAATAAGAACTGTGTTAAATCTGTATAACACTTTTGGTAGTATGACCATTTTGACAATATTAATTCTGCCAATCCAAGAACATGGGAGATCTTTCCATCTTCTAAGGTCTTCTTCAATTTGTTTCTTTAGTGATCTGTAGTTTTCACTGTAGAGGTTTTTCATCTCTTTTGTTAGATTGATTTCTAAGTTTTTTTCTTTTTGAGGCTATTGTGAATGGGGTATTTCCTAATTTCTCTTTCAGATGATTCATCACTGATGTATAGGAATGCATTTGATTTATGGGTATTGACTTTATATCCTGCTACTTTGCTGAATCCACTTATTAGTTCTAGAAGTTTTCTGGTAATTTTTTGGATCTTCTAAGTATAGAATCATGTCCTTGGCAAATAGGGATAGTTTAACTTCTTTTCCTATTTCTATCCCTTTAATTTATTTCATCTGTCTGATTGCTCTGGCTAGAGTTTCAAGATCTATGTTGAATAGAAGTGGTGAAAGAGAGCATCCCTGTCTTGTTCCAGTTTACCAGACCTTAAATTATTCTACAGAGAAATAGTAACAATAACAGCATGGTATTGACATCAGAAGAGGCAGGTAGACCAATGGAACAGAATAGAAGGCACAGAGACAAGTCCACATACAGTTATCTCATACTAGACAAAGGCACCAAAAACATACATTAGAGAAAAGAGAGCCTCTTCAATAAATGGTGCTGGGAAAACTGGAAATCCATATGCAGAAAATGAAATTAATTCCCTATCTCTCACCCTGCACAAAACTCAACTGACAATGGATCAAAGACTTAGGCACTAGAACAGAGACCCTGTGCCTAAGAGAAGAAAAGGTAGACCCAAATCTGCATCATGTCAGCTTAGGATTTGACTTTCTTAACAAGACTCCTAAAGTGCAAGAAGTAAAATCGAAAATCAATAAATGGGATGGATTCAAACTAAAATGCTTCCTCTCAGCAAAGGAAACTATCAATAACGTGAAGAGAGAGCCTACAGAATGGGAGAGAAATCTTTGCTCACCCTCCTCAGATAGAACACTAATCTCCAGCATATATAAAGAACTCAAAAAACTAAACACCAAAAAAAAACCAAATAACCCAATCAATAAATGGGCTAAGAAACTGTACAAACACTTCATTGAAGAAGAAATATGAATGCATAGAGTTACTTTATATTGGGTAGAGGAGAGTGAAGGAAGGAGAAGGGGAATGGGGGAAGGAATGATAGGAGAGTGAAACAGACATTATTACCACATGTACATGTATGACTGCATGACCAATGTGATCCTGCATTATGTATAATCAGAAAAATGAGAGATTACATTTCATTTATATATGATCCTTGAAAATACATAAATACATTCTACTGTCATGTACAGCTAATTAGAACAAATAAAATGAAAAATGAATGTATACCAAAAAAAAGAAATACGAATGGTCAGAAAATATATGAGAAAAAGTTCAACATCTCTGGCAATTAGAGAAATGCAAATTAAAACTGCTCTAAGATTTCATCTCACTCCAGTCAGAATAGTTGTACACCCAAAGGACTTAAAATCAGCATACTATAGTGAGAGAGCCACATCAATGTTTATAGCAGTTCAATTCACAATAGCTAAACTATGGAACTAACCTAGATGCCCTTCAACAGAGGAATGGATAAAGAAAATGTGGTTTATACAATGGAATACTACTCAGCTTTCAAGAAGTAGTGTTATGGCATCTGCAGGTAAATGGATGAAGCTGGAGAATATCATGAGAAACAGAATTAGCCAATTCCAAAAAACCGAAGGCCAAATGTTTTCTCAGATAAGTGGATGCTGATCCATAATAGGGCAGAGGGGTAGGAAAGAATGAAGGAACTATGGATTATGCAGAGGGGAGGATGTGTGGAGATGGGAAGGAAGGTGGAATGAGATGGACATTATTACCCTATATACATGTATGATTAAACAACCAGGGTGACTTTGCACCATGTACAGCCAGAGGAAGGAGAATTGTGCTCCATTTGTGTACAATGTGTCAAAATGCATTCTACTGTCATGTATAACTAATTAGAACAAATTAAAAATAAAGCATAGATAAAAGATGAACTTAGAAGTGGCTTTGTCCCCCTTCTGTTTTTCTTCAGAAACACAAATTTCATATTCAAAGATTCCGGAATACCTTACACCATTCCAAACATTCCAGTTAAGTAGAACCAGTGTTACCAGAACGTTTGCAGCTCTCCAGTGAAATGGGTGCTGGGTCTTGGCAACTGTGGCGTTCAGAAAGCCAACAATTCCGCTTCACGATAATTCATTTTGGGGGCTCACATGGAGAGGTAGACCTGAAAAGAAGGATCCCAGCTATTCTGAAAGCTCAAACATTGCCCACGTTCCTCCAACTTAGGAATTGAGCCTGATAAGCACAGGAGTAAGGTCGTGGCTGAGATGGAAGGTTCTGGGTCTGTAGTTATGTGCACTCAGCAAGGTGGATGCTGACTTTCCATGTTCTGCCGTGCTCTTCATCCATGTCCAGCACAAGGCATATGCAAATACACCCCAGGTCTCATGCTGCCTACCATACGTCCCTGTGTATCTGTCTGTCCTCTGCACACGAGCCCTGTGGGTTCAGGTGCTACACAGACAAGCTCTATTGTTGTTTTAATGTTTTCCACTTATGAAGACATGAGGTTTTGGTGCCCTGACTCCTTCTGGGCTGTGAAAAACAGTGACCCCAGCTGAAGTCTCAGGTAGCAATAATATGGCACGTCCATAAAACAGAAGAAATGATCCCTAAGTAATCCCTTTCAAAAACACCCAAGGGATGGAAACATGGCACTTCTTTAATGGACATATGGCATTAATACTCATGAGCAAAATTTAATGTTTTATTCCAAGATATCAATGGATTGGGAGGCAATGCTTCTCTTCCCAATCCCTTACTTAGAGGTGCTTTGCTGAGAGCCAGTGATCTGCAAGGAAAACACAGTTGGCCTGAGAAACACATACATTAAGGATGAAAAATTGATTCTGCCACTTTCTGATGCTATTGAACATTCATAAAGCACTGGTGTCAGACCCCACAAACACCCTTTTGGTTTCTGTTCCATTTTTTCTTGCTAATTTTCTAGTTTCTAGGAAGGAAAGCATGTTAAACAGACACAGAGCATCCAGTGGAGCTCATCAGTGATGTTTTGTTGATATATGAATAAATTGGAGACTCATGGTCACATCTCACTGTAAATCACTACACATAGTCCAAAAAATATATATATATGTACATATATATATGTATATATATACATAAGATAGCTTAAAGAACTATAGACAAAGCAGCAGAAAACATAATTGATGACATCTAACATTTATATTTTCTGCTATTCACAATCAGTCTTTATTAGCCAGTAATATTTAAGTCATATATTTTTGCTAACTGAACATACAGACTTATGAAAAGACATTTTGAACACATGTAAGGTTTTTTTTTTTCAAGGAATGTTTTTGGGTTTTTTGGGTTTGGAATGTCTATTTAGTTCTATGATGGTTTGTTTGTTTGTTTAGAAAAGAAAAAAGTTTAAGTAGAATTTCCAGACTGTATCTATGAAAGTAACCTTCTGTGTGGTATTAATTGCATCTTATATTTTGTATGTTTGGTGATTTTTTTCAAAGAGGCAAAAATTTTGGCAAACTCACACCCTCATTAAAACTGAGTTCGATTGGGGTTACACACATCATCAAGAGAAATTCTCATTTAAAAGACTATGGAGTGAAGCCAAGCCCTTTCCTTCCCTGGATCCCTGGATCCGAGGTGTCTGTGTGTCAAGCATCAGGAAGTCTAGGTGTATGGAAAGCCCAAGGCCCTTTTTAAGGCTTTTTAAAAATTTTTACTATATATTTTTAGCATTTTGGGCAAGGACAGCTGCTTCAAAATGTGAGGCCCCAAACTCTCAAAGGATGTCAGAGTTCTCACCAAAATGTAAATCAAACAGGTATCTAATCTCTATTTCAAACACAAATGGACAATTTCAAAATGAGCTTTGAAGGGTCTATTTGGGTCCTCCAACATCCTGGCTTTGTGGGAAGCCTTAGTTCCTCTGGAATCAAAGAGCAGCAGACAGGACAGAGAATTCCCTGGTGCCTGGCCCTGGCGCTAAACCTCCATTCCTATCGCTGCAGTAATGCCCAACAGTGAATATTTCTGGGGACTTCTCCCTTGCCTGTTAGTTTTCCTGACAATCCAAAGCTACTAGCTGGTATGTATAAAAAGTAATACCCGTCTAAAAGGCACTGGGGCAGAGGATACCTATCGTGTGCACAAAAAATGTGATTAGACTAGCTTAGTTCTATATGATGTAAGCAATAAGACTTTCATCATTGGCCTGCAATTAAGTTACTGCAACTTAAACTTTATGCTACTAATGAGCCAGGGAAATTGAGCTGATCGTGGTCAACTACATTTGAATAACTTTATGTAGTAAGACTTCAACTTAAGTCATGCTCCTAACTACTCGTATTGACTTAGAGGAATGCAAACTTCTATGACTACCTCCACCTATCTTTGCAAACTCTTTCAAGGCTCACTTAACCTGGAATTTCACAACAAGTTGTATACTTTTACTTCTCAATTAGCAGAATAACTATTCGGCAGTTTTGGTATATATTCACAGATATCATATGAATACGTAAGTCTTTACTACTAAAGCATAATTTCCTGTATGATCAGCCATTTCCAAGAATAAATCTGGATTCTGTCCCCAGCTCTGTAGAGATTTTCCATAATTAAAGACAAAATATCAAATATCCAAATTCAGGAGTAGAAAAAAGATAATTCCTCATAGGAAGAAAATTTAAATTAAATCCCTATAGGATTTTATTACATCTATAAAATATTGCATCTGTTAAATTACATCTATTAAATGATACATCTATTAAATATTTAGTACCTCGACTAGTGCTAGGTGAGACCATCTGAAGAACTTGACTATTCACAATAGCTAGCATTATGTATTTAACCACCTGAATACTTCAAGGAAAAATGTAGACAGAGGTCTGTTCTTTCCAGTCATTTAATAGATATTGTTCATTTTCAAGCAAACAAGCAATTCCAATAATTCCCCCCAAATATCCAGCTGTCTCCTGCATTTCCAGGCTACAACTTCCAAGTTGTCTTTCTGTCTCTGCAACTTCATTAGGTAACATCATGCTAATGTTCTGTACTTCTACCGCTCCTTTTGCCCAAGTGCTTTCTAAGCATTATCTCATTAATCCTCACAAATGCCCCTTTTAACAAAAACCAACATTAGCAATGGATGATGAAGAATTATCATAAATAATCAACATTAAATACCTTCCTGTCAAAATAAGTGGAAAAGGACATTTTGCAGTGTAGGACTCCCGATTTTTATTGTTTATTCATGGACTCACTAATTTGCAGAATTCTATAATCCACAATGGGTTCCCCTGTCATTAGTGCTAATTAGTGGAATTCTACTGTACTAATAAATCAACATTACTCAAACACAGTGCTTGGAGATATGGGTTATAATACATTCCTGCATATGAATTTTTAAAAAATTAGATGGTGTTTTGCCATGACAGTCCTGACTTCCACTGATAGGATTTTGATGCGGGTCCTGTGCTAAAGCTGTCTTTAATGAGTGCCTCTTCTTTCTAAGTCAGACATACCCTGTGCAAGGACACAAGGCCCTGAGAGCAGAAAGGAAAGCTGGTGTCACTCAGTTCCATGCACTGAGGTGGAGCCAAGGAGCAACACAGTCTGCTCAAAGTCCCAGAGTTGGTGTGAGAGCAAAATTGGAGACCAAGCATTGAGACATGCACCTCATTCACGAAGTTCTCTCTCCATCACCTCCCATGGGCCACCTGCCAAGGTTTGGATATGGCTTGCGGGTGTTTCCCAAAGGTTCATGTGTCGGAAGCTTCTCTGTAGTATGGCAGTGTTAAGACTAGTGGAATGTTTAAGGGGTGGAACATGGCAAGAAGTCATTAGGTCCTTGGAGCATGCCCTTGGACGTGATTAACATAATTCTCATGGAACCTAAGTGGCTCTCTGGTTTCCATCCTCCACCTGATCTCTCCCTCATCTGACTCCCATCATTGTGATGACGTTCACCATGATGCCATATATTCAGGGATCCCTCACCAGAGCCAAGACAATGCTGTTTGTATTTTTAACCTCCAAAACTATGAGCTAAATAAACCTCTATGCTTTATAAAGTACCCCATCTCAGGTATTTTGTTATAGTAAAAGAAAACTGCCTAACATACCATACCTGTCAAGGTGTGAACACACAACTCCAGTAAAGATGCAATTTTCATATACCCCAAAATACCCATGATCCTTCTCTGTCTGTTCATTTCTCAGTCTTTCAGCCCATGTCTTTTCATTTTTCCCATCTTGCTAACATTACATTCTCTGCCCCTTTCATTGCTTATTTGTGAGCTATATGTTTCTTGTTCATTGAACTTTGTGTATTTTATTTATCTTAGGAACATTTGATGGATTAAACATTATGGTTGGCATGTACCTCAGCTCTTCTAAGGCATTTATCTGGCCTGGGATCTATTTATTTAACAGTATATCTTTCTCCTCATTTCATATCATCATTTAATTGCAAAACACAAAAATGCTTTCCTTGGCCATCCAGTACAATGGAAAGTTACACAGTCATTGCTCCATGTCTGTGCAACTGCTTCTAAGCTCTCTGCAAAGCCTACGTCTCTGGTGGGCCAACAATAGACCACAGTCAATTGGCACAAAAACTTTTTGACTATAGTTATATTAGAATCAATAACACTCAGCAGTACTAATGGAAGGTGTGATACTCCTCTGCATCTTTACCAGGGGATGGATATCAAAGGGAAATTCCTGGGTCACAAGAATAGCAGATCATCCAGAGCCACAGAGCCAGTCAAGAGGCCAGTGTGTCTTGCTCTCCAGTCAATCTCTCTAAAACAGGTAGGCAGTTTCCCCTTTGAAATGGGAGGGAAATTATACAGGTGATCTTCCATGACGCTTTTTAAATTCTGTGACTCTGATTCCTTTGAATTACAATTTCTCCCAGTTTTTCTCCCAATCTTGTAACTGAATGTATATTTATATGCACGGATGAATATTCGATGCATCTCTGTGTAGCGCATTTTTTAAATGAGCGTAATTTTAGTATCCCCATACTATACAAAGGGTTCTCAGACTTACTAATGAATACACTGGCATCCTTCACTGCCCTGTAATCCAAGATGGAAGAACTGTCTGGTTTCTGTTAAGGCTGTGAGGAATTGAAAAAGACTGCAAGATTGTATTTGGGCAAGTATCCTGAAGTTTGGCTGCTTATTCAAATCTTGTGCAAATTTCTGCTGAATTGGTCTGAAGCAAAGGGTTAGCTCGCAGCTATTATGGACCTTGACATTGCTTTCATCTGCTGTTTCTCCTATCGACTTTTAGGTGTCTCAGTTAAGGGAGGATGTGTTGGGAGACACACACCCCTCCCCAAGCCAGGTGGGAGCAAATGACACAAAACTGGTCACCTTTGGCTTCAAATTAAGCATATTAAAGTGGACATGTTAATACCATATTTTTTCATTGACTTATTTTTCATATGCCCTGAAATATCCCTGATGAATATTTATATCCATGGGGAAAGTATACTGTTTCTCTATTTAATATTGAAGAGGTAGGGACTGTTTTGCAGAGGGAATTCTTTGATTTGAGAGGATCTGATACATTTTAAGGTCTTGCTTTAGAAATCTAAAAGGTAGTTTCTACTCAAGATCACCCACATGTGTCTGTGTGAATACAGGAGGCAGGGTCTGGAGGATCATGTTTGGATTGCTGTGCCTACTCATCATGGTTTTTAACATATCAATATTCTTAATGTCAAAGATTTCAATAAATTGGAAATGGTTAGAACACTATGTAAAAGAATTCTTTTAGGGTACTAATGAAATATTTTGAAATTATTGTGGATTATATGACATGAATTTGACTCCAGGCTTAGCCTTTATTTGCAGAAATAATGGCCAAGGTTTTATTTGGCAATGAAAAATCTTACAATCATAATATCACAAACACTGTGCTTCATCTGGTTCTCCCCCGACTACCCCACCCCCGACACTGATGCTTAAACACAGGACCTCATGCATATTAAGCAAGTGTTCTTCAACTAAGCTAAATTTCCAGCCCTGACCCTCTTCTAATTTCATAAATAGGCAATCCCACCATCCCACCATTAGACACCAATTATAAGTAGTGCCATTATAAACTACGTGATATAGAAAATTTCATTTTCTATAAAAATGAATACATAGGTAAGGCAAACTGTCATGGTGAATAATTGGCCCTGGGTTTTCCCAAGTGACTCATGTACATTCCAAAAATTAGTATTGACTTCACCTGCTTCTTGAACAACAAAAAGCACAGACAGCTGGTTGCAGAGATTCAGAACATAATTACAATTAGTAATTACTATGTTATTTCTAAGCGGGAAGTTCGTGGAGAAGATCTTAGGATGTTCTGTGTTTAGCTACAAGATTTTTTTTTTCATGGTTTTAAGTCGTGAAAAGAGGCATTGATGGATTGCCTCCTGAAAACCAAACCCGCGGACTGTGTTGCAAAAGAAGACATAACTCTGGTTCCAAATTTCCTGCAGAAGGGAGCGAGGAGAAGGGAGCGAGGAGAGAGTCTTGCAAATAGAGCAGTGTGCGTACGAGCATGCAGAGGAGGTTGGCTTTCTAAAAGGTGAATATTCCAAACTTTCCAAGAGGGTTTATCAGTTGCAACCATTGCATGTAACGTATTGCTCACTAGATGCAATTCAACCCTGATTGCTTACATGCAGAAAAATTGCAAAGGAATCCTTTATGAGCCATTCCTATCATTATGTTGCAATAAATATTGTTTGTCTAGCAGTGCCTGTTCCCATGGAGAATATTATGTTTCAGCAAGTTGACTAGGGCAGTGATCCTCAGCCAGGGTCAATTCTGCCTCCCGTGGGACACGTGGCAATAGCAGGGGACATTTTGGTTTTTAATGACTAATGGGGGAGGGGAGAAGACACAGGCAGACAGTGGGTAGAGACCAAGAATGCGACTATACATGTGACGTAACAAATTGGATAACCCCTACAGCAAAGAATCATCTGAGCCCAAATGTCAGGTATGCTGAATTTGAAAGTACTAAACTAGAGTAAACCAGGACAGTAGCCAGGATCGGGTAATATATTTCTCAGGTGTCAATAGTCCAAAAGTCTATCACCTGGACCTTAAAAGATAACACTGAGAATGTCTCACCACTAGGGAAGTCTCCAGGGCAGCTGATTGCTCCTCCTGGAAGGGTGCAGCTGGATGGAAATGTGCCTGAAGCAGAAATCCCTCTTCCCTTTCCCTATTTATCATCATCATCATTACTTTTTTACTTTGGTTAGCAGATGTTTCTTAGTGCTCTGACATCCTTTTTAATTTGCACATTTATTAATTTGGCTGGCTAAGAGCAAAGTCCTCTACCTGCTGAATCGTCGTTGTACCTTGGGGCCGGTGGCATGCACACTGGCGTTGTCCTGGCCTGCCATCCATCATAGGAAGCAGTTCTCACCTATCGCATCTTTAAGTGGGACCCTTAGATGACCACTGCAATTTTGGCTTTTCTGCTATGTCACACTCCAAATGAAAGGAACTGATGGCTTCGGAGTCCATTTACTCATCCACTCCAGGGGGAATTGTTTGGATTCTAACATGTACCCTCACGACATCCCATTTATAGCTGTGACAAAGAAGTAAGCAATTAATCAGACATCCCTTCTAACAATACTGACCTGCCAGCATTCAAATGCTTTAATTAAAATCGCGGCACAGTATATGCCAGGGGTAACAGCCTAGCAATGTCTCCACCAGCAGAAAGCTGCTCCCCACAACAGCCCTGAAGCAAACACATATTACGGATGTCCCCGGCACGGGACCTTTAATGAGAAGGAAAGGAAGTCTCCAGGGACCGTTTGCACATGCCGCTGCTCACCTACAGAAGTAGATTATGTCCCTACCATGCTCATTCAAAGGCATTAGCATAAAAGGAGTCAGCCAATGGAGGGGTTTCCTCCGTCCTTTCTCTTTTCTTTTGAAACTCACAAAGATGAGGAGGAGCTAGAGATCCACCCAGCAGGGCTAGACTGAAGTCACCTCTGCTTCTTCACAAAATGTCAGCGAGACTTTGAGATTCAAAAATTTTAAATATCAGTAAGCACAGAAAACCTGGATTTTTTTTTTTTTTTTTCTTTCCAATGTTAACTCACCCTTGTGGCAGATTTCAGCCTCCTGGCATTCATGCCTGCTCCCGATAGTTCTGCCTTTCTTGTACACAGGAGTACTGAGATTTTCAAATCAATAGGGATGTAGGAATTGAATGGTTCAGAAGAGTTAGGAAAGACTGTCATCTACTCATTTTCATTATGCTTACTGTTTTTCCAGATAGGATAGAATTTCATTAAAACATCTCAGTGTTCTTTGAAATAAACACCCAACTCATTATTCTGTCCTTGAGTTATTGCATTCCATATTTATTAATTGCCTATGTTTTACCAGTTAATATGGGCATGGAGATCTCTCCTTAGCCTTAGCCAACTAACTTAAAAGCCTCCCTCCTCAGGCCCCGCAGTCATTTTCTTTCATCCCCAGCTCAAGTACTTGTTCTCCTTCTCTTCCAGCCACAATCCGCTAACACCTCCTTGAGGCAAAGTCTTTTCAAAGAGCCAGTCTATTCCTAAATGCTCCGCCAGAGCGGCTGCCTGACAGCATTCATGTTGGCCTCTCTGTCACCAGGTCTTCCAGTCCGTTTTCAACACCCCACCTGCCCTTTCCAAGAGTCCAGATCCTGATGTCTTCACTCGCATTTCTCCCCCAGGCTGCCCTTGACCCTTTGTGGAAACGCTAAAAAGTACTTTCGAAGCTTATCTTTCTTTCCACATGTGACTCCTCAGTGTTTGGGGCATCTAGGAACGCTGCCTGCCTCCCTCAGGCCCTCAGGAGGGCAGGTTCTGCTTGCTCCTCCTCCGGGGGCTTCCTGGCCCCTCACTCTGTTTATCCACTGGTCCCCAGGGCTCTGCATATGGTGAGCTTCCTTCTCCACTCACAGCCATGACACCCTCTTGTTTTCATATCCTGCCCCTTTCAAGTTTGTGGTGGTTTCCCTTTGAAGGTCACTGCTACTTCCTATAATGGTTTTCAAGTTGGAAATATGAAGCTTAAAACTTTCTTTCATTTCCCTCCTCCCCCCTACTTCCCTTCCATGTTCATTAAAACAATGTCTCTCTCTCTCTTTCTTTTTCTCTCTCTCTCTCTCACACACACACACCACAGAATTCCTACCACAAGCTCAGATCCAGAGAGAATGCCAACTGTCATACTGTCATTCATCACCTCAGCCTTATTACCATGGGAGACAATGGACAATCTCAATCTAGAGGATATAGGTCCAACCAGCAGTGGCCAAATATATGCTAATTGTTTTTAAAAGTAATTACGAATATCACAAAGACTGCTCGACATCAAGAAATCATTTTCTTATCCAAAATTTGATTGTTTTTCTCATCCTAGTATTTCTTTCCATTCAGCCTCATCTGCTCTAAAAATGTGACCTAGAAGATGGGTGTGTTGGTCAGGGTTCTCCAGAGAACTAGAACCAACACAGGCAGAGAAATCTCTTTATTTTAAACAATTCACTCAGGCCATTGTGGAGGTTTGGTAAGTCCCAAACTGCAGGGTGGGCCAGCAGACTGGAGAACAGGAAGGAGATGCAGAGTCCAGAAGCTATCTGCTAGCAGAATTCCTTCTTGCATGAGGAAGGTCAGAATCCTCCCATCCAGGCCTTCAGTGGATGAGGTGAGGCCCACCCACATTATGGAGGACAACCAGTTTTACCCAAAGTTCACTGGCTTAAACATTGATCTCATCCAATAAGAATATCCTCACAGAGACAATCAGAATGGAGTTTGGCTACGTATCTGGTCACTATGCCCCAGCTAAGTTGACACTCAAAATTGCCCATCATAGTAAGGATTCTCAAACTAAGCTGTTCGGAATGCCAGTCCTTTGGATTAAACACTGGATTGAACTAATTTATCTGCCAGGCATTAATTTTCATCATTAAAGGGAAAAGAATGAATGTCCATACAGGAATCTTTCACTTCCAATGGTTTCTTTTACCCATGGTCAACCACAGCATGAAAATATCAAAGGAAAATCCCGGAAATGAAGAATTCACAAGTGTGCCACTCTGAATAACACTGTAGACTCTCACACAGCCCCTTCCCTCTGCTGGGACGAGTCACCCCAGGGTTCCGCACACCCCTGTTGGATATGCTACCCTCCCATGAGTCACTCAGTAGCCATCTTGGTTATAAATCCAGTGTGGTGGTATCATAATGCTTGTGTTAAGCAATGCTTAATTTACTCAATAATGGCCACCAGGTGTAAGAGTAGTGCCTCAAAGGAGGCATCAGAGCAAGAGAAGAATGGTGGAGCTTTAGATTACATAGAAGGAAATGAGAAGGAGGAGGGGGCAGGGGTAGGAAAGATGGTGGACTGAGACAGACATCATTACCCTATGTACATGTGTGATGACATGAATGGTGTGAATCTACATCATGCACAACCACAGAAATGAAAAGTTGTACCCCATGTGTGTGCAATGAATCAAATGCAGCTTGTCAAAATAAAGAAATAATAATAAAAAAATTTTCAAAAAAGGAAAAAAAAAAAAGATGTAACATGGAAGGATAGATTAACTCTGCTACCATGTGGCGATGTTAGGGGACATATAGGGAAAAGCATACTGTGGACGGAGCTTGGTACTATCCACAGTTTCAGGAATCCACAGGGTCTTGAACATATCCTCTGTGGACAAGGGGAGACTAGTGCATTTACTGAACATCTTTTGAACATTGGATGCTTGACATCCAGCATCTTTTAATTCATTTAAGAACTTTATGAAATAGGTATCATTACCAAAATTATATAACAAACCCCTGGTAAAAAAAAACACTGTATGGATTTAAAAGCATTATTCTTTTCCAACCTCACATTTTATGAAAAAAATATCCGAATTCTTTATCAATGTCTTTAAAGTCATTAGCCACTTTTTGAATCATCTTCAATCTGCCTGGCTGTGCACGGTACTTCATTGTTTATCTAATTATTGGAGACAAAGCATTTTTAAGCCTTGACCCCAAGCCACAGAATATTAAGACAGTCGTTTCTTTTATCCATTCCATGTAAGTGCATTTACTTCAGATTTTATGAAATATTATCTGAAAGTCTGTAAATTTTCACAGAAAGTCTTAGTTTTCCTGGGCTTACATCTATAAGTCTCCAAAGCTGGAACTGACTGAAGTGGTTCTAAGCTAAAAAATTTCCCCAAGTGGTATTATGATGGGGAAAAAAAGCAGTTGAGAGAAAACCTAGTAGAAGACACAATGACAAAGCAGAATAGTTGTGATAGAGATCATATGGTTTGCAAAACCTAAATGGTTCATTCTCCCATCCCAGCCAGCCCACTGCGGGTACCCACACTGGTCCCTATCCCAGCCAGGATGACTACAGAGGATTGCTTCCAGGATACCACCAACACTACCACCCAATCTGCAGGTACTCAAGCCCCTTAGGTCAATCCGCACACAACCTATGAGCATCCTCTGTATACTTTAAACTGTCTCGAGGTTGCTTATAACAGCTCATACAATGGAAATGCTAGGTAAATTGCTGTTATACTGATTGCTTAAAAAATAAAGACAAGAAAAAAGTCCATACTCAGTTAGTATAGAAGCAACCCTTATAAGCTTAACTATACAGTACACATAAGCAACAACTTAACTTTTATAAAGAATATTTTCCATCCAAAATTGGCTAAACTTAGAGATACAGAGGGCCCACTGTATTAAGAAAATTGTTTTAAATTGCTTTGGTTTCCTCAGGCAGGGGGCGAAAGACTGCTTTCACCAGAATAAAAACAGTTTTGACCTGTAAGAGGTTTTTCGTTGTCATTTTTGTTTCTGTTTTTGTTTGTTGGGTTGGTTTGGGGGAGGGGCTTACGTTTGATTATTTTTTTAAGAAAAAGGACCTTGAGGTTCTGAAGACTAAAAGACCATGGAAAACCCCAGTTTAGAGTCCTGGCCTGAGGAAGTCAGTTACAAGAGGTGACACCTGTGGTCAGGTGCTTCTGCTTCTGACCTATAAAAGAGGGCTCATCATGCCCACCTTCCCTGGTTTGTTTGTTTTTGTTTTGTTTTGTTTTGTTTTGGTGAGGATTAAAAAGCCTGGCACAGAATAGGAATAAAACAAACCAGATCAAAACTGGGTGGCTATTAAAAACTAAAAAGAACTCTCATAAGCTCCAGCAATTCCACTACTAGACATACATCCAAAGGAGAGGAAATCACTGTATCAAAGAGATGCTTGTCCTCCCAGACCGACTGCATGTTCATTAGCACAATAGTGAAGACAGAACATCAACCAAGAAGTCCTTCCACAGATAATCAAATGAGGAAGATGTGCTGCATGTGTGTGATGAACTATGATCCAGTCGCAAAAATGAATGGAATCCCATTATTTACAGCAACATGGATGGAACTGGAGGACGTAGAGTTAAATGAAATAACCCAAGCACAGGAAAGTGAGTGTCACATGTTCTCGTTCATTGTTGGAAACTAAAAAGTCCATCTCTTAAAAGAAGGGAATAGAATCATGGGCTCTAGAGACTGGGAAGGACAGGGAGGAGGAGGGATAGAAAAACTCAGTGAGGGGCATCAAATCATAGTAGAAAGGAGGAATTAGTTCTGGTTTCTAGAGCACAGTAGGGTCACTATTGGTTACCACAGTCCCTGAAGAGTATAAAATAACTAGATGTATATAAAATTCATATTATATAAAAAAGAGAAACTTTTGGGATGGAAATGTATATTACCCTGATTTGACCATTACACATTATATACATGTATCATTTTATCTTCATTTAATCCTTAAAGATATATAAGCATGGGCTGGGAATATAGCTCAGTTGGTAGAGTGCCTGCCTCACATGCATAAGGCCCTAGGTTCAATCCCCAGCACCTCCCTCCCCCAAAAAAGATATATAAATATTATTTTGATAAATTTTTTAAATAGTGTGTGGTTAGAACCAATTTCTCATATGTCACAATTGTGTGCACATGATAATACTAATTCTGCTGTTCTGACCTCAGCTCACATGTCTCCTCAGTCCCCTTCTTTGGTTTGGGTCCATGAGGAGACTTAGCCTCTCTCTTGATTGCTAGTCTGTTACAGGTTAGATATTAGGTGTTTCCCAAAAGCTCACATGTGAGTCAATGCAAGAACATTCAGAGGTGAAATGATTGGGTTATGAAACCCTTAAACCAATCAGTGAACTAATCCCCTGACAGGGATTCATTGAGTGGTAACTATAGCCTGGTAAGGTATGACTGGAGGAGGTGGGTCACTGGAGGTGTGCCTTTGGGGTATATATTTGGTGAGCTGAGCTTAAGCACTCTCTCTCTCTCTCTCTCTCTCTCTCTCTGATTCTTGATCATCATGTCCTAAGAAGCTTCTCTCTACCATGCTCCTCCGCCATGATGTTCTGCCTCGCCTCAAGCCCTGAGGAATGGAGCCGGCTGTCTCCTGACTGAGATCTCTGAAACCATGAGCCCCCAAATAAACTTTTTCTCCTTAAAATTGTCCTTGTCAGGTCCTTCAGTCACAGCAGCAAAAAAAAAAACTGATTCAAACAGCCCAAGGCCCCCACTGGGTACTCACTTACCAACCCTCTGCCTGGACCCCGTTTGTGAACGTCCTCCAGGCCCCAAAGGCCACATGGTCAAGACCTGTTGCGAAGTGTTGCGAAGGCAGATTAGCCTCTGCCTCTTGATGGGATGGGGGCCAATGGACTCTTGGCCAATTACCACTCTTGCTCAGGATGAAGCTTAGTGAAAGACAGAGTTGTGTTTCTCCACTCATGTTGTTCTTGGGTCCAGGCCACAGAACTACAGACACTTTCCAAGTGCCAGGATGGTTTCCTGTGCCAGCATTATTCCTTAGCTGGTGTCAGACACCGTGCCCTTCCTTATTAATAGGTGTGAACCATGCTATGACTATGGCCATCTTTCAGATTTGGGGAAGGCCATAAGACTTTCCCTTGGTCACAGCTACACAGGGGTGGAGCAGGATTCAAGCCCAGCGCTCTGGCTTCCACATCTGTCCCAGCTAACACTGCAGCCTCTGTAACCAGTTACATCCCTCAGGCTCTGTCCAAGTTTGACAAATGCACCTTTGCCTGAAAGTCCATCAGCCAGGCAATAGCATGGAGTGCAGGCCCTGGGATCCAGAACGACTGTGGGTGTGTGGAGCTGCCAGGAGTGGAATATGCAGCCAGTTCCCTCCCACCACCGCTTATCAGGGCCAGACCTTAGCAATCCCACAGCTCAGGAATTTCTTCTCTTCCAGCATTCCCAGTAAGCCCACGGGCCTGGAGAGGGAGCAACTGGATGTGAACTAAACATGAAATCATGCCAATCTAGCAATGAAGAAAGCCAAACCCAGACAGAAGTAAGAGCAGTGAAGACAACTTTTATTGAGGACTATTGCAATAAGAGAAGAGAAATCTCAGTATATAATTGGACTCTGTTCTGAAGATGGCATGTACCCATGGGGATTTGCAGCCACAGAGCAGAGGGTCAGTGGATGGAGTACTACCAAGATGGCACATCAAATCTCAGGGAAATCCTGGCTGTCAAACCTCCAGAACTCCTGCTACTGCAGACCAGGGTGTCCAGATTCCAAGGCTATGCAGTGAGGAAATTTTGATCAGATATTGAGAGTGACCACGTATCAAGGGTGGGGTGATTCTTGTTAAAGTGACTTAGCACAGCTCTTCTAAAATTGGATTCCCCAAAGAAGTACACAGATGGATGGGCTTAGGAAAAGATTCAGAGATGAACTGAAGTTTCGTCAGGCAGAGAATCTTTCTCACTACTTCCCTTTCAGAGAATGAAAACTCCAGATAAGTCCAATAACCAGTTACCATGTGTCCCTGTGTGTTCTGAAACTTCCCAATTTGAGCCCTGCAAGTCTCCCTGGGGAAGCTCTCAGTACCAGAAAACTGGGTACTACAATACAGTGTCCCCCAAAGACCCATTTGGTAAATACTTGATATGCAGGGTGGCACTGTGGGGGAGGGGGTAAAAGCTTTAGGAAGCAGGATCCAGTGGGAGAAAGTTAGGTCATTGTGCTGCCTCACCCAGGCCAGTGGGGCCCACAGAGATCATGGACTGAAACCTCTAAAACAAAAATAAACCTTTTCTCTTTATAAGCTGATCATCTCGGGTATTCGATATAGTGGTGGAAAGCTGAATAGCATGCTGGGATGGTTGGTCACCTAGTCACTATGCTACTCTAGTCCCTTTATGTCTACAAGTCTCAGAAAAATTTTGGTCACTGAATATTAGAATGAGAAAAGACTTCCTTGGCTTATTATTGTCCTAAGACTCCCTGTGTCTTTAGAGACTTGTATGGATCCTCACATCAAGTAAGGAAGCCCCAAATCCTCACTGAGTGAATGAATATGTGAAAGCATAAATAAATGACTCTAGCATAGAAGAGGTGACCCTTATCCTACCACTCAAGGAAGTGAGTGTGGCATGGGATCCTGGATCACAAGCCAGCATGTGCCCTAGAATGTGCTCTGAGAAGACTCTCCGCCCTTCTGTTTCTTTCTCAAACAAAGAGAAATAAACAACGTGACCAATAAGAGACTCCTGAAAGGCTAATTGAAGTAATTCAAGTTTCTCAAATAAATAAGAGTTTCCCAAACTCATAAAAATGTCCTCTGGAAGTTATGGCTAGTGAAATTCTGACCCAACAATTTTAAGAACCAAGAAAAATCACATGTTGTACAATGGAAGTACCTTAAACATTCTGGATTATCATACATCAAGGAAAAGTCTAAATTACTGAGCAACTATTTTATTTCTTGATGCTATGAACAAGTCAAAAGAATGTTTAACTAGAGGTAAAGGATAGTGTTATGGATTAGGCACTTATATCCACCCCCCAAATCCATACGTTAAAATAGTAACTAACCTCCAAGGTGATGGTAGTAAGACAGGGGGTCTCCAGAAGGTAATTAAGTCATGAATGGAATTTGTGTCCTTAAAAAGGAACCCCAAGGTGACAACCAGTCTCTTCTATCAGGTGGGGACCCAGCAAAAGGCAACTGTTGATGAGCCAGAAAGCAGGTCTTTACCAGGAACCAAGGTGGCGGGCACCTGGATCTTGGATTTCCCAGCCTTCCAACAGGAAGAAGTAAGGTCCTGGGTTTAAGACACCCAGTCTGTGGTGCTGTGTATTTTAGAAGCATATTCACCAGGAAAGACAAGTATATCAAAGTCAAGCAAGCTTGTATTTGAATTCTGGCTCTGCCACATACCAGTTGGGTGACATTGAGTCCAGAGCACTTGACATTGGGCCCAGAGCACTTGCTGTTTTTTTCTTACCTGAAAAATAGATGTAGCATTGCCTGTCTTTCAGAGTAGAGGTGAGAATTCAACATGGCACCCTGTCCTGATGACTCTAAGTAAGTGATAATTTTCCATACGTCCACTTTTACTCTCAGAGGTTTGTTCCTGATTTGTACGAAATACCATAAACTCACCTAATATTGAGAGTGCTTAGGTCCAGACTGCTCTATGAACTACCATGGCTTAATAGATGGAAATTTCCCCAAACTTCACATTCATTTAAAAATTGTGGATACTGTATCAGTAATTTTAGCAGAGCACAGAATTGGTATTGAGAGAAAGTCTACGAATAGCTTCATCATGTCATGTGAGCAATGAGAGCTTATAAAACAAAATGTTATTTTAGAAAAAGGAAAAGAACAATAACGCAGCCTTCTTAAAGGATAATAATATAAGAATGCTCATATCTGATTGCCTATGTGCCAGAAGCTGTTCAAAGTGATTATATTTATGGACTACTATAGTTTGGATCAGAAATGTCCCACAAAGTCCTGGGTGTTGAAGGATTGATCCCCAGCTTGGTGTTACTGGAGGTGGTAGAGTCTTCAAGAGGTGGGGTCTAGAGGGAGTTCTTAGGTCACTGGAAACATGTGGAAATGTGCCCTCAGAGGAGATGGTGTGGATCCAGCCCCTTCCTATCTCTCTTTTCCACTTCCTGGCCACTATGAAGTGATCAGTATCCTCCACCAGGTGCTCCTACCATGATGTGCTGCCTCACCACAGCTCCAAAAGCATCTGGCCCAGAGGTTTTATGGACTGAAACCTCCAAAATCAAGAGTCCAAATACATCTTTTCTTTTTTTAAGTTGATGGTCTCAGGTAATTTGTTTCAGTAACAGAAATCTGAGGAACACATTAACTCCTCCAAGTCCTCTTACAGCTCTCTGTGGGAGGCACCCAAATCATCATTCCCATTTTATGGAAGGGAAAAGTGAAGCACATCCATCACCCACATAAGCAACAAGGACTGGATGAGTCACTGTGGCTGAGCCCCTGATCTGCAAGTTTGTTCACATTGTAAACTTTACTCCATTCGATGGAATGGTTGATACCTGTTGAGGACTGAGAAACCAGGTAAAATAGGGAAATATCCTCCAAAAATTAAAAGAGCATCCATGGGGCTCAGGTTTTATGACACCATTTTTGGCCTCTCAGATCTTCTTTTTGGTTGTTTTCAAGCACTCAACAGTGTTCCAAGACAGGTGAGACTATCTGGACAGATACTCTGATCAGCTGGAAAACGTGATCAACTTTCCTTCTTAAAAATCAACAAATTTTACCCAAGGGAGGTTTCAGAATATCTTACCTCTCCATAAGACTGATCATTTTTCTAATAACTACCTTTTTTTTTAAAGTCACATCTAGAGAAGACAGGAGCTCCACTCTACGATAATAGGAATGGCTCAGATTCTACTCTCATTAATATAATGATTCCATAACACAATGACAGATAAAAGAACTTTCTTCTTATTCTACTCAAGGCTGGTTTTACATAAAAATAGACCATAACTCAGAGTCTGTAATGTCTATGGAAAGGTTATACTCGTTACCATCCAAATAGGCTGAGCTAATAAAAATTATATTTGTTACAATCCAAATAGATTAACCGGCCTTAAGGGCTTAGCTATGTATTACACTTTTCAATTTTCTTATAATTAAATTAACATAAAATAGTCTTCACAAATAAATGGCTGTTTCAGAAAGAGTTAAGCTCTGTTTAACGAAAATAGCCATCCTATGTACATAGGTAGGTTCTTAGGGAAGGGGAAAGTGGTGCCTGTCTATAGAACAGACCATCTAAAGGTTGCATGAAGATGCCCTCTCTCTTGTCCTGCTCCTCAGCAGGTGACCCAAGAACAACCCCAGCCCCTCTCTGGTTCTCCTCTTGATGGAGGATCACCTGGACCACCCTTCTGTTCTTTGCTGGATTCTCCCAACCACCAGCCCAATTGCCAGAGCCTCAGGTAGTTCCCTGTAAACTGGGGGTCTAACATAGTCCCAGCACTCAGCATCCTGCCAGAGTTGAAGTTCATGAGCAAGTCCTGCTGCCCTGCCCTCAGCTTTCCTTTCTTCTCCAAACCCCTGGTCTCTGGGTACTTGCCTTCCACCTGTATACCCTGCTAGAAAGTTGCTTCCATTGGTAAAATTCATTATTAGAAGCTCTGATGGTTTTGTCCAGATGCCATGTCATTGCAAAAGTGAATAAACAGTGACTTGGGTCCCTCAGCTGAGAAGGTCTCAAAATCTTATCTACCCTTGAAGTGGTTGAATTCCTTAAATGTTACCACCTCATGAAGCAAATTAATTGAGGATTCATCTTCTGTTTAGTCTGGAAATATCTTCAGCAAGCTATGTATCCATCACCACTTGAAATGATGAGAAACTGGAGTTTTCCTGCTCTGAGAGTCAAGAGGGGAAAAAAAAATCACAAGGAAGAGATGATGTGAATTCATGCTGACTGGAAGCACGGATGAAGAAACTTTAGTTCTTTGCCTTAACTAATCCACACACCACCCTGAGGATCCAGAGAACCTACACAATTTAGAAATGGGGAAGTAAAGGCCCCAGAGCTAGAGTGTAGAGGTAGTGTCAGTGTTGGTGTGATGGATGTACCAGTTTCCCTGGTCCGATCACTACACCTTGTATAAATGTATGAAAATACCACATTACAAATGTATAATTATCATGCATCCATTAGAAATTTAAAAAAAATAATAATTTAATGAGTCCAGTAAAATGCAAAGTTTGAGATTTTTTTTAAAGAGGAGTTATTTTTCGTGATCCCTAACAAGAACAGAACCTCCCTTGCCACCAACCCCCACTCCCTGGCTCTGGGTGGTCCCTCAGAGCAACTCCCTGGCGTGAGTGAGACCCTCCCTCCCGACCACCCACCTTCCCCCTCGGTTCCTCTGAGACTCTCCTGTGTGTTCCTTTCAGCCCATGCGGGGCTGCCTGACATGTCCCTGGCCTAACATGCATCAGCTCCTCCCACTGATCAAAAGGGAAGGTCTCCTGCTTCCCCTGCACTTTTTTTCTTTTACTTTTTCCCCCTTTGCAGCCTATTTTTAACTGGAGCAGTAATTCTTGGTCCCACCAGAGACCAAGCTCTGTGGGGAGTGCCTCCTTAAGGACTGCTCATCCCCAGAGCTGGTATGGATAGGTCCATCCTGTCGGGGGCTAATTGCACAGGCGTCCTTCTGGGAGGAATCCTGTGTTCCCTGAACCCACTCCTAACGTGGAAATAGGCCACGCTGAAGACAAACAGTGTCTCGGCCGCATAGGAGGAAAACATTGGCCTACATATTAAGAAACGCTGGGAGCCTTCTGTTTCAGATCCAAAGCCGGATGAAATTCCTCCCCACACACCTGTGACATTTGTTCTAAGAACACTTGGTAAAAAATCGATTGTCAGAGTTAAAAAGGACCCTCGAGATGATCTCACCCCGGGATTATTAAGTAGGGACGCACATCAAAATCACCTGAGGAGGCTTTTCAACATGGACAAGAGATTCTGATTCATGCCTTCGAGTTGAATTATAAAGGAATTAAAATGTCACCATTGATGCTCCGTTTTGCATTCGCTATTTTGCGTGGAATGGGGGGAACGAAGTTATTTTTATCATTGTCATTTTCTGCCAAGAAAAGAAAGCACAAATTGCTTAGGAATGATGCTTGCCCCTTTCACCTTGACTTTGGCATATGAATTTTTTTCTGCACCCTCACAAACTTGGATGAAGTGAAGAAGATAGAAAGTGGGATGGTGGGTGATCACACAGGAACAAAGGGAAGCCAATGAAGTTGAAATATTTGATCTTTTTTCCCTTTTCTTTGATAGGGGCCTGTAACATTTCCTCCCCTGCCGCTTCAATTGCTCATTCATGTCATTTCTTTGCTTCATTTGCCTTTCTCATCTTATACATTTTTCCCCTTTACTACTTCTTTTGGTCCCATATCCCTCTCACCTTCCCATTCCACTATTCAAACCCTCCTGGGTAAAAAGGAAAATGACTTTTCCAGATGTCTGACACTTGTGTTTCATGATGTAGGACAAGGATCCCAACTTCAGGGAGCACACAAAGGTGGCTTTGTCCTGGGACCATCTCCATGTCCCTCCATGCTCCTCTCCAGGCTCCTCCACATGCAAGGGAGGCCCTGTGACTGTCAATTCCTGGTGACCTAGAAAATCAACTTGGATGGTGGATGGGAATGCAGAGTCCCAGGACTTTGCTTGACAGACTTTGATTCAGTGAGTACATGATTAATGCAGGTGACCCACAGAATAGATGGGCAGCAAAGGAGGCTGGTGTGACCACAGCATTCGCTTCCATTTCCAACCTTGGAATGGAATGCTCAGCTACCAGCTCCGTCTGCTTTGGTGACCTGAGGGCTACCATCTCACCCACCTCGCTGGGCTCTGGTTCCCACTACATGAGATCACTGTAGAAAACATTCACCACAAAGCCTATCCCAGATCAGGCAAGCAAATGTCAGAAGCTCCATGACTACTCCACATGCATTTTCAAAAATCATGTCGTTCATTTTGATCAATGTCATTTTAAGAGAAAATAAAATTTTTGTTGAGACTAAATTGTGCCTCAGTGTCAACGTTCTTCCATATGATGGCTGATCTGAAACTTGGGGATGTTAGACAAAGGAGACACGAATTAAGCATCCTATTATGAAAATCCGACATCTAAAATGCTCCAAAATCTGAAATATTTTGAGCACCAGCATTGATGCTGCAAGTGGAACCATTCACACAATAAAATTTTGTTTTATGTACAAAATTATGGAAAATGTGGTCATGTATATAAGGTGTACCTGAAACATAAATGAATTTCATGTTCACATTTCATGGTTATGCTTGGGCGCCTTCCCCGGAGACATTTCATTATGCATATACCAATATTTCAAAATCCACAGAATATCTGAGATCCCAAACACTTCAGTCCCAGGAAAAACCACCCAAGCTAGAGTTTCTTTTAAGGTCCTCCTCCTACCGCTGAATCACTCTTCTCTCATCAGCCCTCCAATGTGGGCGAGAGTCATTTCCAGCGGAGGAGGCATCTGATTTTCACCTTCTTTTCCAGTCTTCTTAGTGTAAGGATAAACTTCACGAAATGGCCTAAGCTTCTCCTGCTTCCTCATGCTTTCTATTTGTGTTCCGTGCAGAAATTTGACGTAACTATGAGTTTCCTGCCTTTTGATGTAATTCTGAGTTTCCTTCTGTTTTTTCCACTTACTCTCTCCCACTCTATTGCTTTGTTGTCCTTTTTTATTTTAATTTTCATATCTATCTCATCCACTGGATTGGCTTACTCTTCCTCCACTCACTGGACAGGAAAGGTGTCTGCAGCTTCCCTCAATCCCCAGGTCCTCCTCCAGAGCATAAGTGGCCTGAGGTCCTCAGCGATATGAAAACAAGCTCTTCACCTCTGATTTCTTGGGACCAAATAATGACAAAGCTATGGGGAGATGTATGGGGAAACATGTAAAATTTGGATGAGGAGGTCTGACAGGTGAAGCAAGGACAGCTCCCCTATTGTGGGTTTTTTCATATCCATTCCCAATTGTTGCAATGGCTCATTCATAATGTAGCCTTGGCTCCCACAGTGCATCAGGACACATTGAGAAGACTGGAGCCATTCCACCCCTCAGAAACAATCTCCTGAGATTGACCTAGACCTAAAATGTCACCAGATTATAAAATGTCAGTGCTCAGGATGCTGCTTAGCATATAGTGGGTGACCAATAGATATTTATAAAAAGAATATTCATGCATTTTTACCATTTTTAATATACTTCTCAATCAAGTCATGGGTTATATGGTATTATGGGAATTATTGCAATTGGTGGAGGTGTTGATTGATGCCAAATTTTTATATATTATTTCCATATATGAATTATCTGCATTTGAGGTTTACTTAACTCTTAGGCATTGTATTAGATTCCTAGGGTCTCCTTAGCAAATTATCACAAATTGGGTGGCTTTCAACAACAGCATTGCATTCTCTAATGGTAGAACTCTAAAATCAAGGTGATGGCATGGTTATTCTCCCAGTGGAGGCCCTAGGAAGAAATCCTTCCTTGCTTCTTCTAGCTTCTCATGGTGGCCAGCAATCCTTAGAACTTCATGATTGAGAGATGCTTCACTCCAATCTCTGCCTCTACCTTCATGAATCTCTTCCTTATGCATCTTTGTCTACATTTCCCACTTTTTATAAAAACATGAGTCATATTGAATCAGGGCCCATCTTCACCTTAACTTGATCACATCTGCAAAGACTTCATTCCCTAATAAGCTCACATTTACAGATTCCAACTAGTCATGCATTTCAGGGAGGAGGATACTTTTCACCCCAAACAAACACTCTTTGGTCCTGAGAACTGTAATATGTAGTATGCTAGACTTCACTTCAGTCAGTTTTTAGGAGGGAAAAGCAATGTTTTTAATTTCCCTACAGTCTTGACTTTACCAGTTGGTTACAAGAAGGTTTTCGGGTAGGGAATCATGAGGTTCTCTATTCAAAAGTGGGGTTAATTTTCCCTGGGAAGAGCCCAGGCCTGTGTTTCTGTATTGACTCCCATACCAGAAAGAGTACTCTCAAGCCATGGATCAACCATGGCTGGAAAAAAGGAAAGGGTACAAATGGTCAGGTCTCCACATTGTAGCAGCCACCTTTAAAATTCCAAATTCCAGTGTTGGAAGGTGTCTTAGTCAGCTTGAGCTGCTATAACAAAATGCCACAGGCTGTATGGCTTAAATAACAGAAGTTTACTTTCTTACAGTACTGGAGGTTGGAAGTCTGAGGTCAGGATGCCAACATGTTCAGTTTCTGGTGTGGCCTCTGTTTCTGGCTTGTAAAAGGCCTCTTCCTCTTGGTTTCCTCACATGGCCTTCCCTCTATGTGTGCAAACCTATGGTGCCTCTTCTTTTTTTTTTTCTTTTTTTCTTTTTGTGGTGCTGAGGATTGAACCCAGGGCCTTGTGCATGTTAGACAAGCACTCTACCAACTGAGCTACATCCCCAGCCCGACACCTCTTCTTATACAGACAGCAGACCTTCAGGATTAGGGCCCCACCTTTAAAAACTGTTCAGCTTGCTGCCTAACAGTGCTCTCTCCCAGTACCCATCACACTGGGGGCTAGTATTTTCAATATGTGATTATTAGAGGGACACAATTCAGTCCATAGCAGAAGGAACCTTAGAATTTTTTGCACACATAAGGCCCATTCTGCAGGAGAAGAGACTTAGCAAAAGTTTCCAGGACTGGAAAGGGCAGAATGCTCTTGAAGCTTCTCCACTCTGCCAAAAACTTGAGTTCAAAGTCTTGACTTTTCCCTTTGTCCTCTCTTCTCAGAACACACACAAAAAACAAATACTTGTAAATAAACAAACCTAGACAGCACCCCATTTATTATGACACGTGCCAAAGACAGCATATAGGAGTCTAAGCTAAAGGCTCCTTCCTTGAGGCAGAAACAGAAAATATAAACCCATTTTGGATTGCCTTGAAATCTGGTGCTATGTCTTACAGAGAGTAGGAGTATGCATTAAATACAAACACACAAATACTAAAGTGCAAGATTTTATTTAGTACTTATACTCTATTAATCACTTTCTATAGATCAACTCGATTTTCACAAAAATGGAATAGGTAGGTTCTTTTATTCATGGCATAGATAAATTGAGATACAAAGAAGTTTATCAATTTACTCGTTTTGTTAGTATATAAATGAACAAGTCAAGGTATCTCAAGACTAAACTCTAAGCTTAATCACTGCCTACCTGTACCAGTTATTTTATATATTTTTTAAAATTATTTTTTATTCATTTTTTCTACAGATTTCATTTTGATTCATTGTACACACATGGGTTACAAATTTTCATTTCTATGGTTGTGCGTGATGTACATTCATATCATTCTTGTTAATCACACATGCACATAGGGTAATGATGCCTGTCTCATTCCACCATTTTTCATCCTCCCACCCCCTACCCCTCTCATTTCCCTCTACATAATCTAAAGATCCTCCATTCCTCTCTCATCCCCCACGCTCCGCCAGCAGATTCTATATCATCAATCGCTTATCACGGAAAGCATTTGGCCTTTGTTTTCTTGGGATTGGCTTATTTCCTTTAGCATGATAATCTCCAATTCCATCCATTTATCTGCAAATGCCATAATATTATTCTTCTTTATGGCTGAGGAGTATTCCACTGTGTATATATACTACAACTTCTTTATCCATTTATCTACTGAAGGGCCTCTAGGTTGGTTCCACAGTCTAGCTATTGTGAATTGAGCTGCTATATATTTTTAATATTATTTTAATAAGTATTTCATATTAATCAGGGTGTATTGTTGTTGATGAAGGTGGGATGATTTCAAGCAAGCCATACAACTAATAAAGCCACTACCTAGAAATATTCAACTCTCTGCATCAGTGTTGTTATACCAAACCCTAATACACACAGTGATATTAAAAGAAGTTTCCTTACAATGATATTTAATCTTACAATATACTTCAATATATTTTATTTTCCATTGTATTATATTTTAATTTAGACTAGTCTGTGTACGTATACATGTGGTACATATGTATAGCATATACAGTATATGTTTTTAAATATTTTCAACATTTATATGTATATATGCACTTAATAAATAGATTATTTTCTTTTGCCTTCAGCTGCTGAAGTTTGGAATTATAAAGATGCTGTAATGTGTATACATCTTAAAGTTTTCAGAATATTAAAAAAAAAAAAGACCGCTTTGTTGTAGGCTTGGAGTGGAAGGACTAACAGATCCCAGAGATTTGGGCTCTGGAGACTTAGTTTTCTCCAGTCTCATTGCAGTGCATTTCCTTTAGTTGGATGTGACCTTCTTAAGAGGAACACATTTTATACATAAGAGAATCTCTTCAGGTCAGAAGGCAATTGTGCCTCACTTCAGTTCTAAACTGACACTCCCATGCACCCTAAGATCTGAGAAGTGAATTCAAGTTCTTGGGAATAGCTTAACATGAAATCTAGTGTGTAATGAACTTCCTCAGAATGCAAGACCCAGTGCTGATGGATGTTCTGATCACTGGACTGGACGCACATTCTCAGAGATAGCAGTAGATTTCTGTCTTCCAAAGCTAATGTTGGAACTTAGAAAAGGATATCCCAATTGAAGGCCTAAGGAGCAAGGTTTCCTCTGACCTTCTCCTTCACCCCTGCTCCCTCAGGCCAACCCACAGAAGCCAGAAATCCCCTTCCCCAAGGCAGATCATAGAAGCCAGAACCCCCTTTCCCCAAAGTCCGCCATGATGCCTAAAAATATTACTCTAACCTACCACCAACTTTCCTAGAGCTGTCATGAAGAAATTCTCTGACCACCTTACCTGAAAGCAGGTCATAAGACATCCGTTACAGAAGGGATCCACCCAGACGTGGGAGGAAGGAATGCTGCCCAGAGAAGCCAAGGAGAATCTAAACAGACAGGCCTTGCTGGGTTCCCTTCAGTTAATTAGCCTTAGCTCACATTAGCTTTTAGCCAATTTCTACCTGGCTGCCCATGCTTCATCCAACCTAAGCATAAAAATGGGAATTCACCCTGAATCTTTGGGTCATCCATCTGAAGTATCCAGTGTCACATAAAGCCATGAACAACAAGTTTGCTATGCTTTTCTCTTGTTAACCTGTCTATTGTTGTACAATCCTTAATGATGGGCAGGAAAGGAATCACCTCCTATACTGAAGAGAGGAAAAACACCAAGGAATGAATTAAGATGCATTCTGGAATTAGCAGCATGTGCTCTGGAAGGTAAAAAGGAACACATATGTCTGAGAGGATGACAAAGAGATAGATCTCCAGCCTTCCCTGTTTATATATTCTGCTTAGTTTCAATCACACCATGGGGAAAAAGAAAAAGAAAAAGAAAGAAAACACTGCACAGCCAGTTGGATTGAAATGTTATTTCCCGAAAATATTCAGATTTTATTTAGAGAAGTAAATGCTTTACAAAGACCAAAGGAACACAAATAATTGTATCACCGCAAAATTGAAAATTGCCAGGCTTGACTTTTAAAGAAACTTCTTGATATTCATGTTCTCTCCCTCAAAAAAATGTCAGTTCCTTTGCCTTCCCTCATTCTAAAGCAAGTTAGAGTCATCTTTCAATAAGCCATGCCAAGAGATGATTCTAAATATATTGGGTAATCCAAAACAGTATTTGTATTTAGCATTGGAATGCACTTGATCAGAGCAGTGTTTCTAAAACCAGTCAAATTTTTGCTCCCTCCCCAAGGACCATGATGTGGTAGATCCTTCCAGAAGCCTGCTCTGTGTCAGGGAGGTGCTGAGAATGCTGATGCTGCAAATACATCATCTGCTTGCCGTTCATCAAGGCTTTTGTCCGGTGATTCCCAAAGCTGCGCAAGCATCAGGAGCTCATGGAAAGCTTGTGAAAAAATGTGGGGTGCTGCACCACCACCCAGTTCTGATTTGGTGGCCAGGATGGGGCCAGGGATTTCACAAACCCAACAATTTCCCAGGTGCTTTGCTGCTGCTACTGCAATCTGGAACATACTTTGAGAACCACTGCTGTGGCCCCTTTGTGTGGAACCAGGACACCTGAACTTTATCCCAGGTTAGGGAATAAAACCTTCCTGATTGCTTTCCAAGTATCAGCTTCAAGCTGGTGATGAAATTGATTGAAGTCCGGAGCCCATCAATGGATCTGCACATGAATACAAGAGGGGAACTTTTAAAACCACAAAAAATCTGATCCCCCTTGGCTAAAACATGGGCAGAATTTTAAACTCAGCCCAAGACTTTCTATGTGGTATCTTTCAAGAACGGAAAGGAAAAGGAAGTTTTCTGAGACTCACTGACTCTACAAGTACGTGGATCAGACCTCATTCACCTTTCCTCAATAAATAGGCGGTATCTCCTATGTCACCAGGCAGAGAAGGAGCAAGATGTAGATCACACCAGCAGCCTGTGGTTTATCTGTATAGAAAATGAGGATTGGGAGTCCAACGCTGGGAAACACAGGGGTGTTGAAAAAGAAAGAGATGTGAGGGAGGGAGAGAAGGAGGGAAGAAAAAAGGTTAAAGTAATTGAGAGAAGCAGTCCTCTTGGTAACTGTCATTTCAGAATAGTTTACCAAGTGACCTGTGGGGCAGGAGGCTGACTATAGCAAATCTTAATGTGATTCCATTTCCCACAATTCCACCGGTGGTTCACAGAGAGCAAAGATGGGGTTCTTTCCTTGGAGGCTCCAGGTAAGCCCTGGGTAACTGAGAGCCACAGGGAGTGGGAACAACAGATTGCTTTAAGAGAAAAAGACTTTATTAAAATTCAAAGAAAAAAAAACAAGCTGAGATGATTTAGAAAGCATTATGCATTTATTGAACAAACACTGCTAAAAACGTTTCAGCAAACTGTATGTTTAAAAAGTAATAAATAGCTATTGTGCTTACTTCATAAACTTGTCAGAGTGTCTTCATTTTATTTTCCTGAACAAACTGAATTTCTGTACTGCTCATCCCCAGCCAGTTAATAAATACATCACCCTAAAAAGTGCTGTGGTATTAAATTTACAGCAGATAAAATATGGATGAAGTTGCTGGGCCGCAGGTACGTCAAGTGTGATTTAATATCTCACACTCCTCTTATGAGGAGTAAAAGATTACTCGGCTGCCTCCACCGCCAGAGAGCCACCTTTGCCCCCAAGTAACAGCCACTCAGCAAATAGCACCAAATGAAGACGGAGAATAACATATAGATTTGCCATAAGAAAAAATTGATCTAAATCCATATATCAAATCTGCTGATCAGAGCTCTGGAGAAATGCCTCATAATCATTCCCATGCAATAGCAGAAATTCTGATCAGAAAGGAAATCTTCCTGAAAGAATGTGGGATTTTTGTTTTTAATTTTTGACTTCATAACTACTATTATGACTTGCCTTTTTCATTGTTTTTTTTTTTGTTTGTTCATTTTCTGATACTGGGGATTAAACCCAGGACTTTGCACATGCTAAGCAAGTGCATACCACCGACCTATCCCAGTTCTTATTACTTGCTTTTTGTATCATAGGAATAAAATTTCTTAGAAGAAAATACTCTTTGACTTGATGCCTCAGTGATATTTCTTCTCCATGTAGAAACTACAGGTTCGGGGAGCATTTCGGAGATCTGGAGAATCTTATAAATGAAGGTTTTGTTCCCCAGGGAAATTTCTCAACCATCTGACTTAATTTATATCTTTTTAAAAAGTTCTGTCTAAAATGAAAAAAAAAAAAAAAGATCTCCAAGGAAAACATTTGTTAGCACAGAAAATAAATTCTTATGATTAACATTTTGCCACTCAGAAAGGCTGGTGACTAAGAGGGTTCTCTGCACTTCAAAGGTAGGAGAGGATGAGTTCTAAAACAAGAATAAAAAAAGAAGCAAATTGCTGCTAAGCTATTTTTATTTCAAATATATAAAAGTAGAGTTGGTAAGTGCCACGTATAAATCTTCAAAGTGCGGATTGCCAAGGGTCTTCCTCTAAAGACTGCTGTGGAAAAATCAACTTCAGCAATTAAAGCTGCTTTTCCTTTCGCCATGCAAGGGAGGGAAGTGGCCGGGTGTCCCAGGGGCTCCTGGTACCCTCTGTGTTCCCAGGGAAGCAATGCACCTTTGCTGATTTTTGTTCTTTCACTCTCTTTAGCTCTTAGCCTTAGCAAATAGAAGCTGTGGCTGCGGTCCCCAAAATGTGTTGAGGGTTTGTTTGTTTGTTTGTTTGTTTTTCACTGTTTTCAACTGGTAATTGGTTTTCCTGGGCCGGAGGGGGTTAGGGACAAAGTTGCTTATTTCAAATTTCTTCAGTGGCGAAGAGTGAGGCATTGGCACTAGTAGATAGGTTTACACAAATGCTTTGACTCTTAAAATATATAATGTGAGGAGAAATGGTTCAAAACAGGTAGAGAAGGGGTTGTGTGGGATGGGTTGGGAGTGTGTGTGTGTGTGTGTGTGTGTGTGTGTGTACGCGCACGCAGGCATAAGAGAGGACTTGTAAAAGGCACTGTCCCTAAAAGAGCTGAGAGGAGCGGATCTGCAGACCCTTACCAGACTAGCCTGAGTGTGGCTCAAACAGCTTGGCACTATTCTAAGCACCTTTTCCTCACTTGAGTGTGCAATGGATTGGCCAAGGCAGAATGAGGTCTCAAGAGTGACAGATGTGCCTGCATCAGCTGCCCTGTGGTTGGTGACCCTCTGCTCCAGGAAGAGCCGGGACCCTTTCTCTGCCTCTGTGGCCAGCAGGTGAGGTGGACCATCTGGGAATGGGGGTGGGCAGACAAGAGAGGCTCTCTTTGAGCCTGGGATCATTTTTTTAATTTATATATATACCCTCACACATATACTATTGAACACAAGAAGACCTAGAGACCCAACTGGCAAACATTTCATGGCGACGTGAGGATGAGGAAATTTTGAAAGGTACACAGCTTCAAACCCCGCAAAAGAAAGCCTCCACCGCCAGTCTTTCTCAAATTGACGGGACTGGGAAATAAAATAGCATCTAGTTCGCAGTTGATAGGACAGGCTCATTTCCCTTCATCCACTATCGCATTGCAATCGTTTAATTTCCATCCTGCACCCGATTTGTAGATCTTCTTGTCAACTAGTTCTCATATGGAATGTGTCCCTTTTAAAAAATCCTAGGAAGCCAAGGTCCAGAAAGGATTCCTGCACATATTACTCCACCTGAGGAAGTCATGAAGGGAGTTTCTTCAAATGAAAGCCTTTTCTATTCTTTGATGCATGCTAAAAAGAAAAAATCAACCTATAAGTAATATCACCTTGGATTCTGCACTGTATTTATGCAAAACTGGCTTTTGGGGAAACAGACTTGACTCACTAGAAATCACCCCACAGTAGTTCATTAGCATTTCAAAACCACTAGTAAGTGGCCATTTCTTTTTTTTTTTTAAGCTTACAATACCATCAATTATCCCTTTTATGAACCCTGGTAATGGCTGTTTGCTTATCATAAATTAATATGACTCTGTGGGCTTGCTTTCCACAGGTCACCAGATGTCTGCAATTCCCTCCTGAGGTCACATTTGTAACAAAAATCTTGCAACTCCTGGTGCTTCAAGTCCCTGGCATCAACTTCACTTTCTGCCTCCTGGTCCTCCTGGAAGGTCCTTCCCTAGAATGCGCCCTCCTGACATCATCAGGGATCTAAGAGAAGGTGGTGTTTCTAATCCAAGCACTTCCCGCTATTCCAGCCAGTGACAAATTAACTGGCAAATGATAGTTCATCGTTCAATTTAGTTTGCTTTTTGTTGTTGTTTTGTTTTGAGTTTTAGGTTTTGGTTTAGGTTGTGATGCAGTCCTGGGGATGGAACCCAGTGCCTTGCAATGCCAACGCTGTACCACTGAGCTATGTACCCAGACCTGCTTGGGGTTTTAATTCAGATTAAAATCTAGGTCATATCCTTGAGTATTTTCTTAGCAGATTTTATTTTTTCTAGAGCAGTTTTGGGTTCTTCCTGGTGTATTTTTAATATTGTATCTAAATTTGTTTTTCTTCCTTCATTGAATGTCACTGACTATATTTGGAAATTATGAACTGTGGCTTTTGAGCCACATGGATAAGAAAGAATTAGCAGCCCTGAAACAGTGATGAAGGAAAACAGTGTGGATGTTGAAGGGGTTCAGGAAATGTCATCCCCAAATACACCACGCTGATAAACTGATGGCTTTGCAGGAGACCCTGGGGGCAGCAAGAATGCAGGGAAAGTCCTTCTCTGCATTCACTTTCTCTACCTCAGTGGGTATCCTCCAAAGGGGCTCAGTTCCCATGCGTCTCCTCCCTGGGAATCTTATCCATCAGGAGAAATTGGCTCCTATGGCAGAAGAAGAGCTGGAGTTTCACGTCCTGTTCGGCCACACTCTGTCACAGCCTATCACCTGTTCTCCCGAGGTCCCAATTATCTTTTCAAAAGATCGCTTCCTCTCTGCTAATTTGGCTACATCCCCCCTCCTTCTCCCCTAGAAAGAGGGTATAGAATCTTCCAGATCTCACTGGGTTCAGGGGTAGTCACTTTTCTTTCATGTGATACCTTGGTGTACAAAACAAATTTGTATCTCTTTTGTTAATCTGCCTACTGTCAATTTATTTCATAGACTCAATTCAGGAACTCTCAGAGGGCAGCTGGAAACTCTTCCCTCCCTGTAATGCGATAACTAAAAAATATTACTTAAATATTTTTTAAAAGAACATAGCAATAAAGGTCATTAGTATTTTTAAGAAACTAGATTATTGGGAAAAAGGAAATGTTTTTTGTTGTTGTTTTTCTTTTTCGTTTTTTGTTTTTAGTACCAGGTATTGAACCCAGGGGTGCTTAACCACTGAACCACATCCCCAGACCATTTGGTATTTTACCTAGGGACAGAGTTAGACTGAGTTGCTTAGGGCCTCCCTACATTGCTGAGGCTGACTTTGAACTCACAAGGGAAAAGGATATCTTTTAATGAAATCAAAGAAATCTTTAAACGAAATTTCCAGGTTGAAGGAAAAATACATTTTCAGAGTATTATATATATCATACATAGCACATGTGTGTGACAAAGGGACACACACATATTCTGTTGTCCCTCCAAAATGTCGTACTAGTTAACATCTTTCACAGGCATTTAGAAAAGAATGTCTATTTTCTCAAATATGGAAAATGTAGGTTATTTTCATTCTTTTACATCTATGACAAATTGTATCTTACTTTAATTTGCATTTCATTGATATCTGCGGTTTGAAATTTCTTACATGTATTTTTGTCTACTGAACTCTTTATGACCTTATTATTACAGTTCCACTTTTATCATTCGATTCCTTTTTAGGGGTCTGCGCATTGTCTCATTTGGGAAAAAGTATCTTCTATGAAAAAAAAATTTACCTTCATTATTCAGTTATAACTTTGAATTGTGTTTCTCTTCCAATTCTTCTATTCTTTCTGTTTCCTTTCTTAGTCATCCTTTTAATATATAAATTGGCTCCTTGTTACCTTACCTCCATGCCTCATATAAATTGTTTTCATGTGGTTGTTCTTTATGTCTGTATCCTAGGAGAGTTTCTCAAATTCACCTTCCATAAGAAGGATAAATTTTCCACAAAATCAATTTTATTTTTTACTCCTCTCTATTCTGTATGATAGAATACTTTTTAAAATTTCTTTCTTAAATATTTTACCTCCTTTATATCAACGCTTTCTTATTATCTCATCTTTCATTTCCTTTTTCATAGAGACTACTATTTCAAAATTTCTGTTGCTTCCAAATTTTGCCTCTGTTTCTTGGAGTAGTCCTTCTTCATTTTCTCCAACTATTTCCTTTAGCTTTCTGCTGCATACTCTGGTTATCTTTTTCTTTAAGGTTGTCAGACATCTTTTTTTTTTTTTAAATCTGATTAGTCATCTGCAATATCTTTTTTTCTGACACCAAACGTGCAGGATTTTTCAGACACCAGCTTGTCTCTATCTTACACAATTCTCCAGTTCTCTAACACTGGCTGGATGTTTAATGATTCAATTCAATTCCAATACTAATTCCCAGAGTTAGCACAATCTCACCAGCTAAGGGTTCAGTCCCACAAAGATTGCCCCCACTTCAGGGAACAGTCCTAAGTCCCAAGGGTAACCAGCACTTCCGATTAACTGACTACAAATTCAGGTGTCCCCACAACCATCTCCTCGTGGACATTAATCCTCTAGATCTCAGGAAAGCAATTAACCGCCAGAGTGAGTTGCTATAAAGGATGTAACTCAGGAGGAGGCAAAACAGAATCCCTGCAAAGATCAAGAGATGAAATGCAGGGAGACACTGACTGTCCACTCCCCACCTGGGTCCACCCTCCTGGCCTCAGTGTGCACACCAGCCTGGAAGTTCCCCAAACCTCAGCACTGAGGGGTTTCTATGAAGTCTTCCTGTGTAACTATGATTGGTTCTATCACTGAACTCAATCTTCAAGCTCCCTCTGCTCCCCAAATGTAGGAGAGGGAAGATAAAAGTCCTAGCCCCCAATCATATCTCTGTCTTTTTGGTGACCAGCCTCCATTCTGAAGCCATTTGGAGACTCCATCATCAGTCACCTCATTAGCATCCTAGACACTCATCACTCAGGAGATTTTAAAAGTTTTAGGAGATCCATGTCAGGAACTGGGGACAAAGACCAAGTGAATATAACACACAGGAACAAAAGACAGCCATCTCTGTTATGGGGCACAGCTTAAGAACAGACTGAGCACCATTGAGAAGTCCAAATTTGAGTCTTTATTAAGCCAGCAAGCTGACTGTCTCACACAATGCCCCAAAATGGCTATTGGGAGAATAACCCCAACCATGGGGTTGCAGGGGTTCTTATACCATAAGTCAGTGCCTCAGTCATAAGTGTTTGTTGCTATGATTTAAAATGACAAACTAATATCATGAGATCTGAAATCATTAGCAGGAGGGGAAGTGGGTCAAAATGACCTTACTTAGGTACAAATAAATAATGGTTACTAACATCTAAACAATCACTGTTGACATCACAATTTTTCACTCTACAAGAATTGCCATTTTGTGTTGCCAAACATGCCATGCTAAGCAACTGCTGATGGGTACAGAGGTGGGGCATTCCCAGGGGAGAAGCTAAGCAACTGCTGATGGGTACAGAGGTGGGGCGTTCCCAGGGGAGAATCGTTTCCTACATAACATGGAGTCTAAGAGCAAAATGGAGTCTGTTTAGTCATTGCCCATATAGCCTGGCCTGTAACATTTCCATGGAGCCAAATCCGTCAGCCTGTCACAATCTCTCTCTATATATATCTCTGCATATAATTTATATATATGAACATATTATACATACATGTATAGAAATAATAAATTCATTTATATATGTATGTATTTTTTCATATTTACTATGCCATCCTTATTTATAAAAAGGTATTTATTATTATTCTCCAAATTTCTAATAATCAGCATGGGTAGACTCTCCCTGGACCTTCCTTGTTATACAGGTTTATTCTCTTAAACTTTCCATTTAAGAGCTTCAAATAAATAAAGAGCTTATTTATATCTCTTCAAGAGAGATCTTTCCATTACCAGTGAAGATATCCCCCAGCCAGCACCTGGGAGAAGGTAACCATGGGAATATGTCCCCCAGAAAGCTTGCCAATGTCAGGGAGAACTAACCATGCTGAGACTCAGTCACTAAGAGGTGGCAGTCTTTCGTTTGGAAGCTCTAACTTAGAAAATAGAAGTCACAGAATCTGGTAACTGGTTAAATAGGAAATATATAAAGAAAGAAGAAATTAAAATTAGCCTCAGGATTTCTAACTATGGCATCTGGGATGGTGAATGATTCTTTTAACCAAAATAGGAACAGATAAATAAGTGGGAGAAGATACATTTTGATTTGTTGGTATAGCAGAGTCTTATTCTGTACACACTGAGTTTGAGACTCAGTGGGAGTTGGAAATGTGGGCTTCGAGCCCAGGAGAGAGGGGGACGCTGGAGAAAGAGGACCTGCAGAGCTTGACGCAGTAGAAGAGGAAGCTGTGGGACTGAATGAGAGCATTCCAGGGGACACAATGGGAACAGGAAGGGTGAGATCCTAAGAAGGAGGCTGAGAAAAACAGGCAGAAAGTAATAAAGAAATTAGAAATGGGCATGAGCACTGAAAAGGTCATTGGCTAAAGGGTCCATGATTCAGGCAATTTGTGTTCCAGGCACTGTGTTACACATTTTGAATGATCTCATTTAAACCTCTCAAAATAAGAGGTAGGTGTCATTATCACTATTTTGGAAATGCATAAATGGAGATTCAGAAAAGCTAAGGGACATTCCCACAGTCACACAGCAAACTAGCAAGGAAGCCATGACACACACATGTCTAACTTTAATTTGTAGTCATGAATCTTTGCATTCAAGAGAGAAAGACTGTATGTGGTTTCTGCAGACAGAAGCCCATCCCAGGTTGTGAGCTGCTCACATGAGTTCTCAGGAGCCACACTGGAGAGGGGTGGCATGGAGTAGAAGGTGGAAAGCAGACCCTGAAACACAGATTCAAGGGCAAGGGGTTTATTTAGGAAGGATGAGAAATGTGGGTAGGAAATGGGAAAATGAGACTGAGAAGGGGAGTTAGCCAATAAATGGTATAAACAAGCTTCCTATCACTGCGGGCAAATGAAACAACCCACTAGGAAAATTCTAGAAAGTAAATTGCCTGAGAGTCATTCCAACAGAGGTGTGAAGGAGCTGGGGTATCTACACAGGCATTCCGATCACTTGTTGACAGAGGGCTGTTTCAGTGGGTTTTAGTTCACTGGACCTGGATGGGCAGAGGCCTGCCAGACACGGAGAAAGTACATGGGCGGAGACACAGATGGAGCAAGTCAGTAGCGAGCACACCAGAGTCTTAAAGCATGACAGGGACACGAGTGGGTGTGAGTGGGCCCCCAAGGGGTCCGCTGAGCAGATAGAGCAGCAGCCATCAGATATATTGGTTGTAGTAACAAAGATAAGAAAAGACCTTTCCAAACTCTGGACACTAAATCTCACTGGACAAAAGGAGCCAAAGTTTCTCAAATTTGACTGGACCTCGCAGGGGCCGGGGGGGGGGGGGGGGGATGCTAATTAGACTTCAGCTTCTAGAAAGATGACATAGAAATGTTTTCCCTATTTTCTGCAATGTACAAGTAAAATCCTCTGGATATTATATGCAAAACAAACACAGGAAGACTCAAATGTGATGAGAAATTGAATGGTAAGGGAAATAAGGCCAGAGGGAAGACACAATAGATTTTCTTTCTCCTCATTTATTCCAGATTCCAAAATGAAAAGCCAATGAGTTCAAATCTGAAGCCCCAACAGAAGCTTATTCTCTATAACCAATTAAAGGTGAAGCTTCTCAAGATAGAAAACCATAACTACTCTCCTTCAGTGAAACACTGTGGAAGAAACTGAATCCCCAACTCCACTCGCACCCACTAAACCTGAATGGGAATCCTCCATTTCCATCCATATCAGATTATAATGAAGGTTGTAAACACCCTGCCAGGGTGGTGTCAGAAGAAATTAGTAAGGAGCAGGGACCTCAGACTCTGCAGACTCAGTGGTAACCTTCTAGGGAGTCTGAACTTTGACCTCTACTGTAATAATGAGGTGTCTCTCCCTTGTCTCATGGGGTGGCACTGGAGAAAGTCTCATGAAGGATCAAGGTGTGCATAACACCCAGTTAAGTAGGTCACCCCTAAAGCTATGTCAGTGGAGAAACCATAGGGGAAGTCAGAATTTTCACCCTTGCCCAGTAATAAGAAGGACACTCCCCACTTAGTAATCAATGAAGCCCAGGTAGGGAACCTGAATATCTACTTCCACCTGGAACTAAAAGCACTTCTCACACACCCCAGCTTCCCCTGGTTGGAGCAGTGTCCAGTGACATTAGCTAAAGCAGAAGATTTAAATAAGACCCCAAGTCTCATAGCCTGACATGAACCAAGAAATGAATTATTAAAAAAGAGGTCAATAGATCCCAATCCTAAGATGACAGAGATGTTTGAATTATCTGACAATTGTTTCAGAGAAGTCATGTAAAAATGATTTGAAGAGCAATTACCAATACGCTGTACACAAGCTAAAAAGTAAAGCCATCTTGGCAAGGAAAGAGAAGACATAATGAGTCGAGTGGAAATTTTAAGAACTGGAAAAAACAGTGCCAGAAATAAAAACACAGTAAAAGAATCAAGAGCAGAATGGAAAGGACTCAGGGAAGAATTGGTGAACTAAAAGACACAACAAGAGGCATCATCCAATCTGAAATGCAGAAAGAAAATAGACCAAAAAAGGAACAGAATTTCAAGACCCTGTGGGAGTATTAAAATACATAGTATTTCTGTCATCAAAGTTATACAAAGAAAAGAGGATGCATCCAAAAAGACCTTGAAATTGTGCTAAGAAAACTTTCCAAATCTGACAAAATCTGTACACCTTCAGATTCAAGAAGCTAAATGAACTCCAAGCAGGATAAACTCAAAATAGTCCATGAGAAGGCAAACCATAATTAAGTTTTTGAAAATGAAAGACAAAGAAAAATTGAAATCAGAAAGGGGGAAAAGGCACCTCAACAACAGGAGAAACACAATTAGAATGACAGACTTTTCTATGGAAATAATGGAAAATGGAAAGATGTGGTGCAATATTTTTCAAATGCTGAAAGGAAAGACTATTAATCCAGAATTCTATATTCAGCAAAACTATCCCTCAGAATGAAGAAAAAAATCAAGCTGATTTTTGTTCCATTTTGTTTTGTTTTTGTTTTTTAAAATGAGATCTTGTCATGGTGTCCAGATTGTTCTCCAAGTGAGCTAAAACTGCTAACACACACCACCACACCCAACCTCAAACATATTGAAAAAAAGGAAAACAGGAGTTATCACAAGCCTAACTCCCATTAGAGAATGGCTAAAGAAAATCACTAAAGATAAATGAAAAGATAAAATAAGGGACCTTAATCAGATTATCAGTAAGGAACAAAACATGGTAAGGCAAAATAGGGAAAAATTGAATAGATTCCTTTCCCTTTGTGTGCTTTCTAAATTATTTTGGGAAGTAGGGAAAAAAAAGGACAATATCGTCTGATTTGGGTTCTAAATATATATAGAGGAAATACTTAGCTATATTATATTTAAAAAGGAGAAAGTAAAGGAATGTAAAGAGATACATGATTTTGGTATTTTACATACTCTAGTAAAATCTAGTAATCTGTGATGAGGTATGTATGTATAATGTAATACCTAGAGCAATAGCTAAGTAAGCTATAGGAAAAGATACACTCAAAAATGTCATATGTATGATGAAATGTAATTCTAAAAAAACTCAAGTACCTCATGAAAGGGCTGCAAAAAGTAAATGGAGAAATATATAAAACAGAAAAAAAAGAATTAAATGGCAAACTTAAACCCTAACAAAAATTAAAGTAAATTTAAGTAATGTCAATACAACAATAATTAGAAAAAGAATTACAGAGTCCATTAAAAATCATGACTCATACTATTAACTTCTTAATGCTTCTGGACAACAATAAATGTAGTGCTTTTAAACAACACAAATTTAATCCCTTATAGTTCTGAGGGTCAGAAGAACAAAATAGGTTTCATTGGACTATGGCAAAGGTGTTGGCAGAGGAGTGCCCCCTCAGGAGTCCCTTTGAAAGAATCTATTTCCTTTGCTTTTACATCTTTTAAAACTCACTCCTTGGCCTATACCCAAAGGACTTAAAATCAGCCTACAACATTGATGCAGACACATCAATGTTCATAGCTGCTCAATTCACAATAGCTAGATTGTGGAACCAACCTAGATGTCCTTCAATAGATGAATGGATAAAGAAACTGTGATATATATACACAATGGAATATTACTCAGCCATAAAGAAGAATAAAATTATGGCATTTGTAGGTAAATGGATGATGTTGGAGACTGTTATGCTAAGTGAGATTAGCCAATCCCAAAAATCCAAAGGCCGAATGGTCTCTCTGATAAATGAATGATGATGCATAATGCGGGGGGGAAGGGTGGCAAGAATGGAGGAAGGATAGATAGCATGGAGGGAAGGGAGGGGTGGGGTCGGGGTGGGGGGGTAAAAATAATAACAGAATGTGTGACAGACACCATTGCCCTGTGTACATGTATGAATGCACAGATGGTGTGACTCTACTTTGTGTACAACCAGAGAAACAATAGCTGTACTCCATTTGTGTTCAAGGAATCAATAAGTAAATAAAAAAAAGAAAGAAAAATAGGGACATTAATGGTGCAAAAAAAATGAAATATTTCAAATCTATAACTTAAGTTCTTACCTTAAGAATGTAGAAGAAGGAGATAAAAATAAACCTAAAGCAAACAAAAAGAAGAAAATACTAAAGATAAGAAAAAAAATCATGAAATTGAAAACAAGAAAACAGTAATAGCAATTAATGAAACAAAAATCTGGCAAGACTGAGAAAAAGAAGACACAAACACTACAGAAACTATGAGATAAAAATAATAATGGAATAGTAAGAGCAACTCTATACATTTATATTTAGCAACTTAGACAAAATGAACCTATTCCTCAAAACCACAAAGTGTCACAACTTACCTATAAAAATTGGATAAATGAGCCCTTGTTATGGTTCAGATGTTAGGTGCTCCAAAAAACTCATGTGTGAGACAATTTCCTGGGTGAAATGACTGGGTTATGAGAGCCTTAACCAAATCAATGAATTAATCCCCAAATATGGATTGGCTGGAAGAGATGACTCGGTGGGAGTGTGACTTTGGGGTACATATCATGTTTCAGGTGAGTGAAGTCTCTCTCTTTTTCTTTCCTTTCCTCCCTCCCTTCCTCTACTTCTTGGGGTGATGTCGTAAACTGCCTCCTTCTGCCACACTCTTCAGCTTCACCTTGGCCCCTGAGGAATGGAACTAGCTCTCTGTGGACTGAAACCTCTGAAACAGTAAGCCCCCAAATAAACCTTTCCTCCTTAAAATTATTCTTATCAGGTCTTTTAATAATACCAGTGGGGGAAAAAAACTGAGTAAAACAACCCCACTTACTTATATGAGATAAATAATTTACAGAGTCCTATAACTTTTAAGAAAATTGAATTTGTACTTTAAATGCCCTAAAAAGACATTTCCAGGCCAATATTATTTCACTGGATAATTTCTCAAATATTTTAAGTTTTAACTAATTCTGCATAATCTCTTCTGAAAAACTGAGTTGGAGGGAAAATATCCCAATAATATCATAAGTTAATATTACTACATTGCCAAATATAGATAAAAAACTAATACCATAAAAAACACTATACACTAATATCCCTCATGAATGTAAATGCAAAAACTCTTAATAAAATATTAGCATGGCATTGTGCAATTTGTAAAAGAAGCAATACACCATGATAAAATAGGGTTTACTCCAGGGATGCAGGACTATATTAGTATTTGAAAATCAGTCAATATAATCTACCATGCTAACAGGATCTTTATAAAGTCATATGTTCATATCCACAGATATAGAAAAAAATATTTGGCAAAATTCAACATTTGCTCATGATAATTTCTTTCAGAACACAAAGAAATAAATGGGAATGACTGCAAGTCAGTAAAAATCATCTCCAAAAAGATTTATTTTTTATAGTTAGTGTATTTAAAGGTGAAACACTAGTTTCCCCTAAGATTGGGAACAAGGCAAGGAAGTCCCCTTTCATCACTGCTATTCAACATAGCTAGGGCAACATGGCATGAAAAAAAAAAAGACATACAGAATAAAAAAAAAAGAGAGAGAGGGAAATCTGTCCTTATATGCAGAACATGTTTGTCTACATAAAATCTACCAAGTAATCTATCTCTGAAAAAGCTCTAGAACTAATAAGTTAACCAAGCAAGGTTACAGAATGCAAGATAAATATACTAATTTCTATTAGCAAAAAACACTGGAAACTTAAAAATGCAAAACCGCTTATGATGAATTAAAAAAGAAATACTTAAGTGTAAATCTAATTCAACATGTGCAGATTGTGATGCTGAAAACTATGAAAGTTGCTGAAGAAAATCAAAGCTCTACGTAAGTGATGGGATATACTATGTTCATGGATTGCCCTACTCAATGTGGTAAATGTATCTATTTCCCCCAAATCAATACACAAATAGTTTGCTACAGCTGCCATAACAAGATGCTGCAAATTACATGGTTTAAACAACAGTACTTATTTTCTCATAGTTCTGGAAGCAGTCAGGGTTGGATTCTTCTGAAACATCTTTCTTGGTTTACAGATAGCTGTTCTTTTCCTGAATCTTCACATGGTCATCCCTGTGTGTGCACATCCTGTCTCTTCCTCTTATAAGGACAGCAGTCATACTGGATTGGGTCTCCAAACTAACCACTTCATTTTAATATTATTACCTCTTTAAAGACCTGTCTCAAAATACAGTTACATTTTGAGATAAAGGTGCTATGATGTTATGGTTTGGATATGAGGTGTCCCCCAAAAGCTTATGTGTGAGTCAATGCAGGAATGGTGAGAGGGAGATGATTAGATTTTAAGAGCTGGTGGATTGATGATTTGAATGGATGCCTGGGTGGTAACTACAGACAGGTTGGGCATGCTGGAGGAAGTAAGTCAGTGGGGGTGGGCACTGGGGGATTATGTATCTTACTCCTGGTCTTCAAGCTCTCACAGCTTCTTCCCAGATGCCATGAGCTGAGCAGATGTCCTCCACCACACCCTTCCGCCACGATGCTCTGCCTCACCTCTAGCCCAGAGCAACGGAGTCAGCTGACCACCACCTGAACCTCTAAAACTGTGCCCCAAATAAATTTTTTCTCCTCTAAGTAATTCTGATCAGGTATATTGTTCACTGCAACAAAAATCTGACTAATACATGAGTGACCACAGATTTAAATTAAGACACAAAAATCACATAATTTTTAGAAAATGTACAGGAGTAAATGCATGGAACAGGCAAAGTGTCCTTAGGCACTTTGCCTGGTTGTAAAAGCATAATATAGAAAGAAAAAAATGGTAAGCTGAATTTCATTGCAATTTAAAACTTCTGTTTTGTGAAAGAGTTTTTAAGAGGCAACAATATACCAACTACACAATGAGAGAAAGTGGTTTTAGAAAATATACCTGACAGCCGGGCGTAGTGGTGCACACCTGTAATCCCAGCACTTGGGAGGCTGAGGCAGGAGGATCGTGAGTTCAAAGCCAACCTCAGCAACTTAGCAAGGCCCTAAGCAACTCAGTGAGACCCTGTCTCTAAATAAAATACAAAATAGGGCTGGGGGTGTGGCTCCGCATATTTTTTAAAACTTAAAACTCAACATTTAAAAAAAATTCAATTACAACATGGATAAAGAATATACAAATATATTACAACACCAAAGAAGGGTTCTAGATGGCAAATATGTATAATAAAAGATTCTTCAGCATCATTAAACCATTAGGAAAATGTAAACTAAATTAAAGAGATATTACTACACAACTATCAAAATGGTTAAAATTAAAAATTGTGATGACATCAACGACTAATGAAAATGTATAATGACTAGATCACAGGTACACTGCTTCTAGAAACTCTGGAAAAGTTTTCCTGCTTCCTTAATAATTAAACACGCAACCACCATACCATCATGCAATTACACCTCCAGACCTTTTTTGACCCACAGAAATTAACACGTGCTCATGGAAAAAGCTGTACAATGGCAGCTCTATTCAGTATAACCAAAAACTAAAAACAACCTAAATATTCTCCAATGGCTGAATGGCTAAACAAACACTGGCACGTCCATAACAGGGAATACTACAGAGCAGTTAAAAGTAATGAACTTGTATATACTACTTCTCTATTATACCTAGGGGATGTGCTCCAAAACTTCCTGTAGATGCCTGAAACCATGAATAGTACCAAAGCCTTTATATTATGTTTTCTTTTCTACACATACATTCGTATATTAATGTTTAACTTATAAATTAGATTCAATAAGAGATTACCAACTATAACTGATAATAAAATGGGACAATTATAACAATGTACTGTAGGTAAAGCTATGTGAATGTATCTCTGTCTCAAGATATCTTGTTTATTTCTGGAATTTTCCAATTAATACTTCCAGCCTTAATTGACCACGAGCAATTGAAACCACAGAAAGTGAGAGATCAAGAGGGACTACCTGGATAGAACTCCAGAGAATGAGACTGAGTCATGCTGGCCAGTCTCAGAAGGTGACATAGTACATCACTCCCTTTCTATAGTATTCTTTATAGAACAATATATCTAGAAATAGAGGAGGGGTTAGTGGTCACCTGGAGTTAAGGCACCGGAAATGGGTGTGCCTCTGAGAGAGCAGGTTGAGGGATCCTTGCGGTGATGGTGGAAAGGTTCAGTATCTTGGATGTGACATTGTACTATAGTTTTGCAAAACTTGACCAAAGGGGAAGTCTTGGTAAATAGTATCCATAATCTGTGCTATTGGTTGCAATTACCTGTTAATCTACCAGGACCTCAAAATTAAATGTATTATTTGAAAAGACGGATAGGACCCAGCCACTTGATCAGGATCTGAAATTAAATTTACTCAGGGGGGAGTAAAAATCTCAAGAGATAAAATTTTCCACTAAAAGTTTTGATTAGCTTCTCTTTCTTTTCTCTGTCCTTTCTACCTTTCTCTACCTACATTCAATGGGTCTCATCAATTAGCTAGACCTCTAAAGTGATTCCTTTAAAACTAAAACATCATAACTTTGGCCACAAATTCAGCTACATCCTCCAAGATGGTACTCGCTTTTATCATTAGGACTACCAAATAGCCAAGCTTCACTTATTTCTCATTAAGTGGAACAAGGTCTAGGAGAGATGGAGTTGAGGCAGATGAGCTGTAACTGTCTTTTAGAGTCCGAGCATTCACTGACCTTGTAGTTAACTGATTTGGCAAATGAATGTGATTCGTTCTCGAGATCTGGGAAGAGTGGGTTGGATTTTACCCTACTCGTAAGTTCACCTATTAGCTTGCCTTAGCTTCATGAATGCCACTATAAGACATGATATTTGCGGATCTGCTGCAAAGGACAGTGTATTGCAATAATAGTGGTGTCCAGAGTATAAATATTTACAGATCCCTGAGTCCTAATTCCTACGCATGATCAGGTGATGCATGTGTACACTGTGGATTATGTCACAAGAGAGGGACCCTCTGTTGGCTTTCTGTCCACTATAACAAATACCTGAGATAAATATAAGGTTTACCTTGGAGGTTTGGAGGTTTGAGTCCATGACGGATTGACCCGATGCTCTGAGCCTGCAGTAAAGCAACGCCTCAAGGCACAAGTGTAGGGCAGAGCAGCACTGCTGACCTCAGGGCTGGGAAGCAGAGAGCAGTAGGAAGGGGTCCCAGTCCCTCTATCCCCTTCAGGGACACACTCTAAATGATCTGAGGACTTGCCCCAAGGGCCTGCCTCTTGAGGATCCCCTCAATTTCACCAGTCTGGGGCCAAAGACTTACTCTAGGAGCCTTTGCAGAATATTTAAAATCCTAACTACAGCAAACCCTAGTTTAAGGAATTTGCATCTTATAGTGGACACTGGGCTTGCCTGCACTTCTCTCCAGAGAAGCATATTTAATCTTCACACCATTACCAGCTTACATGCAGTATGCTGAACTAACTTGTTAGCTGATTTCTATCCAACATCCTTGTAAAGCTAGTCCAGACTGTAGGCTTCCGTTCACAAGATGCACAGAAGCAAAGGAGGCCAGGAGAGAACTGGCTCCCAACACTGACATTCTAGAAACTGAAACTTCGAATTACAATAGTTTTTCTTGTGCCCTAAAGCATTTTTCAAGTTATTTGTCTTTTAACTTCAAATTAATGAAACCACTCTGAAAGCAGTGTGGAGATTCCTCAAAAAACTAGGAACGGAACCACCATACAACCCAGTTATCCTAATCCTTGATATTTAGCCAGAAGATCTAATCAGCATGCAATAGTGATACAATCACTTCAATATTCAGAGCAGCACAATTCACAATAGCCAGATTATAGAATCAACCCAAATGCCCATCAATAGATGAACAGATTAAGAAAATGTGGTATGTATAACACAATGGAATATTACTCAGCCATAAAGAAGAATGAAATGATGGCATTTGCCAGTAAATGGATGGAACTGAGACTGTCATGCTAAGTGAAATAAGCCAGACTCAGAAAGTCAAGAGTTGAATATTTTCTTTCTTGAGTGGAAGCTAGGGGAAAGAAGGCAGAGGGATAGGGGATCAGATGTTATAAAGATACAGGGAAGATCAGTGGAGTAGGAGGAGAATGAGCATGAGGCAGGAAGGAGGCAAAGGGGAAGAAAATTGAATGAATTTAACAAAATTTAACAAAATCATGATATATTCAAACATAAAGGTACCAAGGGAATTTCACCTTTGTGTATACGTAGAAGTAAGGAAGTTTAGAGAGGAGGGAGAATAGGGGGAGAGAGGAGGGGAGTGGAGAATGGGGATTGAAATCAAATTCCTTGCATATATGATTTTGTCAAAATTAACACAAGCATCATGTAATTATAATGTTTTAATAAAAAGTAATAAAATAAAATAAAACCACCAGCTTAAAAAATTAGCTTACTTTTTAGGGGTAGAAAGGTGGTTTTTATTAAAAAAAAAAAAAAAAGTTCAGGAAAACGATCACTAGTTTTGCTGTCTATTGGCTTATTTCAATAAATAAACCATTTATTAGTGTGAGTGAGTGTCGGGATTGCTTATTAGCACACCCTGACTCAGGTCATTCTTTTCCTTTTCTTTAGCAAAATTTTATTCAAATATAGAACGCAATGTTACTCGTTAGAAGCTTTCTCCTTTTTTCTTTTGACTTTTTTCATTTTTATTTTTAATGGCATGCTATAGTTCTACGTAATAGTGGAATCATAATGCCACGTTGGTAACATAACAAAATATGGTCACTCTCATTCCCTTTCTCTTCCTTCTGATTTGTTTAGTTTTTGAAAATACATGAAATAGAAACTTACTAGTGTTTTCAAAGAAAAATAGGGAAAGTCTTAAGTGTTACTCTTCCTGTTATCTCTTGATGCCTGTCAGACCACACAAAGCTTAGTGATGTTAAACAGTGATTTATTATTATCTCCAGGGATCATGGTTCAGCGAGCTCGCCTCGCCCAAGGTTGCTGCAGTGGTTTCCATTTATTTATTTTTTTTTTTTGTACTGGGGTTTGAACCCAGGGGCACTCCACCACTGAGCCACATCCCCAGCCCTATTTTTTGTATTTTATTTAGAGACAGGGTCTCACTGAGTTGCTTAGGGCCTTGCTAAGTTGCTGAGGCTGGCTTTGAACTCGCGATCCTCCTGCCTCAGCCTCCCAGGTGCTGGGATTACAGGCGTGCTCCACCACGCCCAGCAGTTTCCATTTATTGCATGGGAGAAAGGGCTGAGTGCTCTGGATGCTTCTTCATCCCAGTTCCAATGCTGGGGCTGGGGTTCCTGGGAAACTGGAGCTTGCCAGCCCTCTGTGACTCTCTCCATGTGGCCTGTTGACCCACCGGCTTCATCCTATGATGGAACACCACTGTAGTCAACCTGCCTTGAAAATCCACAGAGCATCATTGCCGTTCTTTAAATCAGTGACAGAGGGCAGCTCGGTTATTGGTGGATCGGGACCCCTTGAGGACAGAGATGTGGTTCATGGAGGCTTTGATTTTTTATCTTCCTTCTTTACAAGGGAGCACGCAGCTGTGAGTCCACAGGTTTCTGTCACCTGTTGCCCATTCAGGACAGGCAATGAGCTGATCTGGAATCAGAAGCCAAGTTTGATTCCTAAATTTTGATATGTGATGACTGTGTCATCTCAAGCAAGGAGTTTTGTTCTTGGAACCTATCTCTCCTTGTTGAAGTAGAAAGAAGATTCCTCCCACACACAGGTACACAGGGAACCATGCTTACGACCACGTGAGATCAACTGGGAAAACCTAGCAAAATCATCCCGAGTTAAGTGGAACCTGATCTCCTAGACCTACAAATCTTCCTAACGTTCTACGTTGATAAACTCGATCTGCTTTTCACTGATACGATTATGAGTTACTGTCTTCCTGGTTTTCAGAGTGGTTAGATACTAATTGCTTTTGTGCTAATTGTTATCAAAAAATGTAATGCTTTTCTGTCTTGTTTACCATTGACTTTTCATGATCCGCCTTGTGCAGCCACCTGCCATTTGCCACTGTGGACCTCTGGACTCCTCTGAGGCTGAATAAACTTACCCGCCCCCACCACCACCACCCCCGAAGAAAACAAGGGCTTTGGGTTACTTCCCCCAACTTTGCTCTCTCTCAGCAGGAAATGGTTTGGAGATGTTGTCACCCATTTTCCCATAAAAATGGAATGTAGAATTGACAGTGTGGAAATGTAAGTGGTCCACTTTATGCTTTGAATTAGCCCTTGCTCCTCTGCCACTGCAAATCATTTTTAAAATGGAGATGTTTCTTTCTCTTCCTTTCTCCCTGCTCCTCCCTAATCTCTCCCCCTCCCTAATCTCAGGGGAAACAGGATTACCTTTCTTCCCCATTTTAGGCAGATATATTTGTCCTTGAGCACACACTCACCACAGGAATGAAGTAATCCAGATTTTGGGGATGGCACCAGAAGATCTCAGAAATAACTATCTCCCCAATTAATAAGTGAATTACAACTCCAACAGAGAAAAGTGGAATGTAGCCTTTGAATCACCTCTTTAAAAGCCCCCTGTTCCTGCTGATGGGCAGAATCACAGCCTCTGGGACAGGAGTCCCCTGTGTTAATCCTTTGCTAGCAAAGCAATAAGCCTTCTTTTTTTTCTTTTCTCAAAAGAGGAAGGAAGGAAGGAAGAGAGGAAGGGGAGGGAGGGAGGGAGGAAGGAGGGAAGGAAGGAAAGAAGGAAAAATGGAAGGAAAGAAACCCTCCCAAAAACATACCAAGACTTTAAGCAGACCAAAGTCTTCTTTCAGCTTGCATAGTTTTGTATTTGTTTGTTTGTTTGTTTGTTTTGGGGACTGGAAATTGAACCAAGGGGCACTTATCCACTGAGCACATCCCAGGCCCTTTTTATTTTGTATTTTAAGACAGGATCTCACTAAGTAGCTTAGGGCCTTGCTAAATTGCTGAGGCTGGCCCTGAACTTGTGATCCTCCTGCCTCAGCCTTCTGAGCTGCTGAAATTACAGGCATGTGTCACTGAGCCCAGCTCAGCTTGCATAGTTTTGAAACTTTAACTTTGCTTTACAAAATGGAATGTTCTTTCCTACTAAATCACCCAACTGGAGTTCAGAAAGTGTAGATGTGAAATTCAGTTATACTTCAGAATCTTGATTCTCTCCCAAGCTTGACACACCTGAACAGAAGCAGGATGCATGGGTGAGGTCACGCCCCTCTGTATCCCAGGGTGTGAGGGTGGGTGGTGAGATATGGGGGTGGCTGGCCAGCTCTGTAGTTGTACCATTAAATTACAGTCTGTGCAAAGGGAATAAACTCTTGTTTCTCCAGCAAATATTAATCCCAGAAACTATATATTTAAAAAACACACACATTCAAAAATAGGCTGTCCCAGAAAGCATCATAAATCATGGCAGCCCAATAGTCCATCATTCATTCATACTGGAACCTTAAACTAAAAAGGAGAAAAACACCTGCCTGACAGAGGAAAACACAAAATCTAAATCTTGTTTTTAGTACATTTGATTTACCTTTCTTACCCGCATCAGGAGAAGCTAGAGGACCCCTTGGTTTTATCACATAATACCTCGTTGAGCTTTATATGTGCAGAAGCTTCATGAAGCTGCTCAGGATAAAAAAGAGCCTACTACAGAAACAAAAGTTAGATAACCATTCTCTGGGGTCATTCAGCTGGATGTGTCACATGGTGAGGGAATTGCATATAAAATAAAATAGAGACAACTATATTTTCACCTTGATTTCCATTATAATTTCTAATCTGAATACTCATGGGAATCTGGTCTAAAATGCAATACAATTCACCGTTTAGAATCTTTCCAACTACTCTAAGGAATGATCTGTCTTTATTGGCACTTGGGCTGTGTGCATGTAATTCCCTAGCCCACCTCTTCTAGAAGAGCTAGTCAAATAAGCAGTCCGGGAGATTTTGACACACTCACTAAATGCAACATATTACGGTGGATCACTTGGTGAATTTCCATTTGTTCAGAAGGTCTTAAATACTCTATCAATCTTCTTTCTTCAGGTTCAAAATAGCCACACAATTGTTCTGGATATTCACCAGAATGTAAAAGCCAAAACCATTAAAGTAGACGTGGGAGTCTACTTCAGACTGAACATGGCTTAAATCACTTTTTTTTTAATCATACATTTATCAAAAGATGAACATGACTGCCATGGTTTGGATGTGAGGTGTCCCCCAAAAGTTCCTGTGTGAGACAATGCCAGGAGGTTTAGAGGAGAAATGAGTGAGTTATAAGAGCCTTAACCAGTCCGTGAATTAATCCTTGAACTTGTTATCCTCCCGCCTCAGCCTCCTGAGCCGCTGAAATTACAGGCATGTATCACTGAGCCCAGCTCAGCTTGAAGTTTTAACTTTGCTTTACAAGATGGAATGTTCTTTCCTACTAAATCACCCAACTGGAGTTCAGAAAGTGTGTAGATAGGATTAACCGAGTGGTGACTGAAGGTGGGTAGGGTATGGCTGGAGGAGGTGGGCATTCTTTTCTGATGGCTTTAGTTCTCTCCAGGTAGCAGTAAGGTCATGGACTGGGAGTGAGGGTGGACAAGCAGGAAATACCAACTGCAGGGACAGCAACCCTTCCACTTCGCATGGTGAGAAAAGTCAGAAGCAACTTTTAGAATATAAGTAATACTTCTTGAGAATTGTCATGAGGCTGAATTGCTCAGCTCATCTCCAGCAAATGGTAAAAAACTCTATAATACATTGGTTGGCTAGGAAGCTGAAGAGTCAATAGGAGAGCCTCTATGTTTAAGCCTGTAGTTCTCAGGCAAGGGGGCCCCCCCATCCCTAGTATTAGTCCACACTTGCTATAACAGAGGTAATAAGATTCATGTCTTCATTACCAAGAAACAGGGTACTGTACAGGGTACCCAGAATCCCCTTTATCACGAATCTGACACAGAACGATGAATGAGATCAACCATCCAACATAAGCAAAGCCACAATTTTCTCATACTTAATAAAAATGATAAGATTTTTATAGCACATTAGTTTGAACCAAATTTGCTAATCTGATGCAATAGAAAGGAACTGTGTCAAAGGTTAATATCATGGACTAGCATCTCCAATATAATTGAAGACCAGTATTTTCACATCATCTTAGTGACATTCATGCTCTTTGTGTAACTGTCTGACAGATGTGGTACCCGCAGCAACACACAGTTTCCACGGATCACATCATCTGTAGGACTTCTGTAATACATAGATACCATCGCACTTTCAAACACTATTTCAACCTGTTATTACAAGTATTCTGTTTTCCTAAACTGAAGAGAAAGTCACTCCAAAAAGACAAGGATTTTGCATTTCTTTCCAACTAGGAAGTTGCAGCCCTCCTTGAAGCGTAGGCTGTTTGAGGGTCCTTCCTATTCTCCAACAGCCAGCAATGAGTTCAGCCTACTGTATCTCACAGTCTTCTACTTCCATCAGACTGTGATCCTGTGAGCTTGGGGTCCAGGATTGCCATGCGATTTTTTTTTCTTCTCTGGAAAGAATTATTTTACAAAGAGAGCGAGAGCTTATTTGTCCAAGTAAAGGTGAACACTGTATTTGAGGGATTTTATGGAATCATTCAGTGTTTGAAGGGCTCAGGTCTGAGCTTCCCTGCACTGCCTGTGAGGGAACTCCTGTGCTGGGCGGGGCTCACTGCTCCAGGCTCCCATGTGGTCATCCTTCCACCACTCTGCCCCTCTGCCCATTTCCCTGAACTATCTGCAGTTCTCTGAGATTTTGCCATCCTCTTTAAGGCTGTTAGAGCCTCCTGTCATACCCAAGTTCAGCCCTCCAAACATCTCCCTTCTGTGGACCTCACTCACCTCATGCCCACTCCACCTGGCTATGCTGTCAACTGAAGTCCCCCTCCGTAGAATCTCCATGTGACTGTGACCCCATCATCACTCCTACTGTCCTGTGTAATAATTACAGACTTGCATGACCTTTAGATTACAAGCTACTTGCAGACAGGGACTCTGCCTGTGATAGTCAGCTTTCTGTCACTATAACAAAATGCCTGAGGTAATCAGTATAAAAAGAGAAAGGATTTGATTTGGCTGATAGTTTTAGAGGTTCTAGTCCATGAAGGAGCAGATCCATTTGTTTTAGGTCTTTGGTGTGTCTGATGATGATGACTAGGAGTGCGTGGTGGAGAAAACTGTTCATCTCATGCCAAGAAGCATGAGGAAGGGGCCTTTGAGGGCACACCCCTTAGTGGCTTAAAGGCCTTTAACGAGGCCCCTCGTACTGGGTTCCTTCATCTCATAGTAGTACCGCCCTGGGGACCAAGCTTCCAACACACAGGCCATAAAGGGATATTCAACATCCAAACCATAGCCCTGCCTTTCATTCCTGAAACCATTCTTCAGCTTCTGCACAATAACTGTGTGACGAGTAAATGCATGCATGAGTGAATGACAGGGTCACTAGAACTAAACTGTATCGATGGAGAAATTCCTTTCACTGGTAATAAGCCAATCTTGATCTGCACATACTCACTTAGAATAATCTCTACTCCATGAAGTTAAAAATACTGAGCGTTCGATTCTGTGTCTATACATCTTTCAGTCACCCACCTATTCATCATCTCTCTACTATCCATCCATCTCTATCTATCCATCTAATCAATCAATCATCAATTTGTCATCCATGCTTATATAGTACTATCACTTAGGATGGAGAGAGATTCCAAGGGATGCTTGCCTAAGTAATTCCATCGTTGTGTGAACGTCATAGGAATGTCACAGAGTGCACCTGTGCAAGCCCAGATGGCCTGGCTCCGTCATTTGAAGTGGTCTCTTGATACAGTCAAGAAATGGGGTGAACATGAAACACACACGCCCGTAGCTCATACACAACGCTGTTTTACAGTCCCATTTTTAAAGGTGGCAGTGACCTTTTTATTTATTAGCTAAAACAATGACAAAGCATATAGTACAGTGAATGCTAATCCGGTAGCGTAATCATTCACCACATCATCCAGCATTAAGTGCTGTGGATCATTGTGCTACGGCTAGCAGTGCAGTGGGTTTGCTTACCCAGGATGGACCTGGACACTCGAGTGACACATTGTTCTATGACGCTATGATGGCCGTGTTGCTAGGTGACAGGAAATCCACACCTGCAAGGCCATTTAATGGTGCCATCACTGTGCACATGGAATGCCACTGCCCAACGCAGCGCTAAGTGGCACATGGCCATACTGCAGGTAAATCTAGTAATTATCTTGGATTTTCTGCTGGTTGGAGATAAACTTCAAAACACTATAAAAAAAAATTTTTTTTCAAGTTAAAAAAAGAACTTCAAAAAAGTTAAATAAATGATTTTTTCAGGTATCATTTCCTGTTCTTCCCTCATTTTAGAAAGGCCATGATAATTAACACCTGTATTTACAGGTCCTGCTGTATAAGGCCCCAAAAGAAAGTCCTTGTAGTTAAAAGCTCCTTGTCTTGGTCAGCTCTTTCACCACTGTGACTGGAGGACCTGACAAGAACAATTTTAAGGAGGAAAAGTTGATTTGGGAGCTCACGATTTCAGAGGTCTCAGTGCATAGATGACAGAAGGGAGTAAAAGGAGGGGAGGGGACATGGGGGTCAGAATAATAATAGAATGAATTGGACATTATTACCCTCTTTGCATATATGATTACATGACCTGTGTGACTCTACATCATGTACAACCAAATAAATGAGAAGTTATCCTCCACTTAGGTACGATGTATTGAAATACATTCTACTGTCATGTATAATTAGAACAAATATGCAAGGTACTGGGATGTGCTCAGTGATGGACATTTAGTTTCTATGTATTTCCTATTGTTTGCCACTGAAATGAACATGTTTGCTCACAGTCCTGGTCCACATATCTTATTTTTCTTGTGACTAATTTACTGAGAAGGGAGAAGGCCCTGAAACCAGTGACCTTGTTGTTTTTAAGGATTTTTATATATACAGTCATTTTACTTTCCAGAAAGGGAATACCAGTTTACACTGCCACCAACAGCATCTTTGTACCAAAGAGAAATCATGTCAGAATTAAGCTTCATAAAATTTTTTAATCTTTTCTTTAAAAAGTTAAAAATAGAATTCTCATATGATCCAATAATCCCAATTCTAGGTATACATTCAAAAGAATTGAAAGCAGGCTCTTGAACACACTTGTCCACACCCATGTGCGTAGTAGCAGGATTCACAATTGCCAAGAGATGAAAGCAATTCAAACATCCAATGGTGGATGAATGAATAAACAAAACACCAGATACAAACAATGGAATATTATTCAGCCTTAAAAAGGAGGATCACAACCTACAACATAGATGAACCTTGATGATATTGTGCTAAGTGAAATAAATCAATCACAAAAAGACAAATCCTATATAGCTCACTTACAAGAGGTATCTAAAATAATCAAATTCATAGAGATAGACGGGAGAATGGTAGTTGCCTGAGGCTGGGGGGAGGGCAGAATAGGGAGTTTTTGGTCAATGGGTACAGAGTTTCAGTATTGCAAAGTAAAAAACTGGCGGAAATCTGTCTTGCCATAATATAAAGATATGAAACAGTATTAACTGTACACCTAGAAATGATTACAGTGGAATTTTCATGAGCTTTTTTGTCACTGTGACCCAACAAACTGACACAAACAATTGGAGAAGTAATAGTCTATTTGGGGCTCATGGTTTCTGAGATTCCATTCATGGTTGGCCAAAGCCATGGCTCTAGGCCCAAGCTGAGGCAGAACATCAGAGCAGGAGGATGTGACAGAGGAGAGCGGTTCAGAGCATGGCAATCAGGAAGCAGGGAAAGTTCTGCACACCACCCAAAGGCATACTCCTAGAGACCTACTGCTTCCAACCATACTTATCTGCCTACAATTACCATCCACTGAATCCATATCAGTGGATTAATCCACTGATTAAGACTCTCATGACCCAATCATTGCAACTCTGAAAATTCTCACATTGGCTAACTTTGGAGCTTCTGGGGGATATCTCAAACGTAAACTGTAACAGGTGATAAATTTTGTTGTGGTATTTTTTTGCTGCATTTAAACAAATTTATCTTTGAAATTCTTTAATCTTTGGAAAATTTATATGGCTAAAACTATAATCTTAGAATTGCCAATGAAGCTGAACATTTCTTTACCAGCTATTAACTTTATTTTTCCTTTTCTTTCAGCAGTACTAGGGGTTGAACCCAGGAACCTAGTGCATGCCAAGCAAGCACTCTGCCACTGAGCTACTTCCCAAAGCCTCTTTTGAGATTTACATTTTCATTTCCTTTGCCAATTATGTACTTAAGTCTTCATTTTCCTTATTGGCTTGAATTAACTCTTCATATGTTAGAAGTATTTAACTTTCACCCGTTATATTTATTACAATATTTTCCAGAGTAGCCTTTTCTTAACATTCACTTTGTTATGCAAGTTTTTTTCATTATGTAGTAAAGATAGTAACATTTTCCTTAGTGTTCCTTTTCATACTCTTAAGTTCTTGCTCCAGCATTCAAAGATCCGGTAGATGTTCATTATAATTTGTCCATTTTTATGGCTTTCATTCCCTTTAGAATTTATTTGCTGATATGTGAGTTGAGACTCCCATGTGATTTTTCCCCAAAAAGGTATCTGATTGTCTCAACATCTTCTATTAATCTTCCTTTCCCCTTGACTTGGAATACCATCTCTGCCACCCATCAAATCTTTCTGTGTAAATGTTACTTCAATGGCTGCATAGTTTGCCATCCTTAATTTCCTATGTAAGATGTCACCTTAGCACTTCAATCTGAGGTTACTATAGCATTTACAGCCATGTACTGTAATTATCTGTTTGTTCTGTCTCCTTTATTAGGTTATGAGCTTTCTTCTTTGGATTCATCTTGGTGGTTGGTTCACAATAACTTGCAGGCAGACTTTGAATAACCAGTGGCAATTCTAGATCTCCCAATAGCCAAGAAGACAGGAAGACAAGGGAAATGCAAGAATATTCTAGACCCCCTAAGAGTCAGACTGGGTATTTTAGTCAGCTTTTTGATGCTGTTACCAAAAGACCTGACAAGAACAATTATAGAAGAGGAAAAGTTTATTAGGCTCATGGTTTATTAGGCTCATGGTTTCAGAGGTCTCAGTCCACAGATGGCTGGCTCCATAGCTCTGGGCCCAAGGTGAGGCAAAACTTCATGGCAGAAGAATGTGGTAGAGGAAAGCATTTCAGGACATGGTCATCAGGAAGCAGCAATAGCTCCACTCAACACGGAAAAAAATATAAGCCCTAAAGGCACATCCCCAGTGACCCACCTCCTCCAAACCACCCAGTAAATCAGTCAAGTGGATTAACACACTGATTAGGTTAAGGCTCTTTTAACCCAGTCATTTCACCTCTGAACGTTCTTGTATTGTCTCATGCATGTGCTTTTGGGGACATTTCGTAGCTAAACCATAATAACACTGGGGGAGGTGGGAGAAGATTCTAGAATCCCTCACAGCCAAAGAGGTGTAGACTGGGGGGAGGTAGAAAAAGCAAAGTCTTTTGGCATTTATGGCTTTTGAGATTATAAAGCTGAATTTAGAAACAAAAACATATCCTATCAGGTTGGGAAGGACATTTAAAAGGCTAAGTGATCTCAGCACAGTAGCGCACGCCTGTAATCCCAGCAGCTCAGGAAGCTGAGACAGGAGGATTGTGAGTTCAAAAGTGAGATGCTGTCTCTAAATAAAATACAAAAGAAGGCTGGGAATGTGGCTCAGTGGATGAGTGTATCTGGGTTCAATCCCTGGTCCCCGTCCCCCCCCAAAAAAAGACGGTCATCTTTCTTTCACAGAGCAAATTCTAGAAGATGTGATGTTTAAGGAAAGCTGCTTCACTCTAAAATAAATTTTGTAGTGTTTATGAACCAAGAACCTAATCCACAGCTACACATGCATTCCTTTGGCTTTGGACTTGACCTGGTCACACAGTCCATTTGCTGAGTTTATTAGTCCTATCCCTCCTAGTCTATTAGTCCTATCCCTCCTAGTCTGTAAGTCCCTATACCACAAGGATAGTGATTAGCACATAGTAGGCAATAGGTAAAATTCCCTGAATCAATCTACAGGTCAGAAAAGAAAAAATCCAATAATTGACCATTTTCACTTAATGTGAATCTGCTTACAGGATACTTTTATCAAAAGTAGTTTTCATGGAAATGAAAATAAGCATAGCAAATTAATAACCTGAGGATTGAGGAGGGAATAAATCAAGGGACTGGTGAAAAAGATCACAGAAGAGCAGGAATGGAGATCATTAGCATTTTATACAAACAGCCCCAGATTTTTAAAAATAGTACCTTAACTGCCCAAGTTATTCAGATGATGTTCCTTCTATCCATGATCTCCAGGTAATGGTATTTTACAACACCTCTCCCAAGATAATTTTTTCTAGGCTTTCAAAACACCCACTATTCTAGTTACTTATCCTTAAATAAAAAACCACCACAGCAATTGGCAGTGTAAACCATTAATATAAACCATCCTCCAATCTCTGGGGGTGACAGGTTTGACCAGAGGGCTCTCGCTCATGGTCCCCACCCCTCATACACACACACACACACACACACACACACACACACACACACACGCACACAGTTGCCAGCAGATGCAGCTGGGCAGGGACCATATAAAGGCTCCTCCTGTCCAGTCTGACTTCCCTCCACACAGCCTCCCTCTGTGGCTAGCATGGACTTGTTCACAGCTCGGAAGTGTCAGGAGAATCAGATATTCAGAAACCCAGGGTCCCAGAATGATTGTCCTCAGAGACTCAGCAGAAGCCACAAGGCTCTTGGGACTTTGCCTCAGACGTTCTAAAATGCCACTTCTGTCTCATTCAATTTGTCAACCACGCTGGAGCAAATTCAAGGGGAAGGGAAATAGACTCCTCCTCTCAGGGAGGAGTGGTAAGGAATTTTCAGCCATCTTTAGAGGGTCACTTCTCTTGGGAAAAGTGCCTTCTAACTGCTGATCCTGCTCCTAAGTGAAATCTCTCCTGTCGTAACTGAAAGTCCCTGTCCTTATTTTGTCTCCTTTAAGACAGACGAAAGACACTTCACAAGCTTTAGTTTGATGTCAATAGTTTCTATGATTCAAGGTGCTTAGATCTTAGCTGGAATTGGATTTTTCCTGCCACATGTGAAGAACTAGAATTACATGATACTTTGCAACTTTTAGCTTTAGAATTCGGTATGGGACTCTTCATCCTCCTTTTAGTCTTATACGAAAAGTCTAAAAATGCTTCATAATAAATACTTATTCTCCACGACTGAAATCCGACCACTCAAGTGACTGACAAAACACTTCTTTCCCTTAATTGCTAACCACTACCGAATTGCTATTGTCCAGATAGGACGAGTTCTGAATTTACACATAAAAGTTAGTTATTACAACATTTTGAAGAAAAATCTTTGAAGCTAATTATCTACAGATTAGAGAAAGGATATCTTTTAATTAATTTCGAACCCTGGATTGAGTACTAAGCAGAAACTTGAAAAGAAGATTTCCAATAGGAAGTGACGGTTTCGGAGGAGCCTCCCTCCCCTTCAGGGATACACATTTAATTTTCAACATTGATTTGAAATAAATGCTGGCATGATCTCCAAGGAAGGGCTGTTTCAGTTGTAAGCCTAAAAGAGAAGCAGATAGTATAATAAGAAACTATGGTGTGCTCCTTTGTTAACCCAGATTCTGCAGAGTATGGTTTAGTATCAGCTCATTTAAACACACTCACCCTCCTCTCAGGTAAAAGTCATGGCTGGTGAGCTCTTAAGAGGAGCGACTTGGGCCATTCCTGATCTGTTCTTTTGCTTTCTGTCTACCCAAAACCCATATGCTTCTTGGCATTTTAATGTTAGGTAAGTGAACGGCTATAAACATTTTATTGTCCCTATATTAGTGAATATAAATTAGTGAACAAAATTTTTGATTATCCAATTTAAATTAGGGGAATGATGTACATACTTTGTGCCAGACTAAGTTGAAAATTATCTACAGGGTTAAATAATATATGATTTTCTGAATGTTTTATAAAACCCAATTTCTCAATTACTATTTAAAGTTAAAAAAAAAACAAAACAAAACAGGTGTACAGAGTAAATGCAGAATGCCAAACAGAGCGTAGGGGCTAAAGATATAAAGATGAGTGAGAAACAACCTCTGGCCTCCAGAATTGCTCAGGGTTCATCAGGCTATTGGAAACTAAATGATCTGCATGCTAGAGTCTTTTACTTCCTCTTGTTTTTTTTTTTTTCCTTTTTCTTTTAACATTGATTTAAAAATTATCTCCTAATAGACATTATTGAGAACTGTAGTCAGGTTCATAGTTGACACTCTTTCTGACATGATGCTTAAATTTAAAAAAAAAAAATGCACCCTCCTTCTTTTGACACCATGGGTCTTCCACAAGAAACTTTCAGCTCTGTAGATGGCAAACTCCATTCACAAAGGATTTTGATCTTTCAGTTCATCTCAGTGACATGGGACATATTAATAAAATGTCCACTGCATCACCCCATCAAGTCCAACACCACTATGGAGAAGTAAATAAAAATTCAAAGTGGTAACCAGGTGCGATTGTGAGTACCTATAATCCCAGCAGCTCTGGAGGCTGAGACAGGAGGATTTCAATTCAATTTTCAAGGTCGGCCTCAGAAACTTAGCAAGGCCCTAAGCGATTTAGAAAAACTCTGTCTCAAAATATAAAAATAAAAAGGGCTGGGGATGTGGTTCAATGGTAAAGTGCCCCTAGGTTTAGTTCCCAGTATCAAAAAAAAAAAAAGTGTTACAGCCATGCCCAGACTGATCCTCAAGAAATTCTCCTAATTAATGCACACCTTAATTTCACCTTATCAACACAAATTAAATTTGAGTTCTCATCCTTTCTTTCTTAGACTACTAAGTAGCTCCTAACTGGACTCCCCTCTTCCATTAATCTCCTTCATTCATTCATTCTTTGAACACTTACATTTCAGCAGCATTATTGCCATTGTTTATTTATTCATGCTTTTTTTTTTTCATCCATTGATCCTCCCCTGTGTCCTAGATGTGAGTACCTAACATTTGGATAAGGATAATTAGAATTCAGGAACATTTTGGCTAAAACGCAAATGACAATTCCACATGTATTTATTACCAGGTAAAAGGGGATGAGGGGAAAGACTCCCCTCATCAATTGCTTTTGCCTACCTGACTAAAGGTCCTCCTGACACACTGCACCAGGAAGGCAGAGATGTGATCAGACATGTCGGCAGGGAAAAATCACCCATGTCTGTGAGCATCGTGCCGACATTATTCTGTCAGCTGCGGGATCCACTGAAAGGTCTAACCAGGAGATTCAGAGGATCCAACAGGACTTTAGAGAGATCTCTCCAGCACCAGGAATGATGGAGGGAGAAGGCCAGCTGCAGGTGCAGCTAATACGACGTCTATGTAACAGTCCCAGCAAGAGCGTGGGTACTGAATGGGTGATCTCAGGGATGGAGAAAAGGACACAAAATAAAAGATACTTGGGAATTAGAATCAATGGGTGTGAATAAGAGGGAGTCTAAGATAACTACCAATTTTCTCAGTGGAGGTGACTCAATGGAATTGAGAATGGGGAACATTAAACAAGATAGAAAACAATAGAAAAGGGGAAAGAGCTAATGAATTCACCTGGGAAAATGCTAAGTTTAAGATATGCATGAGGCATAGGAGGGGTGATACCCATCTGAGTTCAATATTTCTCAAGTCTTCACATCCATCATCATCGAAGGAGCTTTTAAAAATGCACATATCCAAGCATCTCCTCCTACTACCACCCTGAACTTCATAAACCAGATCGTCTGCAATTGGGCCCCAGAGCTCCTCATGGGATTCCAATTACAGGTTTGAAAATTACCGAGGTAATTTAATATACCTGTCTGGAGCTTAAGATTTACATTTCAAAACTTAGATTTGAGAATCATTCCTACTCGGGTGATAATGGAAGTCGTAGGTGTGAGTGAGATTACCTGGAAAGAGGAGGAGGATGAGGAAAAAGCAGATGAAGGACAGGGCATATGAATCATCCCAGTATTAAAGGCAGAAGAAGACAGAGGAGACCAAGGAGTCATTTGAGAGTTGGACAGAGATGGATCTGAGAATGAGGTCACGAAGGCATTGAGCAGAATCAGTAATAAGGAGGCTTGAAGACAGAGTTTAGAGCAAAAAGCACTGTGGCTCAATCATCTGAGGAACTTGATAAAAGGGAACCTGGAGCTCCCTGGGGGATTCATTTTAAATATGAAGGGCAGGCAGAAAAGATGAAAAGGGCAGATGAGGCAGAGTAGGTAAGCTGCTAACGAGGACTGTGATCCCAGGGAGGTTTGACCCCTTTGGCCAAAATCCCTGATTTTCTTCATAATGTATGATAAAAAGGAACTTCCTGAAAGTGAAACCGATTATGGTGGTCTTTGAGAGAAAGGAGAAAAGCACCCAAAGAGGTCAGATCATGTCACTCTCTGCAGAAGTTTTATGCATCTCAGGTAGAAGGGCAGGAAAAGCAACCCATTCATTAAAGCGGGGTGGAGAGGTGCCTGAAGATGCAGGAGGGAGATGGGAAGCTAGAAAGTTGAGAGGTTGCCATGAGGGAGATCAAAGTGATGGACCCTGGATTCCAGGCTGAGTGGGATGGGCAATGAAGCCAAGGGCGGCCATGGGTGGAGACAAAGGGAAGGGTTCAAAGAACTAGTGTGAAGTCAGTGAGGGAGGGAGTGCAGGAGAAGGGAGGAGTTCAGAGAGGAAGCCACAGGGGGTTAGTAAGTCAGAGGGAGAGCCAGGTCCAAGTGCCATGGGAGTGAGCTGTTGGATACAGGAAGACTGAAGGTGGAAGAATCCTGAGCTTCAGTTGATAAGAGAAGCCTTAGATGGCATGATACCAAAGTCCCTAGGATCGTGGGAGAGAAGGAATGGAAGAAGGCTGTGAACTGGACTTACATCCTCAATAAAGGGGGAGAGGATACAGAGAAGGGATGAGAAGGCTGAATTTGAAAGCATGATTTTTGAAAGACATAGAGTTTTACCTGAGTCTAAAACTAAGGGTCTGGCAGCAGCAAGGAGTTAGAAAATGCAGCCTCTATTCTCTCACCAGATGGCCTCCATCATGCCCAGCTCCCAAGAGCTTCCTAACACACTGGCCTGTTCAGGTTCTTCCATTTTTAAAATCTGCCATGCCTCCCATCGCCTTCTGGGTGAATGTGGTCTACAAGCTTTGTTTCCAACTGGAACCAAGAATCCTCAGCCCCAATGATGGTGACTGAGCCCCGGTACTGGCTGCTGTCCGGCCAACATGCCTGTGTACATGCCGGCCTTTGCCTGTGTCCTTCTCTCCTTGGTTGTTCTGGCAAACTCTGACTCAGCCCATGCATGATCTCCAAGAAGCCCATTCTGGCCCTACAGTGTGACTGCCAGGAACTCTCTGCTTGCAGCTATGCTCATTATCCTACAGGACTTTACAGTGTGCACTGATTACTGACATACGAGTCACTTCACCTACTAGACTGATCCTTTGAGGACAATGATGAAGTTTTCTGCCTGTTCTATGTATCTCCAGTCCATTACACTGTGCTCAAATATAGCAACAACTCAGTAAGCATTGACCAAAGTGGCATTTGCCTATGGAACTACTGAGCTGGTTCCTGTCATACCCAAGTTTGATTGGCAGTTTGTGCTTAATCTCCCAGAGTGACCACTAATTCCTGCCCAGTTTCCAAAAATGATTGCATCCAACTAGTTCTCAGATTGACTTACAGAAATAACAGTTGTTAGGGACCCCCAACCTCATGCTCATATAGAAAAAATAAAACTACATCTTTCCAGAAGCAAAAGAAACCTCTCCTCCCTTTAAGTGCCCTTTGCCACCCCCAGTGGTTTCTGAGCAAAGAACTATGTTTTTCTGGCAGCTTCTGTGTTGAGCCAGTCACAGCTCTGAGGGGATGTTGGATTACCTTCCCTCACATCTCCCAGTCCTTCCCAGTTATGAGCCCTGTTCTCTGTGCAAAGACAGAGGGACACCCTGAACAAATATCTCAAAGGAAGAAGATAAGGTCCTTCCACATCTACCACCCTCAATTCTGCATATCTTACCTATATGTTCTGTGCCAGGTCAGTCGTGTCCAATGCATTATTTAAAATTTGCTTGAAGAGATACTCTTCAACTTATGAAGTCACATCCCAAGAAACATCCCATTGTGGGTCGAAAATATGGTAGCCTAGGGCACAGCCTAACTTAGCAGCACAGCACACTGCAGAGCCTTGGTTGCTTCTTCTCAAGATCGTGTACCCAAAGGACTTAAAATCAGCATACAATAGTGCCACGGCCACATCAATGTTTTTAGCAGCTCAATTCACAATAGCTGAACTACGGAATGGAACCAACCTAGATGCCCTTCAATAGATGAATGGATAAAGAAAATGTGGTATACATACATATATGTATATACATATGTATACAGGACTTACATATGTATATATATATATATACATATGATAGAATATTACTCAGCTTTAAAGAATAATGAAATTCTAGCATTTGCTGGTAAATGAATGGAGTTGGAGAATATCATGCTAAGTGAAATAAGCCAAATCCAAAAAACCAAAGGCCAAATGTTTTCTCTGATATGTGGATGCTAATTCACAATAAGGGGGGAGAGAGAAGAATAGAATTACTTTATATTAGGCAGAGGAGGGGAAGAGGCATGGGGGAAGGAAGAATAGTAGAGTGAAAGAGACATTATTACCTCATGTGCATGTATGACTGCATGACCAATGTGATCCTACAACATGTACAATCAGAAAAATGAGAGATTGCACTCCATTTATGTGTGATCTGTCAAAATGTATAAATGCATTCTACTGTCATGTTCAACTAATTAGAAAAAATAAAATTTAAAAATTAAAAAAAAAAAAAGACCACAAGGTCTGGAGAGAGTTGTGGCTCCCGCTGCTGCTTCACATTCTCAAAGGCAATCAGACCACATATCACCACAGCCCAGGGAAACAGTCCAAATTTGTAATTCAAAGTCTGGTTTCTACTGAAAGCATATCACTTCCGCACCACCTTCAAGTCAAAAAATCCTAAGTCAAATCATGTAAGATGGAAACTGGCTAGGCAGGGTCTGCCTTGGTCCTCGGCTTCCCTCCTTGTCCAGCTGTGCTTGCTCAGATTCTGGCACCAAAATGACTCCTGACTAACTGTTCCTGACACTGGTAAAATCTTCTGGTGCCCATGGTAGCAAAGAAAGTCATTACCAGGAAAAATACTATTTTCCAAAATCTCTACAATTTTCACTGCACAAGCATAGAGATTCCCCAGCACAATTAGGCACTATTTTAATACAGATACAAAAATCTAATAAAAATTTCTCCTGGAAGTCAGGGTTTTTTTTGTTTGTTTGTTGTTGTTGTTGTTGTTGCTTGTACCAGGGATTGAACCCACGGGTGTTTAACCACTGGGCCACATCCCTAGCCCTTTTTTAATATTTAATTTAGAGACAGGGTCTCGATAAGTTGCTTAGGGTCTGCTAAGGCTAAGGCTGGCTTTATACTCTCAGTCCTCCTGCCTCAGCCTCCTAAACTGCTGGGATTACAGGCGTGCTCCACCACGCCTGGCTGGAAGGCAGTTTCTTAAGTGCCCTATTTTGCCATCCTTTGGAAGTGCTCTTCACATTTTATCAACTTTATTTAAGTATTAGCACACAAAAGTAAGATCAGCATTGATGCTTATTTCACCACTTGAACTTGGTGTTGTAATTATTCTTTTTTTTTTTTTTTTTTTTTTTTTTTGCATTCACTTGCAGAGGACAACTTCACTCACTCTTTGTGTAAGGAGGACAAGAAGTTGTCTTTGGCTATTTTGACTCCTAAACTGAAAGTCAGATCCAGACTCAGGAGCACAGATATCTGAGGCAAGAGACACCAAGCAGCTGATGGACAGGCACCCAGTCTCCTAGGCTCTCCTTCACTTTGAGACTTTAATACTTAATATGCATTTGACAACTGCTGTTTGTCCAGGAAGGTTTTTAATTGAGACTAGCCACTGCCCTTTTGGCCCAGAGATTTTGAAAAGGGAGATGGCTGAGAATGGCTTCATCAGAGCCTCCAGTCATCCCTGTAGCAAAGCTCTGTCCCCAAGGAATTTGGTCCATGCCCTGGAGCATTCCAAAGCCTCCAACTTTCCCTGGCTGCATATGGCCCATTGACAGTTAGCAGCTGTCAGGCGGACAGGCCGTGCACACCCAGCTGGTCAATTGAAGCTATGTCTAGACAACATGAATGGACACAGCCCATCAGTTCCATTTGGCCATCACAGCAATTGATGCAGCTCAGCCCAGGCTCATTGCAACTGCAGAGAAGAGCATGAGAGTGTGGAGCTCATCAGCTGGAGCCGACAGCCATCCGTGGTCTTAGCTGCCCAGGGTGGGCTCCCCACACCTGTGCTGGGCCAGGAGAAGATCTGCCCCCACAACTGCCATCATCCCTGTGGTCAGTGACACGTTGCCATCTCATGTCCTGAGTCCCAAACAGTCCATCTCAAAAAAGTATTTCCTAAAATCGCTTTGCTGAGCATCCTGCCAGCAGAGGAAATCAACTCCAGGCACCAAAGTTAGGAACGTCTTTCCTTATTGAATGCAGACTATGTGGAAAAGGAACATTTTAAAAATTGAGGGAGTCATGAATATTTCCCCCACTGCCTCATCATGGGTTATCTATTAAGGGGACAAACTTGCAAAGCACAATATAGTCCCGAACATGAAATGTAACCGAGGTGCCATTCTGTAAGCTGCCTAAACTCTATGATATATTTTTTTAAATCACTTTGGAAGAATTTCAAAAAGCATCGCAAAAGCCTCCCCCCAAAATAAAAATATTTATCTCTGAACTTACCATCAGTTCTAGTGACAGGCTAGCCTCTGTTGGAGATCAAGAGAACTAGCTATCAAAATCCGTTTGGCATGCTCCAAGAGAAGAGAGGAAAACAGGAGATGCTACAAAATCTGTTTAAGAAAACAAAAATTGTGTGGTGTCCAAGAACTCCAGGGCTGATGTGATAAGCTCCATGCTTCTCACCAAACATGTGGCCCCATGCAGAAATGTGCCAAAACAACACAGTTTGGGCTCATTGTATCCTAATTAATATTATAATGAGTTTCCTTAGATAGCCAAATCCTAATCAGCCCTATCAAAACTATGTCTACCCAGAAAAAGACTCGTGTTAATTCTGCTTAATGCCTGACAGTGGTTAAGCACCATTAATACTCCATAATTTCATTGTATGTTATTGTAATCATATCAGCATATATCTCAGCAGCTACGCAAGGCTCAATAGGCTGCCTTGAATTATCGGTCACGTGACTCTGCTTCACTAAGAGACTATCTTCCATCACAGCCAGACCTCCTTTGCCCTCCCCACAGTCAGTAGCCTAAGCAGGTATTAATAAAGGTCTCCTTTTTTAAATTGCACAGCTCTAAATGGTCTTTAAGGGACCCAGCAGTAATCTCAAGATCCCTATATTTTAGCAGGAAGGCAGGACAGAGGAATTAATAAGAGCCCTTTCTGTGTAAACTGCTCCCTGCTCTAAGGCTATATCGTGATGTCAGGGCGCTAAGAGAATTTTAAATGCACAGGATGGATTGTTTGTGTTGCAAAAGCGAAACAGGGGGCAAAGGCTAAGAGACTTGAGAAAATTGAAAGACTGCCAGGGATGCTGGGATGCAAATAGCAACAAAACAGGGATAAATGCTCCTGCTCACATATGCAGGAGTCCTGCAGAAGGGGAAAAAAAAGGTTATTAATTTTCACCAGGCTGCATCTTACAGCTGGTGGCTCAGCATCAGTTTTTGGTGTAATGAAAATGGTCTGAGCAGAAGATAAATGGTTCATAAAGTGGACCATTTAGATGCAATCGAGGCTCAATCTGCCCAGTGACTAATCACGTCCCCCCAGTAAAGCTGAATTCCACTAACAGACTTTTTTTTTTTTTTTTTTTTTTTTCCTCCCGCTGTACCAGTGAATTGTAGCCGGGTCTAAGTTCAAGGCAGGCAGAGAATTATCTTGATTTATTAGCACACTCCCTGGCCGTGCCACTCGCTCGGCTGTGCCTTTGTGGGCTTCTGCCCTGCTGCTGTCGGAGTGTAATTTTTACTGTTCCCCTGTGACTAGTACACAGCATCATTTTCAGCTGCTAGAAAAATGGGCTGCTTTTGCACCTGTAATTTTTCTTCTTTTGCTGCTGAAGGTATATAATATATCTCTAAAGTGCGTAATAAGTTTCTGAAAAACGTGTTTTTAAAAGAAATTGATTCCAGTGGTTTATAAGCCCTTGCAAGGCCACGTAAGGAAATGCGCCACATCACCAAGGTATGCGCGCCCGGCCTGGCGGCCATATTTCCCTGCGCTCACTAAATCCCGACTTCTCGTCCAGAGTGTAATTTCAGACATTTTTCTATACAGTAGTCGCTTCTCATAATGAACTCTGATCAAATAAAAATGTTGTTTATATTGAGACTTTGCAAGTCCTGATTACGTATAAAATAGAGGAGAATCCCTCATAATGACATTTAATTGTGAGAAAGAAAAGATTCCAATAGAAGAGCATTCAGCTGCATTTGCTCCAAGTTCCTTTGCATAATGCCGTTTAGAGATCGTTCAATTATGACATTATTATGAGCCGCATAAGAGTAACTCACTGGTTCCCCACATTTTTAGACCTATGGAAGATAAACTTGGGTGAGATTTTCATTACTCTGCCTGCAAGTTGTTCACAAAAGGCCCTCCTCTTTTAGGAGGGTTGACTGCCCCCATTTGACTAATGAATTCTGACACTTCACCCCTAATCTTGCAAGCATCTTCCAGAGGAGACCTCAAGTGGCCGAGGACACACGGTGAAGCCAAGTCAGTGGTTGAGACTCAGGAAGATCCTAACTGAAGGTTATTAATAACCCAACAAATGGCAGGAGGAGGGGCTCTGCCTGGTGTGCCCTGAGCCCGCCAAGGTTATTCTTCTGTTTTCAGAAGGACCTGACAGATATGATAGGTAAACTATCGGGCAATAAGCAGAGGGCAATGCTGCTGAAAACCTCAGTGATCATACATCTTCCATAAACGGAGCCCCACTTCTCTGCTACCTGCCTCTGGAGTTTCATGCTTTCAATAACACCAGTTTTCTGAAGATGGCAGAAGGTATAGATTCATTACTTTCTAAGCAGGCGCTTGGACCTGTATCCGTCTATTTAGCAGGGCATGTTTCCACCTGCCTGCCTCCTTTTTCTATGGAGCTTTGACCACTGCAGTTGTGAGCTGGCTTTTACAGCACAGCAAATGAGGCTATATGATGCTGGCCACGCCTACAATTTGGGCAAGGGGAAAAAAAGGTAGCAAAGCATCACAGTCATCATTTGCAGCCAAATACATCAGCAGGACGCCTTTGTAATAACACCAGCAGAACAACTAATGCAGTCTGCCATTCATGGAACAAACATTCATTGCACATTTGGTATGTGTCAAAAACTATGATAGGTCTGCAGAACACAGGGATGAAGGAGGAGAGCCCCTTCCCTTAAAAAACTTGTGATCATGAATGACTAATGACTGAATTAATGAATGAATGCATGTCTCTGGCCTGGATGATGCTCAATGAATTAGAAACAATGAGACCAAGGGTCAGGGAACCTCCATCTAGTCGCCTAGAATTGGTGTGGCTTAGGGGAAGTCACTTAATTTGCACCTTACTCCCATAACTATAAAATGCCGATAAGGATCTCTGCTTCATTCATCACTCCAGATTGTTATGGAAATTAATAGGATGGCATTGCACAATTGCTTTGATGTGCCATAGGAATGTAGGGAATTATTACTGTTGCTCAAATTATTGTCCTTGCTGGTTAGGATGCTGCACCCTGCAAAAGTTACCTGAAATGCAGCCCACTCCAGGCTCACCAAACCATGAGAATGGGCATGGCCTGGGTCATCACTAGAGAAAGGAGTATATTTTCCTAATTTGCACAAAGCCACCAAGTGGGCCAGCAACAGTGTGTGCAAAGGTGCAAAGCATGTCAAACAGCTCTTGGAACCATTCCATCCCTGAGCAGTGCCACACACTGTAAGCGCATGAGCCTCACTCACTTCTATTACCTTCTACACTGGCCTTTCACACCAAGCTATAATATCTCAGAACACTGCATCTTGGTTTATATTTAGCCCATGTAAACATAGACTTAATTTTTAATTCACAAGCATATAAACATACACAGTGAAGGAAATTTTTTATCAATGAAAGAATGGCTTGTTCGGTGGGTAGAGCAAATTCCTTAGAAATTTTCCTTGATTGAACCATTCTGCTAAGAGTTACGTCGTTCAGATGTAACCTCCACACAGGATTCAATTGCTGTTTTCCAGAATGATCCTGTTCTAAGCCTCTCCAAATAAGCCAAATTAAATAAAAATCCAAATTGTTACCAACTCTGACCCTGCCTGCTTTGTTATCATTTTAGCTGTGAAATTAAATTTTGGCTCTGTTTACTTCTTTGTAGAATAGAAAAATCCCCCATCTAGGGAACCTTCAGCAAGTCTGGAACCTCAATATGGTTATCTGTCAAATGGGAATGCTAACTCCCTGCAGACATTAGGCAATAGAGATGGTAAAGAATCAGACAAAAACGATGATGATCTCTTGACAATACCAGACCAAGGTCCCCAAGAATGATCAAAGCATGCCCAAGTAGCTGTAACTCTGTGACACAAGGACTGTGAGGGACAGATGTGCTCAGAAGATAGCGGCAAACAGAAGGAAAACAACCTTCTCCCCACCTGTAAGTCCCCTGTGAGTGAGGAACAGGGGCAAGGCCCAGAAGACCATCTGTTGGTCTCGCCTAAAAGAGAGGGACACAACCCTGAGAAGAAAAGCCAGCACTTCCCTGCCTGGCCTGGCACCAGCCACATGGAATTGGGGGCCACAGGAGGTGTTGTGTGTGTAATGGAGTTGGGGTGGAAGACCGGAAAGGAGAGGTAGACCAGTAGTCTGATTATCCCTTCCACCACCAGGAGGAAAGAAAGAACAGAGCATGGTGGGATAAGCAAATCCAAGGATCTGAATTTAACTTCACAGTGGCCTTCCCCACTGGAACAAGCGTTCTGCAATAAGACCAGTGAACAGCAACTTTTACCTGGAGGTGATGAGTTAGGGCCAGAAGATTGGCAGCTCAAGTGGACGGTGAGCACCTGCTTACCTGACATCAGTAAGCAACGATGAACATAACATAATTTTCTATGGAATATTTTTCAAACAAAATGGACTTAAAAAAAAAAATCCACCCTTTTCCAGGGGAACCTTAACGCAGGTGACTTTCAGGACTGCCACATGTGGGTGTGAAGGTTTTGCTCCTCTCATAGTGCCCTGACCCACTCCAGGGTTGAAAAACCTGGAGTGATGTCACTTAGGGTTTGGGGAGCTTTGGGGATAAATTTTGGGTGAATCATGAAAGTCCAACACTTGCCACTGATAAAAGATAACATTTCATTATCTCAGAACTCCTTCTATTTTCTTTAAGGTTGTGCAAAACAAGGGCAGAGGGGCTCTTGGCTGACATTCGTGTTGAAAGACACGTACTTATTGTTTCTAGCATCTAAGTCTCAGAATACTGAATGGCTTCCTAGTCTTGTGCTGTGAATAAAATCAACACTTCTCTCTAGAAGTTATCAGCTTGTCTCTACAAACACTTGGATGAATCTAGTGTCTACGTGTCTCCCTGTTAAGATAATCATGACAACTGGGTAAAATATTTATCAATAGAAACTTGAATCCAGAAACACTAAAAAGATTCACTGAACAAATTTTACAAGCCAGCGGGAATTAGGCAGAAGACCTACACTCAAGGTTGTTGCTTCCTACATTACAAATATTAAAGAGTAGATGGGAAAACTGAATTTATGGGTAAAAATAATAAGGATTCACATTGACAGAGGTAGCTCCATCAGCCCCTTGCACATTCACTGTTACTGTATATTTCTGTGAATCTCTCTATGTATTTGTCCTGCCAGTAGGCACATGTATGTGTGTGTCTGAGTGTGTGTATATGTGTGAGTGAATGTGTGTGTGTGTGAGAGAGAGAGAGAGAGAATTATTGAAGGTAAAGTATGTGTTATTCATGCTGGCACACAAGTATGCTAATTAACTAATTATTTATTGATTAGATAACTAAAGATGATTTTTAAAGCCCAGTTGGCTACAAATTATTGACTTTTTTTTCCCCCTGTACTTAGGAAAACTGTTCTCTAAGTGGAAAATGATATTAACAGTAGTAATAAAAACATTTAGCATCTTTCCAAAACTTGACACCTCAATTTCATCTTCACATAGTGTCATGTTCTTAATAGAGTCAAATTTCTTAAAGATGGATTGGAACCTAGTTATTTTTTTTGCAATCTTGGCAAATGGCACCGTTTAGCCAAACCTTTGTGATCTCCATTCCCCCTTTCCCCAGAATGAAGAACTACCTGACCAGGCAAAAACAGGGACCCCTCTAGTCAACCAGAGGCTGGCTGAGAGTCCTAAAGGAGACGAGGAAGATATGGACTCCCAGGAGGGATTTAAATCAGAGGTACCCGGGCTCACAAGAAGCAACTGATGCTGCTATTGCCAAGCAGAGGACAATACTCAAAACTTCCCTGACTCCACCTTCCCCTCCCCAGGACATCCTTGATGGGCAAGGAAAGAGCATAGGCAGTAGCCTACCTGGTAGCTGCCTTTTCCCTTCTGCTGCTCCCTCCAATCACATGCTCACCAGGACAGCCTGACTGGCAGGTTCGGGAGCCAAGGTGGCTCCTCAGTCCCCACTTGCCTTTGTTTGGGCTGCAACCTTTCCTGCTAAACAACAGAAAAGACAGGTATTAATCAGAGGTCAAGCTGTTCTACTGAGCTTTCCAAAACATTGCTCTAAACCCATACTCTGCATGCAATTATCAACCATGGGTTCAAGAAGAGTTCAGGAAGGAAAACGAATTAGCACCATCATCCCTCAGAATATGTGCTTCCAGGATCTGCTTTGAATACCAGAATCCAAGAATTCTGAAGTCATAGTTTGTGCATAAAACCTCAACTCATTCCTCATTATTATTACTTTTAGTTTTAGTTCCTGCAGTGCTGGGGATCAAACCCAGGACCTCACACCTGCCCACACCAGGCAAGTGCTGTCCTGGCCTTCTGTATTCTTCAATCATCTCTAAATGACTTGCAATACCTCCGATGCTATGCAAATAGCTATTACATTGTATTGCTTAGGGACTGCTGATAAGGAAAAAAGTCTTCACATGTTCAGTACAGGGGAACCATTCCAGGCCTGACTACATAGTTCAGGGCAGCCATAAGGTAGCATTGTGATGTGTATTTTGTTGAAACCCTGGATTTGGAACCCCTGGATGCAGAGGGTGCATGGGATCTCTATCATCTTTGTCCATATATCCAAGTCAATCCTCTGAAATTTGCAGGCAGTGAAAACCCTCAGACCAGGTAAAGAAGGGACCCAGGGTCATGTGATATGCAAGGAACATCAAAATCCAGGTCCTAGACACCACTGGTGAGTTTGAGAAGGTTCATTCTTTACTCGCTAATTACCTAAGGACCTGAGATCTGTTGTCCTCAGGAAGAATTTTTCTCTATCCGATGATGTGTCCAAAGAACATAGTGAAAGAAGTGAAGATTTTGGCATCTCTGAGTTGAAGTCAGTATTTCTATGAACCAGGCTACCATGGACTCATAAGGAAGTCTCATAATGGGGCCCCAAGTTGCTCACATGAGTAGCTACGAATATTGATTCCTAAAATTAAAGAAATCACAAAGAAACGAAGGTTTCCCAGTTCCACATGAGGGGAATTTATCAAATGTTGGCCTGATGTTTGAGCCGCTGATGGAGCCTGGTCCTCTGAAGAGAGCATTTTATGTAATCAGAGTCATGGGATCTGCCTGCATATGGTCAGATTTCCTTCTATGGGCAAGGAGTGAAGGTTCACCTCTTCTACTGTATTAAACCAAGTCTTCCATTTCTGGTGCAGCCAACACTTGGGAAGGTCAATCCTCATTTTAAATTTAAAAATGGATTGCCCTCTGCAGGTCAACAATTCTTTGCTGAGCACATACTTCCTGAAAGCCACTGTTCTGGAGGCTAGAGCTGTTTGCAATACAAACAGATAAAAATTCCTGCCTCCGTGAAGCAAAAAAAGTGTGAATTGATTCGATTAAAAACATCCCACCCTAAGTCGGGCGTGGTGGTGCACGCCTGTAATCCAAGGGACTCAGGAGGCTGAGGCAGGAGGATCTCGAGTTCAAAGCCAGCCTCAGCAACTTAGCGAGGCCCTAAGCAACTCAGTGAGACCCTGTCTCTAAATAAAATACAAAATAGGGCTGGGATGTGGCTCAGTGGCCGAGTGTCCCTGAGTTCAATCCCTGGTTCAAAAAAAACCCACCCTCAAGTTTGCCCACAAAGATGGCTACCAAGACTAACCCATTTCTTTTTTCTGCAGCACCAGTGTCCAAGCTTTGCTTACAGTTAAAGGCCACTTCCATGCAGTGATAAAAAATGGCAGCCGCAACACAGAAGACTCGTGTCTTCTGTTGCTGCAAAGCTGAAATTTTTGATGCAGTGAACTGGTGAGAATCTCAATGTTATGGTTGGAGTTATGTTCGGCCAACCCTAGCATGGATCCCTTCCAGGAAAGAAGCACGCAGGTGAGAGGCCAAATACGGGGGGAAGCCTACACACCTGGGAGCTCCACCTGAGACCACCCACCTGCCCCCACAGACCATGCCCACACAGCATGAAAGTACCCTTGGGGGGCTTGGCAGGGCCCAGTGGATGGCAGCCAGCATTCAGAGGTAAAAGTTGCCCAAACTGACCACCTCAGCCATCCCACTGCCTGCCAGGTAAAATAGCTTGCCTGGCTTGCCGCGCTTCCCTTTTTATCCTTCATTTTTCATTTGTCTTTATCAGCGGACGTCTGGAAAACCTAATTGCTGTTATTTCCTTCTTGAATGGGCTAATAGGTATCAGAGAAGGAAAGCTTTTCCCCCTCTTCTGAATTTACAAAAATAACAACCACAATAAAACGAAAGCCTGTATAGATAAAGGAAATATAATTTGGTCTTTTGCCTTAACGAAATTTGCTTTCATTAAAACAGGGTATTCTGCAGAGTGCCTTGTTACTTTGGTGGGTCCCAGGCACCAGCGTGAATAAGCCCACTGCTTCAGAGCCGGGAAAGCTGCTATTTTAAAGATGAAAAAATTTCAGCTTCTGGATGGCTGCTTTCATTTAACACAGCTTCAAATGAATTTATGAACTGTTCTATGATGTTTTCTGCATACACCAAATGGCAGACTTTAGGCAGAAACCCAATATATGTTTAGTTAGTATATAATAAACATAATATTTACATGGGCTATGCACTGTGTTAAGAATCAAGAGCAGTTGCTCTATAAACTGTTATTGAATTCTCTAACATAGAGCCCTAAACCAAGTGGTCCTTCGAGATTCCAGAAAGAGTCTCGGGAGGAGACCCTGACCTTCTCCCAGCTCACACCCACACGTGAATAAGCACATCTGCACGCGTGTATTTGTTGGCACATACGTGTGCTATGCAAACCTATGTTTCCATTGAAATAAAATCACTTTAATCAAAGTCTTGACAACAATCTCGTTTTCCTCAGTTGCTGGGATGGCAATGGAGTTTCAGATATCGTTTTCAACTTTAAAGGTGCCTCTGGGACATTGGCCAAATTGTATTGTTACATTGTGTGCATGTACAAACATGTCACAACGAATCCTATCATTATGTACAATTATAATGCACTAATAAAAATATGGAATTTTTTTTTTTTAAAAAAAAAAGAATGTTCCAGGAGCTGAAAACAGAAAGAAAGAAAAAATTTAAATCCCCATAGTTAAAGCAGCCAGTTCATTTCTTAATCCATAAACAGAAAAGAGGGGGAGGGGAGCTGAACAAGCAAGCTTATGGGGAAGGTTTTCCTTTGAAAAGCCCACTAGTTAGGACCGTAACAGTTCAGTTGATATTTTTACAGTGCAAACACGATAGTGGAAATTAAGTTGTCCCAGCAAATTCAGTTTAGTGGAAATTTGTTATGAATAAAATGTTGCTGGTCGCCCTAGAACATTAAATTTATCCACCAAATAATATCTCAGAAATACCACTTCAGAAGAAATCAGCTCTAAATAATTGATAAATTTGGTTTGTTTAGAAACCTTTTGACCTTTGTAATAGAAAGTAAAAACACATTTCAGTTATTAAAGTCACATATATTCCCTCTGGTAGGGGAGCTTTTAATTTTAAGCCGGACTCTGTAGAGGCCGTTTGATAAAGCTTAGAGAAATGTTCCAACTGCTGCTGTAGGGATTTAGGTCAACCTCCTTCGGGAAAATGGCAAAAGATAAATTTGTAGCTTTTCATAACACACAAGAAAACTTTGGAGGTTTTAAACATTAATACCTATTGGAAGCAAAAGAGTTTTCTCAGTAACCCCTTCTGCCTATCTCCCTTCACCTCTCCCCCTCCCCAGCACTCCCTCTCCCCCTCCATTTTCTTTGGAAAGAAGGTTTAAATGTTCATGCTGTTAAAATAAAGGAGTAGTGAATCAGAATATCCTATTAATGGAAGACACTTCTTTTTAGATAAGAGCCGTGGCTCTTATCTGCCGTATTTAGCACAAGTCTTCTGAAGTTTCATACAGAATATAGCAAGATATCATTTAAAGTATTTTCTTTCTTAAATCTTTTTTTCAAACACATTTATAAAATAAACTATATCTCCTCTATAATAATGGCAGAGCTTACTGAATTCTGTCCAACAGGACTTTTTTGTATTGGAAACAAGCTCACGAGCAATAACATAGGAAGTATATTTTATATCATTATTATTATCCAAATCATTAAAAGATATTTACAAAGCCTATCAACCAAAACATTTTTATGGTGAAAACTAAAGGGAAAAAAATTCGTCTCTATCCCTAAGATATGTGCTCAAATTACGTAGCTCAAGCAAGAGGATTTTATAAGTATTTTAGCAATGCCATGTCTTAAATCCATGTGTTGAAATTATGTTGGGAGTATCCATGTGTATCTGTCATAACCTCACTCCTATTTGGGCATTACACAGTGTGAGCCTGTGAGGGCAAAGGATACTATGCCTGATATTATGACATTCCTTAGGAATCCAACTCACCTCTTGGGCCCAGTAGATGATTAGAAGTATTCATTATTGGAAAATGTCACCCTAACTCAAACACTGGACACAGGCACTGGTGCTTCTAAAAGTCCTACCCCAGTCACCATTGCTTATAGGGAAAAATCATATTTTACCAGAATTCTTTATTTTCTTTTCCAACTAGGGACCCCCCACATCCCAAATTTCTTTGTTTCCACATATTCTGTTCCCAAGTCCCAAACCCCTCCCTCTACCTTCTCTAAATTTTACCCTGGGCTATTGTGCCGTCTTCCAAGTAGCTTCCTTCCATTCCTTGTGTACCTGGCACTGCATGTCTATTAGAGTAGCTGGGATTTTCAGGGCTTCTGGTTAAAGATACAGATGCGAAGTCTCCAAAAGAAAGGAAAAGCTTTCTTACCTAGACATGCTCGACATGGTGGCATACAATGGTAGCTGACCTAAGTCCTTTGCTTGATTCTGAAGCAAAGAACTTAGGTCAGCTACCATTGTATACCTGACGGAAAGAGTCTGGGAATGACAAATATGTGTGTGGGGAGGTGTTTTATTTAGCTTTTTCACTGCAGGACTAAAAGACCTGACGAGAAAAATCGTAGGAGAAAAAGTTTATTTAGGAGCTCATAATTTCAGAGGTTTCAGGCCATTGACAACCAGCTCCATTCCTCAGGACTCAAGGTGAGACTGAATATCATGGTGGACAAGTGTAGTGGAGGGAAGAGCTCTCATGATGATGAGAAAGCAGAGAGAGAGACTCCACTTACCAGATACAAAGTGTATACCCCAAAGGCACACCCCTAGTTCCCACCTCCTCCAGCCACACCCACCTTCAGTTCCCACTCAGTTACTCCTATCAGGAAGATGAATTCGCTGACCAGGTAAAGACTTTCATAACCCAGTCATTTTCACCTCTAAACCTTCCTGCATTATCTCACCTTTTCTGGGATACCTCATATTCAAACCACAAAAGTATGTGTGGGTATATGTACATATATGTCTGTGTATGAATATATATATGTGTGTATATATACCCATACATGCATACATACATACATAGGAGACAAATTTGTCTCTTTATATGAAAATAGTGGAAGGTTTGAGAAGAGAGAAGAAAAATGACTGAAGAAATTAGAGCAAATTATCTCTGTGTCTCAGGAGAGTCCATGAAGCACCAGGTAATGTAACTGTCCACAACAATAAATGCCATCATCTCCCTAGATTTCAAAGAGCTACGCAAAGAAGCCCTGAAACTCGACAAGACCGTGAGTCTCTAATGCATTAGTGCCTTCGAGACAATGAGCAATCTTGTCCGCAGACTTTTCCCTCCACGCACCAGTATGTGCCAGCACCTAGTTGCCTGATTACATGCCACTCCCTTTGCAAAAGAATCATGGTTTGTCTTCACCATGGGGAATTTGTGTTTCTTAACATATATTTAGACTTTTATCTTTGGAACCAATTGGCTGAAAATGTGTGCCTCAACTCACAGGGAAAAGAGGATTCTAAGGGACAAGTGCCCACCCCAATCATGATGTCTGTTATAAAAACAGAAAGAAAAAGTGCTATGAGACTATGGAAAAATTAGAGCCCTTGTGAATTGCTGATGTACATGTAAAATAGTTCAGTACCCTGGACATAGAATTGTCAGGCATAGAATTACCATATCGCCCAACAAACCCACTCCTAGAGATATATCTTGAGGACTTGGTTACAGGAGGATTCACAACAGGCAGGAGGTGGAAGCCATTCAGATGGCCCTCAACAGGTGAATGGATAACCCAGATGGAACATATAAGATGGAATATCATTCATCCTGAAGAGGGAAGGATGTTCTAACACACACCCCAAATGTATGAAGGGGTAGAGGTTACGGCAAGTGAAAGAAAGCAGACCAAAAGAAGCAGCATTGCATGATTCCACCTATTACCTAGAGTGGTCAGACTCACAAAGAGCAGAATGGTGGCCCCAGGGGCGGGAGTGCTCATGGGCGTTCTTGGTGTCTAATGGATACAGAGGCTCAGTGTGGGAAGGTGAAGTAGTTCTGGAGATGGACGGTGGTGATGGATGCACAGCAGTGTGGTGTACAGGGTGAATGTCACTGGACTGCATGCTTAGAATGGTTCAACTCTGCACTTTATATTATGGATGCTTTACCACCATAGTAACTTAAAACAGGATCAGTGCTACCTCTCACTGGCATTTCAGGAAAAGAATCAGTCAATCAGCTATCAGCAGACCAGATGGCAATGTTTATCAAGAATTAGGGACCTTGCCATGACAATGTTTGCCAAATAATTTATGGATTTTCTTTATTTCCTGATGTGAGTTCTGGCAAAGATCAAATTTAAAGCATGATTTGAGAAATCCTTCACACCTCTCCCGAAGGAATCAACCTTTACCCAGAACCCTGATGCCTAGTTATGTGCCTGATGGTTTATCCCTGCATCCTGCTTTTGCTACACCTATCCCTCAACTCCTTCTTCCTCAAAGATTTTTTTTCTGTGTTCCTAAGGTCTTGCTTGTGAAATATGAACTGCTGTGGATTATTCAATATATAACACCTTGTTTAGTGGAAAGAGAGGCTGCATTTTTGTATCTCTTTATCCATGCATCTTTATGGTTTGTCCAAAAAAATGCTAAAATGTGATGAATCCTTTACTCTTAAAAATGCAGTGAGAAGGGGCTGGGGTTATAGTTCAGTGGTAGAGTGCTTTCCAGGATGTGTGAGGCACTGGGTTCAATTCTCAGCACCACATATAAATAAATAAATAAATAAATAAATAAATAAATAAATAAATATCCATCAACGACTAAAAATATACATATTTTAAAAATGCAACGAGAGAACTTGGTTCAGTCTAAAAAGATATCATTTTACTCATTTTAAATTATAGACATCATATTTCTATGCTATTCCTGTGCTACTTTAATCTGCATATCTTACTGTTATAATTGAAAAGAAAAGGTTATACAACTAAATGAATTTCATTTCTTTTCAAACTCAGATTAAATGTATGTAGACACAGCCTACATGCATGACTAGTTGGATTTTAATATAAAATCCTCATGACACCACATGGGTACCTCCATTCTACTTTTAGCCAAGGGCTAATCAGTGTCTAACTTCCTTGAATCTTTTACTTGAAATACTTATAATATCTCCCCCAGACATGCTCCAGACTGTGCATGTGTTTCCCAACAAATCAGGAAATCTGCCTCTTCCAATTGTACAACCAAGATCCTAGCCTCTGAGTCTAGCACCATCTTTGATTCATTGCTTATCTCCAGCACTCACCCATTCACCTATCATCTAGCTGGTATTGACTGCCCACTAAGTACCAGGATTTCTCTGTCTCTGAAATTTCCAAACCTTTTCCTTTCTCATTTCCACTGCTATTCCAGTTCAGGTCCCTTTCACTTGCACCTGAATGCCATCACCTATTGCCTTTCCTGCACTTCCCTGCTTTGTCCCTTCCGCCCCACCTCACTCCAGCAGACATCAAGCCCATAATTGTTCAATAATGTCTTAGAAAGGTCTCCTTCCTTCAGTCATGCTACCACCCAGAAGTACATTCTACTGGTTTACATTCTACAGCCTCAAATACAAGCTCATTTAACCATTAGATACTTAGGAAATATCGGTATACCCATCAGGATTCCACAACCAAGCTTCCTGTTTTTCCAACAGGCTATCTGTCCTCTACCCAGTGCCTACAGCAGGCTCCATCTGCCGACTATGCTAGGCATGTTCCTGCCCCCACACCTTCTCCTATGCCCTTTCTTCATCTCTAATCCTCTCTGTTCTCCTTTCCTTCAAATATTTACCTTTGAAAACTTTTCTGACAATTCCAAACTTTGTTGATGTCATATTTCCCTGAAAAACACCTAGTCAGTTCAATTCAGTTTCATATCTAGTCCTGACTGCTTAGCACCATTTTCACCAACCCATTTAGAAGTGCTTTCAGAGGACAATCCATTTCAGATATTTTTCTGTAACTCCTTTGGGGTTGCCAAGACTGCTATGTATGTGGAGAACTTTCACTACTTCAAGAAAAGTAGGAGCAAGCAAATGCTGTTCACAATTTTTGAACATGAACTGGTAATCTCCAGGAGAAAGCTTGTCTCTGCATAGCTCCTGCAGGAGGTCCTTTGGGAAGGGTCTGACCATATTTCAAGGGAGTTTGATACCCACCCAAGATAAGAAATATTCTAGTAGATAAACATGTTGGGTTCGAAAGCACTTTTGAGTTAGAGTACTTCTGAGTACTGCCCATTCAAGATGAGAAGTAACCTAAAATGTTTGAATTAATAGTCAGTGGGATTGTTTAAAATGTTCCCATAACTGGGATCTTGGCCTCAACTCCCAGGATGATTTGCATGTGCAGACCCTGTCAATATGTTTCTGGAAAGTCTGATGAAATATGCAGAAATAGAAGTCAGAAGTTGTGTTTCCTGCTTGGCTTAAATGAGAGAAGATTTGAAGGGTACGAGTTGCTTCGTCCTTGGCCATGAGACAATTGTATCAGAGTGTTCTGTTTTGTTCTGGCTGGGTAGTGTCTACTTATCAAAAGCAGGAAATTGCATTTTAACGTGGATCTGTAGGATGCCAGGGAGAGGCTGGTCCGGTTCAGAGGGTGGAAGTGGGAGGACTAAGGCAGGGAACAGTCAGTACTAGACCATCACCCGGCCTGTGGCCATCAGGATGTTGGCAGGAATAGAAACTGCATTTTTAAAGAGAGAAAAGACCTGGGTTTGAAGACACATCTTGTCTAGATGTAAAAATTAAGGAGTTATTTTTCTGATCTGGAAGGAACACTGCTCCCACTACAGAGCGGGAGCCTGCTTACCAGCAACATAATATGACTGCTGATTCAGTTAAAGCCCTGAAGAGGAAATAAACAGCAAAGTTGTCTGATGCCAGATTACAGGCATCATTGATATTGAGATAGGAATATCTACACGCCGTGAAAGAGCTTGGGGGGGAAATGAAGAGAAAGCATATTTTGTGAGCAGTCTTTTGTTTATGCTCAGTTTATAATGAATGTGGTAAGAGATTTGAGGACTAATTTTAGCTAATGAAAAGACAATGAGAGCTATTAGAGAATTTTAATATACAGGAATATGAAAGCCAAATCACATTTATTCACTCTTCTGTAAACAAAAGCAAATAAATACTAATTGGACATTTAGCAATTAAAATTTGATCTAATAGCATGCATAGAACTACTTGATTCTTACCTTTTTAGAAGGTGTTCAAAAAGGACGGGATTCACTCATTTTCCAATTAAAAGATGTGTGTGCATGAGTGTGTGTGCATGAGTGTGTGTGTGTGTTCCAAAGAAATGGAAAAGGGAAAGAAAACCTTCCATATAAAACACTCAGCAAATACACACACACACACACACACACACACACACACGGAAATGTGGAATTTGTTAGAAAGCAAAACAGCATGAGAGTATTACTAAAATTACAACTAAAAGTCTAACTTGGAAGTTTGTCCTCTTTCATTCTTTTATTTTGTATAACTCACGTCACATTATAACTACCTTTCTGATATTATGTAGTAATGTAAATAGCAACTTAAATGCACCAAAACACTATTGTATTTTTCTAAATCTCAAGTTTCTTTTCTTCTCATTGCCTTTTGATAGTAGTCTTTCAATAAGGAAACCTACAGGGTGAGGTTTGTTTGTTTTTTTATTTAATTTTACTGTAGTTGATACTTCGTCCTCTGTAATAACATTAAAGATTTGCAAATCAGAAAATAAACCAATTCAACTAAAGGTTTATCTTCATTTGAATAGTTCTGTGTTTGAGGATGATGTACACAGACTTGGAAAAATATTTACTCGATAGACTTCCTATATTGTATTTAATATAAAAACAAAATTAAGGACACTTCAAAGGTAAAGCCACAAAAAAATAAAGGGAAATTTCTCAGGTTTAAAGAAGCTTCAGTGTCCTTTTTAAAAAAAAATATAATGCTTGTAAATTTATTTAGTTAAAATGTTGAAGCAAAAGACTTCACTTTGTATCATTATATTTACAAAAGTAAGACTGATTTTTTTTTTTAAATAGTTCGTCATTGGAAGTGACTAGGCTTTATTTACTTTTTATTTACTTACATCCCAAACAGTTCTGGTTAAAACATAGTTAATCTACCAACTGCAATTAGCCAACTGTCAAAGGCTCAACTTCCAACCCACGATAAGCGTCATTTAACCAATTTGAGAAGTGGAAGTTTGTATTTTTTTTTGTTTGTTTTTCCAGGAAGGTGGCTTGTTTCCTTATTTCCTGTCAAGAAAGCCAAGTTCTGTGACCTATGGTTAAAAGGGCTCTTTGTAATTAAGACAGGGAGTCTCCAAGCGAACAGTTCTCACCGTAGGAGGGAAAATTTTTTTTAATTTTTTTTTAAAGGAGGAGGAGGCTTGACACCACTTAACGAAGTCATCGGAGCACGGCCAATGCCGGTCCAGCCCGCCGGGCCACCTCTGCTGTCATTGGCTCGGTGTCCATCTTATGGAGCGCAAAGTCTATTAAGACCTTGGCTAGTGGCCTATGGCAGGGAGGTGCTCCCTCCGCACCGCCTGCGCAGAGACGACCAGAAACCGATCAACCGTGTCATATCAATAACATTCTCACACCAGGTTGTGTAAATTGATCTTTTACAATTTCTCTCGGTGACAATCTCTGTAACCAACAAGATAAATCATTCCTCCCGTGGCTTTTTTATTGATTGCTGAGACCTGTATAAAAATTACACTGCTCAAGCAGTGAACATCCTCATAAAAGAAGACTTTTTATTTACAATCAAAATATGTTGGGGTCCAGATCAAGTGCACAGATACTGGCTCAAAACTACAAAAACAGGGAGATTTAACAGACTCAGAGAAAACTAAAAATTAGAAAGAAATGAGCCCCAAGCCCAGTCCAGAATCACAAATTTCAAGAATGGACATAATGTGCCTCATATTTGAGACCAATATTTTTATAACCAGAAAATTTTTACATATTTGATTAGTCAACACAAAGTCATCTGATAAACATGAGACAAAAAAAAAAAAAGGCCACAACTAAATTAAGTCTTTGCAATGGAGTTCATAAACTAATACAAATTGCCTCATGATTACAATCTCAGTTCTTGTTAATATAGTAGGCACAAGAACCTAAAATCTTTTTATGTTGACGCATGATCTTTGATATCTTAGACAAAATCACATCTAGGACAATACACACCCCAGGTATGAGGTCATGTATTTGGAAGAAATTTAATTGGCATTATTTTATGATCCTAAAAATGTCTTTAGTTCTGCATTAAGAATAATTTAAAATTCTGGAGTGCTTAGAATTTGTTAAAATATTGTCAACATACAGACAATTGATATCCTTAAATATATATTTTATATAAATAATGTCTTGGAACACAGTCTCTCATTTCTTTTCAGTTCTAACTTTATATTCTACTGAAGAGATAAACCCATTTGTAATACAAAAACAATGGTTGATGAAAAATTTTGAAGTGGAAAGTCTGTGCATTTTCTCTCTTAAACTTTCGAAGTTTTTCTTTAGGTGCCCAATGGTGAATCAACCTGCTTATAGATGTGGTTGCTCCCTGAAGCAGAGACACAACTTCCATTCCAAAATCTACTTTTTTTTTTTTTTTGTAAATTGCAGAAGAAAAATGTGAAGTATTTTTGCATCAGCTCAAAAGAAGAGTTAATGACGTCGATAAAGAGAATTACCCTAAGTTATCACTGCCTAAAGCCACTTTCCCTACAGGTCCTGTAGGCGGGTGCTGTTTCAACTCAAACAGCATTTCGCAGACCTAAGAATCTGAGCGTAGCCTTTTGCATACATCTAAGAGAGAGGACAGAGATAGTCCTTTTTGTCCATTCCCCTTGAGCCTTTGCCCGGTTCCTCTGAAGCTGTCTCTTTATTTGCAGTTTTAGAGAAGGTCCTTTCAATGGAACAGGCTGAAGGAGGAGGGGAAGAGAGAAGGGATGTTTGGACCCAGTGTCCTCACTGTCCTGGCCAGGAGGAAAAGTGAGAGCCCCATAGTGGCTTGGTGCTCAGACTCTGCGAGGCATTTTCATTAGGAAAAACATCAGCACTGAGCAAGCAGATGGGGGGCAAAGAACATGGAAAAGAAAACTACTCTGGCTCAGGAAGCAAAGGGATTGCTGCACGCAGGGTTGGGGGGTTTCGGAGCCTGGGGGCGCTGGGGTGTCCTCTTTATGAAGAGAGTATCTGCAAGCGCTGATCGCCTAGGACTGGTTCCCAGCTGGCGGGGCTCCTTTTCTGCCCTCCTCCACGTGGCCATGTCCCAGCTCCCGGCAGGGCTGAGTTCAGCGGTGTTTGTATCTGGACAATTCTTGCGCCCAGGCCCAGAGCCCCACTGTGCCGGGGTTCGCCCACTGTCTTTGGTTCTTTGTGACTTTTGATTGAGTTCTTTGTAGGGCTTTGTGAATTCCTCCCCCAGCCTATTTCCTAAGGGTCCTGACCGTCACCAGCAAAACCCTGGTAAAAACTACTACTGGCGGTGAAGGGCGAGAGCTTTTCTGGTTTGGGAGTTTGGGTTTCTTCCCCTCCCCGCGTGGGAATGCCAGGTCCCGGCGCCCCACTCCGAGGCACATCCTCTCCATTTCTCCTCGCCTGCGACCGTGACACGTCTGTGGCCGCACATTGTCAGCGATTGTGGGAAAGGGCCGCGAGCCTTTCCGCCGCTCTCCGCCGCCCTAATGAGGGAACAATCGGGCTACACCGAGCTGGCGGCGGGGTCAGCGCGGCGCCCGGCACAATGGGCGCGGCGCCCGAGCCCCTGACAGCGCCATAAATTGGCGCTGCAAAGCCGAGCGCTTGGTGGTCCCCCCTGGAGAAAAGACCCGCCGCCGACAGCGCGAAAAGGCGAGTCCGGGAGCCAGTGGCGTTTTTTTCCCAGATCACCTTGTTGGAACTTAGCGTAGTAGAGGTCAGAGGAGAGGGACAATAGAGGGGTCCAAGGGTGAATCCCAGGAGGGAAGCCGAGCCTGGCTCCCAGGTCGAGCAGAATGAATGGGGTGGGAGCCGACGTCGCGAGCCCGGAGGGGCCCCGGAGTGCCGGGGTCGGGGGGGCCAGCCTGCGGGGTCTCAACTGGGGCCCCACCCCTGCCCTGAAGAGAATGGAAAGGTCCCAGCTTGTAAAAGAGATTGCTGCTGCTCACAGTCAGAACTTCAGGTTTTGTTTTGTTTTGTTTTTCCTTAATTTCTTATTTTAAGTGTATTTCAGTACAGATCTTGTCAGGCTGGGACAAGATAAAATCACTAGATCTGGGTGTTCTTTTCAAAGGAAGAGATAGATAGAAAGATGATAGATAGATGATAGATAGATAGATAGATAGATGATAGATAGATAATAGATATTGCAAAGGATCTGATGAAATGTCTTTATTTTAAACCACAACAGTTTTCTAAGAAAAAAACAATGCTTTTTAGTTCAATTTCAGAGAAAAAAAATGACATAAAGTTGCTTTTTCTGATTTTTATTTATCATTAAAGTGGTATCTCAGAGAGAGAAAGGGAGGAAGAAAGCTTATATGCAGTTTTACGTGAACTTTAAACTTGAGAAATTGCATTTAACAATGTTTGTGAAAATAACGTCAATAAATGTAGCCAGATATCTGGTTTTAATAGGATGATTCAGGAGTTTTCGTCTATTGAAGGCTTGGGGCTGCCAAACTCCTCTGCTAATCACATCCTCCTCAAATTCATGAATTTCAACTAAATGAGCACCAAAAGTTGATTGCTAAGACATGGCAACTGTTTATGTTTGAAATTGTGTTTGTTCTAACTGGAATAGGAGGCACTTAAATCTTTTTTTAAAAAAATTCCTTTGGAGGTCACAAGGTGACCCTTCGGAGGAAGGAGCATCAAGCCATTATTAGGACAGGTGAAGAAGCTGGGTCTTTTCCCTGTCCTGAGCAGCACTCTGCCCAGGACTGAGCACCTGACATCCCCCAAGCCTGAATTTTCTTTCAAGGCTTCTAAATCATAAGGAGCTACACACAGCTCAACCTTGTTGCTAAAATGAAAAGAAAGCCCAAGCTTGCAAAGACTACCCTCCCCGTCCTGGCTTGGCTGGAGGCAGGTTTCCAGTGCTCCCAGCAGCAGGGTGCAGGGTTGTGGAAATCAGCCAGCTTACAATTCCCTTACCACTGAGGGCAGCAACCCCAGGTATAAGAAATGGGCAGAGCGGAGACCGACCAGTGATGTTATCGCTTTGCCTTCCCCGCCATGCCTGTTCCAACTGCTCCTACAATGGGGCCCACCATTGACAGCATCTCCTGGACTCTTTTTTGTTGGGTAGAGAGGGGTGTGGCCACAAAAACCAAGGGTGTCTGGTGGGAGAGGACATAGGACTAAAAATGGTTCAAAGAGCCGAGCGCGGTGGCGCATGCCTATAACCCCAGCACTCAGGAGGGAGGCTGAGACAGGAGGATTGCGAGTTCAAAGCCAGCCTCAGCAACTTAGTGAGGCCCTAAGCAATTCAGTGAGACCATGTCTCTAAATAAAATACAAAATAGGGCTGGGGATGTGCTCAGTGGTGGAGTGCCCCTGGGTTCAATCCCCAAACCGATAAAAAAAAAAAAACCCAAAAATGGTTCAAAGAGTTGGCTAGCTAGGGAGAGGAAAGGAAGCATGCTTACTTAGAAAAGGTTTGAACCGCTTGTTCTAGGGGTAAGCTGATGGGCTGTTTGTTTGATCTATACTCTTTTAATTTTTCTCTGAAATATAAAGGCTAAAGCCACTTGAACCAGGAAGATTTCTTATTTTGGATATTTCGTGTTGGAGGAGAGCACTGTGGAATGAGGGGGAAAATGTAGCTCTCAGTAGCCTCCCCTCAGGAAGCAATGTGACCCAATACTCTTTATACAGACTCACGATTTTAGATAAATGCATATCTAGAAGTAATTTCTGAAACCGTGGAAAGAAAACTTAGTCCTGAGGTAAGTTGGATTGAGTTGCCCTGTTAATCTGATTAATCCTCCAAAACAGGACTTGCTTCCTGAGAATGGGTAATAATTGCTAACTTCTCAGGGCAGAGTTACTGAAAAACTATTTAGAGAAACAAAGAACAAAGTAATGTTCTCAGTGAGGACCCTAAATTAAGCAGAATGACAATTTTGTTCACCTACTTCAAGTTCTTTCCAAAGATTCCTGTTAAAAGCACATTTTTTTTTTCATAATTTGTATAGAAGAAGTCAAATGCATCTTTCAAACTGGGATGAGAGGGGGACTACTCGCGGTAGTATTCCAAATAAGACAAACACAAAATTTCTTTCCAATGTCAAATGAGGGAGTGGGAGGAATGGAAGATAGTATTTTCCGAGTTATGGGTCATTATTTTTATGAATATGATATTTTTCGAAACCTACCCAAATGCAGAATTCCCTAACTCTCCCCGAAAAAGCTTATGCTGAAAAACAAAACTAGTCTCCACTACCTGATGAAAGGAAATCCATTCTGTTCTCTACTTGAAGCTAAAAAAATCCTTTTCCATTAGCATCCTGTTATTTCAACAGATTTAATAATATTGCTGTTACCTAGAGTGGTCTAAAAAAAAGTTGGAGTGCCAAAATAAACTTGAAGAATATTTGGAATGAACATCCCTACAGACCGAATGCTGTTCACCATTTAGTTCCTCTAAACAAGTAAAAAGACTGAAATCACAGCACTTATTTGTGATATTAATCTCTTCGTCATCCCCATTCTTTAAACAGATGTGAGTGTAGGAAAGTGCATGGTTTTCCTTTCCCATTTCCCATCCTCTGAGGGAAAAGACCAGATACACTTCTGGATTCCTCAATGATTCCATTCAGATGCTCCACTAGAAAGTCTGAATGATTTCTCTGTGTCCTATCCATGTCCAAGAGGTTGGAATAATGCATTTTAAAAGAGAGGGGAAAATAGAATAAAAGAAATTATTATTCTAACCTTGCATTATAAGCATGTCACATGTTCTTAAAGAATTGTTTGGGTAGTGAAGGGATAATAAAACGAGGCGTGTGGAAGAAAGAAAATACAGCCTGGAGGCCCTGCTGCCGAGTGTGCCAAACAATAGGCAGCCTCGAAGGATCCTTGCCTGCAGTCCTGGATCTGTCGCCAATTCACTGGATGCCTTTGGGTAAGTCACTTAACCTTTCTGGGTCTCAGTTTCCCCACGGGTAGAATGGCAGTTATTATAACAACCCTCTTTTTAGTATTTCCCAAAGAACAATGATTACAAATGAATGCGAATCATCTTGTGGGTGTTGAAAATGACATACAAGTGCGGAGAAATAGCATGGTCTTGTAGATCACAACACGCTTTTCCAGAAACCACAGGCAAATGTTGCCAGCATGGAATGATAATGGGAATTAGGACCCACCAAGCAAATCAGAACCCAGAGAATCCTTTAAAAAGAATTTGTGCTGAGTCACTGGGCCAAAATGGTCAAGAAGGAAAGGACAGTTAACTCCCTTAAAAAAAAAAAAAAATCAAATTATTGTCAGAAGTGATGTTGGTGTAATAAACCACATGACATATTTAGTGTTAGTCTAAAATGGTTATAGAAATATTGGATGGACATTACATAATTTTCATGTGGATGGTAGATATACAACTTAGAAAATGCATTTTGTATTTTAAAAAAACAAGCAGGGTGTTTAGCACTTATGATGTGTGTCTTCTGTGACCAAAGACAGTTTCACACATAGTCTCTTAAGAGGATAGGAGGACATATAAGTAAATATATTCTATAATGCTTTACTTTATTTTTTGGACCCACACTGACTAAGGTCTTTATTTTTACTGTATTTTTAACAGGAAGTTGGAAAATATTTGACACACAACAACCTATACTTTTGCATCCAATTTTACCTTGAAGAATCAGAATGCTGAGATTTAAGGACAAGCTATGAAAGTTTTATTTAAAGACATTTAAAGTCATATGTGTTTTTATATAAAATCTCAAGTGAAGAAAAGTGACAAATGGAGAGCATATAACATACATGATAGTAAAAGTTTAATAGGTCATATATAGACAGAATTATCAGAAATTAATAAATAAAGATGAATAATTCAATAGGAAGTAAAGCACAGTTGGCATGACTATCCAACTCCCACTTGAAAATGTATTTAATTTCTAATAATATAACGTTAAAACAAACTGTGCCATGCATGGGGTAGTAAATGAATACATTGATGCTTTACTTTCTGAAGAAATTATAAGAGGAAACTATAATACACCATACAAAGTGCTGCGGCTTTATTCCAGCAATTTCACTGCTAGAAGTTTGTGGTTTAAAAAAAAGGAAAAACATCATGATCATCATCGTACCCTAAGATTTAACTATGAGATGATTATTACATCATTGCTTTTTATATTGCACAAATGGAAGTAATTCTAAATGTGCAACCATGGGGCCATTGGATAAATAATCTAGTGTACGTGCATAAAATACAATGTTACATAGCAAATGGAAAAGATGCTGTGAAATAGAAGAATTCAAAATGAAAAGAGAATATTAAGATGTGTGAAATGCAAAAGTAGACAAGAAACAATGTGCCCGTGTGATTCTATTTTAAACAAAGAAGGAAGAAATATTGGGCAGGGTAGGCTAGTCTATGTTGCACTGTAACAAAAAGTGCAACTAATTAAAACCAAAAAGATAAAAAACATTAAATTTAAAAAAACTCCGAAGTGCAGGTGACTTACAACGACAAAGATTAGTGCTCATTCATATTCCATTCTTGGGGCAGCAGACAGTTCTGTTCCATATCTCCTCACTCTGTGACCCAGAGATGACACAGTCACTGTCTCAAACATTGCTTGTCATCGTATCAGAGGAAAAGAGAGCTGGAGAACGGGATTCGCCCCACAGCAGCCACTTGTCACACTGACTCCTTGAAATGGGTCTAGTGAGAACTGAGATTGCTGTGCTAAATGCATACCTTTACAAAGTCTTTACCCCAATAATAATAGAAATACTAAAAGAATGTGCAACATCTCAATTTTATAATATTAATTTCACTTAAAATGATATTTTGAATATAATAGGTTATAGTAATATATTATCAAAATTAATTTTACCCATTTCTTTTGGTACTTGAATGTGAAATAGCACATGTAGCTCACACTTGTGTGAGCCAAAGTGTTTTAGTCAGCTTCTTTACCAATGCAAATTTAAGACCCAGCCAGCACAATTGTAGAGGAGGAAAAGTTTATCTGGGGACTCTTGGTTTCAGAGGTCTCAGTCCACAGGACGGCTTCATTCCTCGGGGTTAGAGGTGAGGCTCTAACCTCACAGCACAAGAGTGTGGCAGAGGGAAGCAGCTCACATAATGATCAGGAAGCAGAGACTCCACCTGCCCTATGCAAAATGTATACCCCAAAGCCCACCTCCTCCAGCCACACCCTTCCTGCCTCCTGTTACTACTCAGTTACTCCCTACCAGGGGATTAATTCACTGATCGGGTTCAAGGTCTCACAACCCAATCATTTCTCCTCTGAGCCTCTCCCATTGTCTCACACGTGAGCTTTTGGGGGACACCTCACAACCAAACCATAACACAGTGTGGAGACAGTCTTGCGCTTGCAACTGAATGCTGTACCTCATTGGCTGGAATTAGTGACATAACCCTACCCAGTCCCTGGAAGGTCCAAAAATGCAATCCCAAAATGCTCACAGAAGACAGACAAAGGGAAACTGTTGGTGAATAGTCCTAATAAGTTGCCACAGAAAAAAGAAAAAGAGAGCAGGAAGGGAGAGAAAGAGACAGATCACAATTTTTTTCCCCCGGCACTGGGGATTGAATCCAGGGGCACTGGACCACCAAGCCACATCCCCAGCCCTATTTTGTATTTTAGTTAGAAACAGGGTCTCACTAAGTTGCTTAGGGCCTTGCCTTTGCTAAGGCTGGCTTTGAACTCGTGATCCTCCTGCCTCAGCCTCTCGAGCCGCTGGGATCACAGGCGTTCACCACCACGCCCAGCTGAGACAACAATTTTTGAAGAATATATTATTTACTTGAGAAACCTTTGGGAATCCATCCAAGATCTAAGCTGTCCACCTCTAAAGCAGCGAGACTAGTCCACAACAGTGGAAGGAGAGAGAAATCCACAAATAAGAAAATACTATGAGCAGAAGGCTGGTAACATAGCTCAGAGGTAGAGCACTTACCTGTCATATATGAGTTCCATCTCTGGCGCTGCCACAAAAAATGAAAAAAAAAAATTCTATGGACCAAAAAGAACTAAGGATCAGAACTAATTCCAAGGAAAAAACAAAAACTCAAACACACAGACATTTGCAAAAAGTAAACTTTGATTTGCTATTGAGTGCATCTTATCTGTGCAATTCCATGTACTATGCCCCACTGTGAGGAGTAACAGGGATTTATTGACTGATCGGTTGATGGATATTTTTCTCCTAAGGGAAGCTGACGGGTCCGCAAGTGTATGTGTGCACAGATATGTCCATACGTATTGACAAACCTGGATTTACGCACTCCAAAAGCTTTGCCATCATTATTGCTAAATAATAAGATCCCCTGTGATTTTTACGTCTTTCTTTTTGCATATCTTTATTTGCAGATTATTTACAAGAAACAAACAATGTTCAAAATTACTCATCATGCTTGCTGCTCAGAACCGAAAATAAAATGTGGTCATACTGATTTCAGCTACAGTAAGAGAAGACAGTAGAGTGTGCTTTCTAGAGGCAGACTGCCTGCCTTCAAAATACTGGCGGCATGACCGTCCTTGAGCTTAACCTCTCCTGGTAGGTTAATCCACCTAAAAGATGGGGTACATCAGTGCCTACCTCACAGAGTTGTATGTCAAACTTTAATGCGATTATATATGTAAAAAAACACCACCCAAAGAAACCTTTCCCTTAATGTAATCTGTTCTTATTAAGTTCTAGATCTCTTTCAGTTTTAAAATTTAAAATGAAGACCAGAATCAGTGGAGACCCACTCCAGGCTCCAGTTAATATTTGTAGAAGCATCCTATCTCCTTCATCTTGTTCATTCCTTCCCTTTGAATAACTCTAACTGGGAAATGCACTTATTTCCCTCCTGTCAGAACAAGCCATTGATTTTTCAGGAGAAAAGTACAAAGACTTTCACATTTTTGCTGCTCTGTCTCCTGAATTAACACTCCACTTTTGATTTTAAGAGAGCAAAACATCATTCCATGTTTTAAGAGTGAATAAAATATATAAAAATAAGAATGGCTTCGACTAGTTTACATCAATGTGAATGAACCTAAAGAAATGAAATTCTGTATATTACTGCTTTCACTTTAAATGGTTTTACCAATCTCAAAACAAATAGACAATTTTCTTTCATTCCCTTCAAATTTACAAATTAATATTTTTAAGAGATGGCATTAATAAGCAGTTGAGTTGAAACATATTAAAAACTATAAATGTTTCCTCCATTGTGGTTCAGAGTTGTGCTACATAAAACTGACAGAGTTGTAATAAAAATAGTAATATCATGCAATACTATATTTGTATTTCTCAGTTCAATTGCTTTTTATTTTCAAACTGTAGGCAGCTAAGACATGCCTGAGTGAAGTTTCCTAAGAACAAAATAATTAACCCAACATTTATCCAAAATACTGAACTTACTTGTGTAATTCTTCAAGTAAATATCCTGCCTTTGATGGAGATATACAAATGGATTCAATCTGAGACTTAAAAAGTTGTCATAAACTATTCTGATTAATCAAGAACACCTTGTAATTTGTTACACTTGAAATGTAGCTACCTAACTTCCTGAATGTTTTAGCAACATACCTGTAAATTTGCACAACCAAAACTCTACCTCCCAGAAGTTAAGAGATGGTGCCAACGGTCACAGAACGTACGGGAAGGATAAAGCTCAAAAGCTGTTTCTCTACCCTCTGCACCCTCAAAGTGAAATCAAGAATGAAAAGAAGTTGTAGGTTTGGAACCCAATTAAAAAACACTTCAGACTTCATTATTTTACTAGTTGGTGTTTAAAAAAAATAGAACTTTTCCATCAAATGTTTTAGTTCTTTGCTTCTTTTTTAATTTTTTAATATGTGTGGTCTTATTTTAAAGTTTCATTGAGGTAATATATACATGCTTGCTCTAAAATGCAGATATTAAGGGATTTATCCATAACAGGCTAAATATGTCTCTTGTAAAATAAAAAAAAAAAAAAAAACGCTTTAAAGTTGATGAGTCTATCAACTTTAAGTAAAATCCTCATTCAAATGTGATTGCTTTATAGGTTTAACTCTGGTCAGAGTAATTTGTGTTCTTTCTATATAGTATTCCAACTATAATAAAACTGTTTATGCAAATGTCAAATTGTTGCTACTGCGGAATTTTTCTAACCGTGTAAGGTTGTAATGTTAAACTCTCATTCAGGATCAAAATTCCACATATTTACAACCTACAAACATCCAAAATTCACACTTCAACATCTGTGCGGCTGCCAACTTCTACTGCAATCTATATCTTGCTTTTACAGAAGTGGAAAGAGAAAAAACTTGAAGTAAGTACAATTCAATAATTACACTAAATATTTACCAAATGTTTGCTCTGCATACATTCTATTAATTGATAACACTTAGAAACTGCATTAAGGACGCAAAAGGCCTTGGAGTTTGCAGGATTTTATAGCAGGCTGTGGCTTATATACTGAAAGCTTGCCAAAAACATACACCATGCCCGATTTCAAACACAAATCCTGAAGATTTTTTTCATCTGCAATATATAGTTTCTCTTTCCTTCATGACATGACAGAAGATTTTCTAATAATGTATATTTTATTTTCTTAACAAAACCTTTTTCTTCTTATATTTCCTCTCATTGCAGAAGTCAAAAGTTTTTCTATTATGTCAATAGGCTAACTTCAAATTATGGTACTTAAAATTATTGTATTTCATGCTCTTTCCTTAGACTTTTTAACATAGTTTAACTCATGATTTTTGTTTCTGTGCCAGAGAAAATCAATATGTGAACTATATTAGGAATGATTACAACTCACCTGTCTATCCATGCACAACCCCCAATTTCTTTGCAAACGGCCTTTATGGACTCTATTAGTCCTTGTACTGTATTCTAGTCCCTCTAATTTTGGAAGAAAAGAAGGAAAGCAATAGGTATCGCAGGGACAGTGAATAAATGGTAGACTGCTGAGCCCTCAGCCAGTTGGTGACTGGCATGGGCAAAAGAGCTACAGGTTACATATGAACACTGATGCTGGGCCTTCTCTGACATACATCTGGTCACACAAGTGTCTTCTTCCCATTCAGGACTTATACTGTACCATCCTCAGTTACCCTGGCTCTCTCCCGTGGAATTCTCTGCTTCGTGGTCCTGTCACTACAGAATTCAGACTGGTGCTTCCTAGTCTAACATCTCCTACTTACCAGCCTGTTTAAAGGACCTCATTCATTTCTGCTGTATAACACATAATCTTGATTCTGTCAGTAAGTCTCTGTGTTTCCCTTAACCATTTAGCCTCCTTGAGCCTTAGGGTCTGCTTATTTGCAAAACATGAGCACATTCTAATAATACATAGGATCTTCATTATTATTTGGTCATCATTACTTTGTAACTTCCACAGCATCTCACTGACTTAGATGAGTAATTTTTTTTGGGTGGTGGGGAGGTACAAGGGATTGAACCTAGGGGCACTCAACCACTGAGCCACATCCCCAGTCCTATTTTTCTGTATTTAGAGACAGGGTCTCACTGAATTGCTTAGTGTCTCACTTTTTCTGAGACTGGCTTTGAACTCGCTGTCCTCCTGTCTCAGTGACTATAAGGCATGTGGACTATTGAGACAACTAAGTTATATCTAGATGCCCAAGCTCTCTGTCTTCCAACAAAGTTATAATGAACTTTAATGGGAAGTTGAGGCCTAGAAAGTGAAATGCAGTAGGAATACATAGGAGGCTACACGTTTAAGTTTGGAAAATCTTTTCAGGAGTAGAGCATTTATATATTTGATGGGCATTTTTATTAAGCACCTACTAGGTCCAAGTTGGGCTGTAATAATACAAAGATTTTTTTTAATGTCTCCATAAGTTAAGAAGCTCACAGGCTCAGAGAATTGGTAAGGGAAAGGGGAGAGGTGTGAATATTTAAACTAAGAAAGTACACATGAAAATAAATGCTATGATACAGATTTTGAGTACATACTCTGACAGCACAGAAAAAAAAAATGGAAGAAAATAGTTTAACTGGAGGGAGGTGGTGCACATTTGGAAAGCCTGAGGACTCCAAAGGGGAAAAAAAACTGTCAGATCTTTGACTAGCAGCAGCTACTATCATTGATTCACCCTGCTTCTTACTAAGATAATTATGAAGACAAAAAAGATGAGAATTCATACTTCCACCAACTGTAAGCTACAGATAATAAGTTGCAGTTCTGAGCCATAAAGCCAGGGGCATCCTGGCTTTTAACGACTAAACTATGCTACCTCTCAGTCTAATAAATGACAGCATTCTGTTCCGGCTAAGCTGATTACACAATTGAGACACTAGGAGAACTATTAAATTAGAAAAAGCATTTTTTTCTCCCGTGAAATCTGTAAATAAAATTAACAGTGAGCATTTTTATCGCCAAAAACTTGAGTAATGATTTACTTCATCTTTCAAGGAACTACCTAAACCATGTAGGGGATTTCCCCTCTTTAATTAGTAAAGACATAGGCACTGAAAGGAGCTGTCATCTGTCATCAAACTGCCCCTTTACATTCTTTTCCATGTAGAATCCAGGAATATTTCTGGGCCAGGTAGTTCCCAAAATTAGTACATAGAGTATGCTCCTTAATTGTATATGGAAGAAAAGACCCAAAGGAAATACTCTAAAATGCAGGATGAAATTTCAGAATTTTTTTTCCCCTTTGGACTTTTTACATTTTCCCTTTAATCTGCAAAGAACAGGCACTTTTTAATCCAATCAAAGAAAATAACTTGTATTAATTGGGATTTTTTTATTTCATAGAATTATGATTTTTCTTTTTAAATACTTGGGAAAGGGGTGGGGATCTGCCAAAATAGCAAACAGGAGAAACTGGGGATAGTTGCTTTATCACATGATTTATTTTCCCATATTTTCTAAAATAATCTTGACCATTTCCAAGATAGACTAAATATAATGTCATTAACAGGGGTTCTGAGAGGCTCCAGCAGGACCCTGGGATGCAGCTGGTCAGAGTAAGACTTGGGGCTCAGTGTGACTAGAGGTTCTCAACTTGGAAGGGTAGAAGAGGATGGGACTGAGACATCAACTGAAGGTGCCCTCTCTAGATGGAACTAGGAAGCCTCTCCTGGACAGGAAGGACAGCCAGCCAGGTGAACATACTCTGCTTAGCACAGACTGAGGAAGCTGGAGATGAGGATAGTCAGGGTGGAAACTTGAGTGGCACCTTTGAACCTAAAGGTAGACCAGAGAAGGAGCTGGGTTTAAAATTCAAGATCAGCATGGGATAAGATGGAGCTGGTGGCATTTTGGACTGGTGTGACTGGTGAACAGGAGCAAAATTGGAGAACTGTCTGGACCCTGGTGCTGACTTGACTAGCCAACTGTTGTAGACGTGGGCAAGACTAGCATGGATTCCTGAAGTTTCCTCAGCAGTAGAGTCAAGAGTTCTCACTTCAAGTCTATCTTTCTGTCCTTTATTCAGATGCATCTAGTCATCCATTGCACGGCCGTAACTGAAGGGATCAGAACCCCACACCTCTGCTCTCGAGGACCTCAACTACAGTTGCCTCTACAGTTGCAGCGAGGCTTGAATAAAAATTCAAAATTGCAATCTAGAATTCCACAAGGGATGGATAAACCTTGTGTGTCCATGAACTTGGTCCAAATCAGATAGTGCTGACACTCTCAGTGTCTCCTGTGAAAGACAGGGAAGAGTCATTCTCCCAGAAGGAACAGCCCCTCTCTTTTTCAGGAAGATAATTTCGGAATTTCATCCACAACTGTATTTATGGGGTTTTTCCCCAAAGAAATAGTTCATTTCATTTAAGTAAAAAGCGGCTTAGTCTAAACTTACCTGAATTCGCACAACAGTCTGTAACTGAAAACTTCACTGCCGCCTGGTAGGAACTGGACTTCCTGAGAGTTGTGCCAGGAGTGATTGGCCCCAGACAGGATGAGAATTCCATAGTGCCCTTTATTACTAGGTTTCAGTATTTCCATTTCCAGCCCTGGTAAATACAGGGCTATGAGAGAGAAAAAAATTAATGGGAATATTTTCAAACCTTTGGAAAACTTAGGATTTGATATTTGGCAGGAGGGCTAAGAGGTTGGTTAAAGAAAAAAGTGCAAACGCTCAGAACATTCCCTGAGATGGAGCTTGAGTCCAATTTACTCCGTTCTTTTTTCACAGTGGAGCTAGCGAGGTTGCATTTTTTTTTCCCCCTTGCTAACAACTCTCCCTTTATTCTATGGAATGTTTAATTTGCCCTTTGAAAGAAAGTATGATTTGTTCCATTTTTCCATGTGCAATTTCTATGCTATTTACAGACTAAGATAAGAATCAAGAAAGATTCATGTGCCAACAGCACAAATTCAAGGCAGAGAGAGGAAATCAGAGTCCTAAGCCCCAACTTGGAACGTCTATCCTAGCTGATTGTAGTCACAGAGCCTCCCCCGCTCTGCGCACTCTTCAGAGGCGGTGATACACTATGTGCTAACAGGGACGATTATCCCAAGCAGCCATTGAATCAAAGCGCAGTCTAAACCAAAATCAAAGAGTGTGTTTGGCACAGCATCACAACTTCTAGAGGATGTGCTGAACAAAGCAACCAAAAACTTAAAAAAAAAAAAAAGTCTAGTCAACCCTTATACCTAATGGAAGAGAGTATGCTTTGCAAGTAAGCATGCCCATCAGCAAAGGACCTAAGCTGAAACTAATCCTTGTTGATAAAACAGGCCATATGTAACTAGGGTCTCTCCTTTTTTTCATGGAAGTACAGAGCGCTGGGCACATGCACTCAGTGGTAGAGCAACATGCCTAGAGGCACAAGGCCCTGGGTTTGATCCCCAGCAACACAAAAATAAACACACAAATAAATAAGATAAATGGATATAGACTAAAAAAAAAAAATTAAACTTCTAACCAAAACCAAAGTGATCAACAAAGTAAGCAAGTTATGAGAAAAAAAAAAAAAAACAGTTAAATGGGATTTAAAAGCATCATTGTGTTTAAGCTGAACTCCTACTGGGCCCTGTTTAGGTAAGCATTGCCTTTTTCCTCTCTCTCTCTTCATATCTCAGCTATGGGTTGTTGCCTGGATGTCACCATCCCGAATGATTTGCTTTCCATTGCAATCTGCTCTCAGCTGTCAGGCCCAGCACAAGTGCCCACGGAGCTCGCTCTTGCCGACCACCCCGCTACCCCAGCCACTTTTCACTCTGAGCATGCATGGATCTAATCAGTTCTTCATAGCACAGAGAAACTGCTTCTCATCTTCTCAGACAAGCATGTTAATTGCCATTACACTCACAGGCAGAATGTGAGTTAGCTTTTTCCCCTACTCAGTACCTCCGCCTCCATGCGACAAAAACGACAACCTCCACCTCACAGAAGCAAGCACAGGGCCCCCTTTTCTAAACTGTGCACATTCCTTTGAACAAACAAAACCCACAGCTTAAACACACATACACATATGTATTCATTTAAAGTGCACCATTGCAATGATAAATTTAATGCATTGTACTAACCTATTCGTTAAAGAGCTAATGGTAAAAAAGACTGAAAAACATTAGTTAGAGGCTGGGTTGTAATTCAGTGGTGGAGCAGTTGCCTTGCTTACAGGAAACCCTGGGTTTGATCCCCAGCACTGGAAAAATAAAGAAAAGAAAAAAAAGAAAGGAAAGGAAAAGAAAAAGAGGTAGAGAGAGAGGAGAGAAGGAGGGAAGGAGAGAGCAAAGGAATGGGAAAAGGGAAGAAGGAGAGAGAGGGAAGAAGGGAAGGTGGGAAGGAAAGATAACAGCTAGAGCTTCTGGATGTGGGAGGACAGCACCTTCTGATAGAGTCAGCCTTCCTGAAATGCAGTTATCCCAAATAATTCTGTCACTGATTTCTTTCCCTGCGTCTGACTCTTGGGCTGCAGTGCATTATGAGTAAGAAAGATCTTTCTCTCATCCTTCTTCAAACGTCAAGAGCAAATTCTTACATGTAGCCAGTACTGAGTACTCCAAGTCATGCCCTGTCATAAGATGAGATTATAAAGCCAACTTGGCATGGATGTTGTCAAACAAAATAAAGAGAAGACTCCCAAGAAAGAAACTTTTATCTGGGAATAAAGAAAGGACAGCAATCTTCCAGGGCATACACGTAGGCCAGGGTGGCCACTGGCATGGCTGGAGAACAAAGGAAAGGTTGAGAGTTTTATGAACACAGAGAAATCTATGCAAATTATTGTGAAAGTTCATTGACATTTTCTGTGCTCGTTGGAGCTAGCGAGCTCTGATTGGTCAGTGGTGGACATCACTATATAAAAACAGTCTTAAAATCATAGTCGACTACTGTCAATGTATAACTTTAAAGAACCAACAACAAAAAAAGATCATGATCAACAGTTTCATGAGCAAATGGCAAGAGGAAAAATGAAGTGTTAATGATAAGACCAGCTATTTGGCTGCCTTGAGGTGGTTCCTGAATCGGTCATTTGTGACCTAAGCTTGTTCTCCCTATGACCTCTCATCTCTCCTTTAGTTGGGAAGGACAAGAATGTTTTTTTTATTGATGTGATCAACTTCCACAAAATCACAGCTCCATTCCAGTTCTTGGGGAAACACTGTCATTACCCAACTCAGGAAGGAAGGTGAAAATACTGAACCACTATCCACTATCGAGAGGACAACTACTCCACAGGGGTAATCAAATAGTATCGCTTTATGAATATTTTAAAACAAGTGTAGCATTTGTTATAAAATGATTGTTGATGGTGGCATTCACTTATATTTCTATCTCCAAGACTTTCAAGTTCATTTCAGTCTCTGGGAGTAGTCACCTAAAGGAAACCTGCCCTAAAGAATTTGTCACCATGACCAAAACACCTGACACAATCATCTTAAAGGAAGGAAGATTGATTTGGGCTCATAGTTTCAGAGGTTTCAGTCCATAGTCAACTAGCTCCTTAGCTATGAACCTGTGGTGAAGCAGAACATCATGGTGGAAGGGTGGATGAGAGGGAGAGAGAGAGAGAGGGCTGTGGGGGGAAGAAGCTGTGGACACGATAAACCCTTCCAGGGCATAACCCCAGTGCCCCACTTCCTCCAACAAGACCTCACCTCCTGCAGTTTCCACCACCTCCCATGATCCATTCCGCCATGATGGATCAATCCTTTGGTGATCCAATCACTTCCCACCTCTGAACAAACCCCACCTCTGAACACTGCTGCATTGGGAACCAGATCTTCAATACATGAACCTCTGGAGGAAATTCATATCCAAACCATAACATCCTCCTAATATCACCCAAAATCCACTCATAGAACAAAAGCAGACCAGTTGAAAGTGTTACAAATTCTCCTCTTACTAAGAAGCTGGCAATCTTCAAAATGAGCTCTTACATGTTACCATCAATGGCCAAAGAAGATGTGATGAACTAAGAACTCTCACATTGCTGCACAGAATATGAATCAGGGCAAACTTACTGGAGAGCAGATCGTCCACATGGATCAAGATTCTTACAAACGTTCTTATCCTTTGCCCTTATAATTACATTTCTTGGAATTTTGCCCAAGGGAATTATCAAAGAAGCAAACAGAGAATTATGTACAAGGATGTTCATTGCAATGCTATTTATAATAGCAAAAAAATCACCAGTGCCTAATTAAACAACAATAGGGAGTTGGTTAAGTAAATCACAGTAAATCCGTAGAACAGAATGCTCTTCAGTCACTAAAAAATCACATGTTCCCAGGGTGTATAACATGGCTCAAGGAAATGCTGAAAAAATAAAGTTGAGCACATTAAATGCAATGCAACTCCAATTTCATGAATACTTACACGGGCATATGATATGTAATAGGTATATATAAAAAGTGGAAGAAAGAAAAATACATCGATGAGATTTACTAATACCCAAGGAATGAGATAAAGCCTTTACAGAACTTCTTTTATTCCATCATCAAAATAATTCACTGGTTGGATGCTATTTTCATCTCTATTTTAACAGTGAGATAACCAGAGGAAAGAGAGATTAAATTGCCTAAAGCCACTCAGCCAGTAAGTTGGGTAGCCAATGTTTGATCCTACACAATCTATTCCCTCAGAACACAGCCCACTGTGTTGTTTTATGGGTTATTTTTTCCCTCATATTATTTTTGCATTTTTCCAAATTTTTTCAATAAACATTTTACTTTTATGACCACACTTTAAAAGGTTTTTAATGGTGTGCAAAATGAGAGTAATTGGCATAATTATTGAAATTAAACTATTATATTCTTATTGAACTGAATGGAATATTTTTGATTTGTTAAAAGCAGAACACAGTGTTACATTTTTTTTAGCTATTCATTATTTAGATTCTGAAAATGCACTACTTGCTTTGCCTTTTATATATTTTGGCACTTTCATATTTAATATGGAATTTTCTGAAGCAGGAGAGAAGCATTGATATAGGAATATTTTTAAAAGACAAGTGAAAATACAGAAAGAGATCTTTCTAGGTATCTTCAATCATCTTAATAGAAAGTAAGGTCAGCCGCACAGAGTGAGTTGGGCAGGGGCAGAAATTGAAGTCAAAAAAAGTAAAAGATCTGAATGAAATATCCACAGCAGTATGAGCCAATTAGAAGTGAATAAAGGATGGTGTATTATCCTTATTAATAATGGTAACAGGGGCTGGAGTTGTAGCTCAGTGGTAGAGCGCTTACCTAGCAGGTGTGAGGCACTGGGTTCCGTCCTCAGCACCACATACAAATAAATAAAGTCAAGTTATATGCAACTAAAACAATTTTTTTAATAATGGTAACAAAGTATAAATCAAGAGGATACATTGCAGCTTTGTGGGCTCCTGCATGGGGGATGGGAAATGAAGAGTCTGGCTAAAGATTGATGAGTTTCTCCACAGAGCATCAGCCAGACAGCAGTGTGGTTATAGCCATGAAGACTGGAACAGGTGAAAGAAAGGAGTGTGTCTCTGGAGCTGCTAAGAGGTGTTGGCTGAGTCATGGGCCCTGGTGGTCAAGGGTATGGTGGCCAAGGGAACAGAGCAGGTTTAAACCATTCATACAGTGGTCTGACTGTTCCAACTGCCTAGTGTCATGGACCTTAAGAAGAAGGAATCTGGAAATGGACACTGGGAACCCCTGAGCGGGGGAGAGATCCCACACACAGGTTCTGGCATCCTTTAGGAAGACAGCTGTGGTCCAGGTCTGGAGTCTGGGAACCCAAGATCATGATGCCATCAGTGTCACATCTGTTGAGAGCCCACTTCATGGTTGGCACTTTCTAGTAAGAAAAAGAACTTGCAGTACATGCTCTCAGGTTCAAAGGGGCAAGCAAGCTTTCTGGAGCCTCTTTTCTAAGGGTGCTAATCCTCTTCATGAGAATCCCATTGTCATCACCTAATCACTTCCCAAAGTCGCCACCTCCCAAAAGCATCTCCTTGGGGATCAGGATTCCAGCATTCGAATTATAGGCATTCATAAACATTGAGAACATAGAAGAGGCTGCAAGGTTATTTTTCTCCATGATTCCTGTAAATGATTTCTAAATTTTCTCAGAAAGTAAGATGTTTTAAACCCACCTAATGGCTCTCCATCTCAGTCCACCACAAACAGCCCCCACATGACCACATCCTTCACATTCCTCATCCCTCTTCTCTTCTCCCCACCAGTCCACATTGCATACTCCTCTGTGTGCACATATGGAATTGCTACCTTTGCCTTTGGTCCTGGTTCCTGATCTTTATACCCTTGGTAAGCTCCAATGCCCAAAGTCTGATCCTTAATCAGTGCATCTCAAACATGTTTCAAGGCCCATCAAAAAAGCAAACACCTCCCTCTAGCTTTCCTCCATCTTTGCATGAGCAATGATTTAGCAAGCTAGTCTCTAGTTCTGTAGCACTTCAAATCTCTTTTCCATTCCCAATTCCATTCTATACAGATTTGTGTGCATAAAACTTTCCTCTACCAAAGCCTAACCTTCTCAATGCCCAGAACTTCCTCCTTTGTATTTCTGTATCTACTTGCCCCTGAAATCCCCCCCCCCCACAGGTTTGTAGCACCTATGTCTGCAATATAATAAGCATGCAACAAATATTTATTTAATTGATTAGAAAATGTATTCTGAGGCACAATGAGAAGGTTAATTTCCTTCTTTCTATTTGGCTGATGACCTCTTGCATGGGGAAGGCTGACCTCCATAGGAAAATGAATGGAAAAGAAAGTGTCTTTAAAGAAAATAAGAGGTCAGTCATGTTAAAAATTTAAATCAGGAGATTAAAAATATGTTTCTGATCTATTGGTTCTACCCACCATGGGGCAGAAAGATTCCAGACGACAGACCAGGGTCTGGGAGAAGGTGAAAAGACTGGGAATGTGACTGAGGATAGCAGGGTAAAGAACGGCATGTCCCAGCCTTCTGTATCTCAGTAGGGTGTGCAAAGTGGAATGGAAATGAATAAGAAGGATTTGGGATGCAGCTCATGGTAGTGCCCTTGCCTAGCATGCATGAGGCCCTGCCTTTGGGAAGAAGGAAGAGAGGTGAAGGGGGAGGAGACCACCATGAGTAACAGGCAGAAAAGGAGAAGCACCTGTGGGGTTTTGAGGAGACTATCAATTCACTGGGAAGACAAGTAATTTTTGTGGATATTGAGCCCTGATTCAACCCATGCACATAACAACCTACCAATGACAGACTCCAGTATAGGAAGTGAACACATTCTTGGATTCAGAATTCAAATCTCCTAACCACTATGATGTTAACTAGAATTGCTGACAAAGTATTTAAATCCAAATACTTAGCTTTATTTTCCCATAGTCATTTCCTAATCTGGCTTCTTTAAACTACTTGAAGTCACTCTGTTCACTAAAATTTCAAGTGAGAAATCAAACCCTATGGAGGATTTTTTTTCTAGCCTCTATTTAAGATATGCAGGGGCTAAATCCATAAGCAATATCTTATGGTGTCCTGCAGCTGGTACTAGGTGTCTGTTAGCCATACTAACGTTCTCCTAGAAAGCTACAGCTTTAATATGGGATAATTTAACATATTCAATATCGCCTATTTATACTCATGTAAACTGATGCTCCCAGAGTAACCAAAGTTAAAAACGTTAATATAAACATTATGCCTCTTTTAATTGCAATAGACACATTCCTAAGTAATTTAATTCCAACAAGACCCCTTACCAATAAACAAAAAACACATTTTTGGCGGCTTCCCTATCCAGCCAAAGCAAATGGCTTTCACAGCAAGGACCAGTGAGCTGCCCCACGTACTCTGTGTTTTGAAACCAAAGTTGTAGACATAGACTCTGGTTCAAGGCCAATCGTGTATTAGTTCTCAGAACATCTAGAAACTGAAAAGAGTGCCTGTACTCAGATACCTCTGGGGAGTGTGGGTCGGACATAGAAAGGTGCGAAACAGCTCAAACTAAATGGTGACCTCACCAGAAACCATTTTGATACTTTCAGAAGAGGAGGGGTCCAGACCATGTTCATGGTGGGAAGTGCTATAACTTGAATGTGTTCCCCAAAGTTCATGTGTGGGAGACCCAAGCCCTAATGCCACAGTGTTGAAAGGTGGGTCTGTTAAGAGTTGGCCATAAGGGCTCTGCATTCATGAATGGGTTAATGGGAGGAGAGTGGGGTAGTCATAAAAGCAAGTCCCCTTCTCAAACTCTTGCTCTTCTCCCCTCTTGACCATCCTCCATCATGGACTGACACAGCACAAAGGCCCTCGCCAAATGCTGTCGCCATGTTCTTGGACTTTTAGATTTCAGCACCATAAACCCCATTAACTTCTATTGTTCATAAATGAGCCAGTCTGTGATGTTCTGTTACAGTAGCAGAAAATGCATGAAGACAGTTACTGAAGCAACCAGCTCCCCTTGACCAGCTAGAATCCAGACAGCTTGCAGCAGAGCGTGCCTCGTGGTCGGCTCCATTGTCGCTGGGAATCGCCAAGCTCAGACTGGGTGACTGGAGTTAATTTGAGTCACTTAACTAATATGCAATTTCATAAGAACTTGTTTTTATTAACCAGCTGGATAATTTAATGGGACGTGATTGTGTACCTACATAGAAAACTGAAAAGAATTCTTGCTGTCAGTTAAAGAGACTCTTTGACTTATTAAAATGGATTTTATTTCTCCAGAGTGAAAAATTTTTTACATTTACTTCTGTGTCTATGTGCTTCAATTTGGGTTTTTAGTTCACTAATTTCCAGACAGTGGCCATAAAATTGTTTTTTTTCTCCAACCTTGAAAAAAATTATTATCGAATTTATCTGTACCACGTACCCAAATTGCTGAGTTTATAGAGGAAAGATATCTTGAAAGCATCATTATAGTCAGTGTTTTTGGCTCAGTATTTACCCCCCAACACCTGGTTTTATTCTTACAATGCAGATATACTTAAAGTATTTGGTTTGGCTTGTTTGTTTTGCTTTGGATTCCAAAGCCATACACCATTTTGTTTTTCAGGAAGTACAAATGGAAAAGATTAAATGCATGTCCACCACTTGGAGATCTGTGGTCCTTCAGCACATATGTATTTGCCAGAGGCAGATCAAGTTTTAATCAGTGGGTGCCAACTTTGGTAAGTTGGTGTGGCCTGGTTCTATTTTGAAATTTATCTTAGGAATGGTTTCCTTTGTGGTAGAAAGAAGTGGAACTGCTAACCGAATGACATCATCTGGCCGCATTGAGAAACACTGTTCATCAATGAGGTTTTGGACACGTTTCTTTAAACTCTGGGGACAGAATAGAAAAATGTAAACATTGGTGCTATAGACACTGCAGTTTTCTCCTAAGAGGTCTTCAGTCAACACTGTCTCTTTAAGTTGGCAGAATCCACTAAAATATAATTCCTGATGTCATGACTACGTAATTGAAAATCTTGTTTTAAAGGCTGAGGCAGGAGGATCGCGAGTTCAAAGCCAGCCTCAGCAACTTAGCGAGGTCCTAAGCAACTCAGTGAGACCCTGTCTCTAAATGAAATACAAAATAGGGCTGGGGATGCGGCTCAGTGGTTGAGTGACCCTGAGTTCAATCCCTGATACAAAGAGGTAAAACTAATATACATATACACAGAATACAAACATTGTTAAGAGACAAAATTCTAACATTGATGAAATTCATCAAATCAAGCAAAAATAGTCTTTACTCCCATACCAAGTTACTAATGTTATAAACACAAATAGAGACATAGCTAATGTTAGGGCTGAGATTAACTAAGATGGCCCAGGGAGAGAAACAGGACTGCTTAGAATTTGCAAAAGTCCACCATCCCCATGACTCCTTCCGTTTTTTGCAGGTCCATAAGGTACTTGATGTCTGTCCAAAAGCAATTCTGTTGAAAAGGCAGAAATTAAAATTCAAGCCCCAGAGAACTCACAGTCCATGGGGCTACGGAAGCTGATGTGGCCCAGGCTTACAGGATCTGGATTAGAATTCAGGAATCTGATGGGGTCTGTTCAACTCTGGTTTTCTATGTGGTTAATCCAACTGATATAATCCAGCAGTAAGATCAGTGCATGATCATTGGTAGTAACCATGAATAAGCCAGGTCCTCTCTTGGCCTGTTTCCTCAGCTCAGCCCCTCAAGCTCTGGAGTCCCCCAGGGTCATTCCACAGTGATATCTCTGGAGTGATCCAGATCTGTACAAATAGTATCTGTCCCATTTGCATTTTTAGAAGATTTTCAAAAGAAAGGAGTGGACCTGAAGGAACTGGAAGGTGTGTCTAAACCACCATTTGCATCAAAGAAGATGCAAATTTGGTGGAAGTTTAACATGAGGAGAAAAGGTTTTATGATTTGGATCTAAAATGTGCTCCCAATGGTTCAGATGCTAAAGGCTTTGTCCCCAGCCTGTGTTATTGACAGGTGGAAGAAACTAGGAGATGGGGCCTAGAGGGAGGAAGTTAGGTTACTGGTGAGACTGGGACCCCAGACCCTTCCTCTCTCTCTTTGCTTTCAAGGCACCATGGGGTGAGCACCTTTATTCTATCACATGTTCACACCCTGATGTTCTGCTTTATCATCGGCCAAAAACAGCAGAGACAACAGAACATGCACTGAAACCTCTGAAACTGTGAGCCAGAACAAACCTTTTCGTTCCTTCAAGCTGATTTTTCTCAGGTATTTTGTACCAGCAACAGAAAATTGAACAGCACAGAGAGGATTCTTCCTACTTGGTCTGTATTTAAATATTATTTGTTGTTGGTAATGATTAATTTGTTCAATGTTATTTCCTTCACAAACACTCTCCTTTACTCAAGGAAAAAAAAATGTCCTGGCAAAGCAATATTTGACCACATCCATCGAGACTTAATTCATCTACAGCTTTTAACAACATAACACATGCATTTGTTGAGCCCTTACTTTGTATGTCCCAGGAATTCTTTAAAGGCTTTCCATGTATTAAGCCTCACAAATACTCCATGTGTGGGCTCCATTTCCAGCTGCTCTTACAGAGATACATAGAGAATCAGTAACTCCCAAGTGCTGCCCACCTGGTAAGGGATGGAGCCAGGATCATGCAGAAGCAGCTCCACCTCTTGGCTTGGACTTTCTCACAATCACATTCTGATTGCAGTTCTCTGCTCCTTTTGAATTTCTAACTGAATTCTGGTTATAAGGGAAATTTGGACATATGCAGGTACTTTTAAGGAATATAAGAATTAATAATATAAAACTCCACCTGTAAATTAATAAAAAGATTTGCAGAAGGAGTGAGGATATTTTTAAATATATTATTTGCTAAATTTGAAAACCAAGGATAAAATTTCCAAAAATCCTCACCATGGATCCTCTGCTTAAGGTACATTGATTCTGTGTCTCTGAATTTTCTTAATGGATGGACTGTATGTCCGGGTAACAATCACATGCTATTGTTAAGTACAAAGAGAGAAGACCAAGAGGCTGAACTGTTGCCTTTTTTTTTCCCAATTAATTTTTTTATTGTTCTAATTAGTTGTATATGACAGTAGAATGAATTTATGCATTTTGATAAATCATACATAAATGGAGTATAATTTCTCATTTTTCTGATTTTACATGTTGTAGGATCACATCAGTCATATATGTACATGAAGTAATAATGTCTGTTTCACTCTACTATCCTTCCTACCCCCACACCCCTTCCTCTCCTGTCAGTCCCCTCTACCTGATCTAAAGTAACTCTATTCCTCCCTAACACCCCTGCCATTGTGAATTAACATCTGCATATCAGAGAAAATGTTCAGCCTTGGGTTTTTTGGAATTGGCTTATTTCTCTTAGCATGATATTCTCCAGCTCCATCCATTTGCCAGCAAATGCCATAATCTCATTTTTCTTTAAAGCTGAGTAATATTCATCGTGTGGTGGGTGTGTGTGTTATGTGTGTATGTATGACTTTTTTTAAATCCATTCGTTTGTTGAAGGGCACCGAGTTTGGTTCCATAATTTAGCTATTGTAAGTTGAGCTGCTGTAAACCTTGATGTGGCTGCGTCACTGTAGTGTGCTGATATTTAGTCCTTTGGGTATAAACCAAGGAGTGAGATAACTGGGTCAAATCGTGGTTCCATTCCAAGTTTTCTGAGGAATCTCCATACTGCCTTCCATACGTACTGTGATTTTAGACATTACACTGGTAATGCAAGCAGACTTTTATCCCTTGACAGGACTGCTCATAGGTAATGATATATTTTTTAAGAAAGATCAATTTAACCACAAACCCAAATTTTGACTTATTTCAGAAAGAGGCAGTATGATAATTCTTTTAAGGTAAATAAGAATTTTGCAAATGGAAAGATTTGCTCATTAACATATGTATACAAGGAAGTAAAAGAAAGAGGGAGTTAAAAGGGAAACAGAGATGAAGGCAGTAAGCGGAGAAATTTCCTTTCCAGCAGCAGCTGTGAAGGAAGGTGTCGGGGAAGTGTCAATACTGTGAATGTAAGCTAAGCTTCATTTTCATTTTTCAGCTTGCTTTGTCCAATATAATGGTATATCTATGGGAAAACCTCACCCAGTGTTAGTTCAAGTCCACCAATAGAATTGCAGAACCACTTAAAACAGAAATGTTCAATCATACCTCAGTGAAGTATTCGTTTAAATAAGAAGAGCCACCATTAAGAGTAGAATAATATTTGAACTAAAGAATATTCACAGCTGGGCGTGGTGGTGTACGCCTGTAATCCCAGCAGCTTGAGAGGCTGAGTCAGGAAGATCGTGAGTTCAAGACCAGCCTCAGCAAAAGTGAGGTCCTAAGCAACTCAGTGAGACCCTGTCTCTAAATAAAATACAAAATAACGCTGATGATGTGACTCAGTGGACAAATGCCCCTGAGTTTAATCCCTGGTACAGAAAAAAAAAATCACGAAAAAAGTTAAATCAATAAAATAAGCCAAAATTGGACCTTAAAAATTCACATTCAAGACAGGAAGCATTCAATATCTCAATATAAATTCCAAAACTAAAGAAGAAACATACTCCATTCTTTTACCGATTTCAGACAAATTTATCTCCTAACCCCACCTTTATTTTCTAATGAAATTTGTAACTTAATATTTCTAAATCCCAGCGGTGGAGTCAGGTGGTTACATTGTCCTCTTCCCCGGTTTTGTGTGTTTTGAATCACCTTACCTGTTTTCAAAACTCCTGTCTTAAGGAAAGGAAATACAGCTATGAAATCAGTGATTTTCTAAAGTAGGAGAAATTGCTACCAATTCTGAAGAAGACTTGACTGAAATATGGGGTGTCGAACAAAGGTTACCCCAAACGAAGCAAATCAAAAATGAAATGCAGAAAAAGGAGCAGGGCTCCCCCTCCCAGAATTTCCAGTGGTTGGAATGTTCCTTAGCTTAGCATCGCCATGTATGGTCTCCAGAGTTAATGTACCATATTTTGCATGGTTTGATGAAGACTCCAGAGCCCTTAAGATATGAATTGCTATAATTCCTAAATCAAACAGCATTCAATTCAGTTCCAGACCATTGCAGGGTAATAAGACCGGTATTTCTTATTTTAATTAGTCATTTTATACTTCTAACAACTTCTTTGACAATCTTGGATTACTTGTTTGTTTATATGTGATAAAAGCCATGTTTTGCTAAAAATAAGAATGCTACATTTGAATGTCCATTTACATTTTAGTAGTTATAGAAATAAACTTTCTAGGCCTTTAGATTATAGCTTTTTATAGGCACTGAATACAATCACCTAATCTATTTTAATATTATCCCTTTCAGCTGTCTCATGAGTATCTCCTAACACAGCAAAGATACCAAGCTGATAATGTGGATTCAAGACTAAATGACTGAAGGTCTTTTAGTTTGCAGAGAAATTTGCATCTAACATTTTCAAGATAAATTTAAAAAGGCATCTGGTCACATAAGAGTGTTAACTTGCTATTACTAGATTTGAAACTCCTGAAGTCTAAAGACTAATTTTTATCCTTGTATCCTGAGTACAACATCTTTATGGGATGCTTGCCCCATAATTACTTATTGCATTAATAAATACATAATAAGCAGAATACATATCATGATTAAAAACTATTTTTTATCAAAGTGTACATGCCAATTAAGGGAGAGTATTCTTCAAGCACACAAAACATCAAAAATAATGCAGGAAATATATAAGCATATATATGTATGTAGAGAGATACAATGATATGTATTCATTCTTTGTTGACAGAATTATATGTATGCATTTCTCATTCATTACATGCCTACTATGTTTTACATTCCACATCAGATATTTTTAACATATTGACTCTTAGCATAAGCATAGAAAGGAGGTTGCAAAGACTTATTAAAGTGCCATGAACAAATGACCCAGCTCAAAAGTCCTAGGGTCAAGATTCTTGTCTGGGTCTAACCCAGATTCTTCCCATTAAACTGTGCTGACTCATCTTCATTCACTGTACGAATTCCAAAAACAGTTTTATTTTAATGCATAACAAACTCTGGAAATTCATTTTTTTGGAAATATGACCTTGTCAATAAACAAATAAGAATGTCTCCAAAGGTTTGGGGAAACGTTAAGAGTGACAGTTGTGTCCCTTTAGAAGGATGTTGACCCTACCTACCCGTCTTTAGGTGGGACAGTCAATCCTTAGCCCCTTGCACTCACTGTTGGCAGAGTTCTGGAATGTCCCCAAGTTTGGGGGCCCCAGCTGCTCTGTCATTTAGAGGGAGCCACTATGATGCTGAAATCTAGTCTCTCCAAGTCTTTCAGCGTGTGCTCAAAGGTGATTGCTAAACTTAAAAGCACACACTACAACAAAATGCATGTTCCTCAAAATTAGAAATATTGACAGAAATGGAGGCTAAATTTCCAAAGCTCAAAATGAGTTTTGGCATTACAGAGTTACGTGTATACAGGGGCCATCCAGAAGCCCACTTGTGAGCAACCTAGAGTTGTGATCAGAGCTCTGCCCACTCTTAAGGTCAATAGTGTGTGACTTCAACAAGTCATCTAAGCTTCCTAGATGACCTTGTTCTGTCTACAAAGAACTATACATAAAATTACAATGCAGAAAACAAACGAACAAACAGAACCGGGATGCCTGCCTCCAATTCCTAAGCCATAGCCACTGACCCTTCAGTGAAGTTCACAGACCCTGTGGGACACGTAGGTACATTCCAGTCCTAAGTCATATAACCATGAGACCCTTAAGTATATACTCAATTAACAAAACTCCCTAGAATTGAAGTTTCTAGAATTCCTATGGGAACTAGTTTATAACAAGGAGGGTTCACAAGTCATTATCATGACTATATTGGTCACCAAGACACATAATTTCCAGAATGCACTTTAGATTTCTGCAACGCAAGTTGCAAATACCTTGAAAGGTCTAGCTTCATTCCAGAGGCAAAGAAGAGAATAAAAGTTGCTATGTGTAAGGAGGAGCATGAGAACCTCAGGGAAGCTTCACATCTGACTGATGGTCCAGAGATGCAAATTTAGGGATCTCATCTGGAAAATGGTATTAGACCCAGGGAATGATGGTCAGTGAGGAGAATGAGCCTTGGATGAAGCCTGGGGTCTGGGCTCATTCAGGAGCAGCCCTGGTGAGCAAGGTGGGCAGAAGAGCCAAGATTGTGCTGTCCCAAGGCCAGAAGTTCTAGAAGGAGAGAGCTTCCAGAGCTTCCTGAGCTGCTGCTGAATAGGGTGAATGTTAAGGGGTGAGGAAGGACAGAGCTACTGTGCAAGGGGATCCTTGACCAGAAGGAGTGCACAGCAGGCCCAGGAGGAGCACACAGGGAGACGGTGGGACAGTGAGTGACCAGAGAGGCCCATGGTGCTGTGTGTTCCCATGGGCCCCTTGGAACTCAAAACCCCATGTTCAACCTCTGGAATTTTTTTGAACTTTATCTTTTAATTGCTTGGCAAGTGAAGTCTGATGGGGCCATGGGAGCATTCACTGTGGCTTGGGGCCCTGGGCTCCAAGTGGTCCCACCTCCTCTGCTCTTCCCACATGTGGTCTTGGTCCACCTCTACCCACAGCCCCTGAGCCTCAGACCCTGCCCAGCCTTCCCCTCCCCATCCTGTAAACCCTCACCCCACCACCAACACCCAACACTGCTGTCCCCGGCCTCACACAATGTCCAGGGAAGACCACCATTCCCATTGTCCTCCATCCCCAGGGGGCCCTGGCAAGGGTGTAGGAAGAAGGGGTCAGTACCATGCACTGTGGGGTCTTGGGAAAGGGCAGGTGATGGCCAACCGTATCCCAGGATCATCTGGTGAACAGGGCAGTGGAGTCTTCTTATAATGTAAAAAGTTGCAATGGCCGTGCCCATAGGGAAGATGCAACCAAGTCCGCAGCTGTCAGAGCAGCGCTCTGTCCGCATGGCCCCGCCCCCCTGTCAGCATGCCATGGCAGGCAGCAGGCAGGCCCTGGGTTGACCCTGCAGTGTCACCCTTGCCTCGGGCTGCCTATCAGCCCCCAGTCTGACCTCCCTGGTGGTTGACAGCAGGACTGACCTGCAGGGAAGATGAGGGAGGATGACAGCTCCCCCCACCCTTCCCTGCAGCTAGCCTGCCATTGGTCCATTCGGCAGCCTGTCCTTGCCAGCCATTAGCTGATCCCTAGCCCACCGATATTCAACTTTCAACAATTGGCCCTATCATCATTCTGCCCGTGAAGTTCAAGAGCTTAAAAGAAGCTCCCCGACCATGTTCTCCCTTTTTTCTTTCTCTTTCTCTTCAGGGCAGACACTGTTTGTCTACCTAATAAAAAATCTCTTGCGTGAGTTCCGGTGTCCAGAGTGGCTTTTCTGGGCACTTTTCTCACTTTTCATTTCTCACCCAGCCGGATCCAGGACCAGAACTCACCCAGCAGCACAGAGGCTGCAGTCCTGATGGAGGATCTTCCACTTGGGAGGGAGGGCAGCCACCAAGGAAGAGGATGACTCCCCTCTGGCTGGACCCTGGATTCATTTTGCACCAGGCCCTGCAAATTATGTAGCCAGTCCTGATAAAGACAGTGACTTCAGGAAGTTTAACTTTGAAAGGGAACAGAGAAGTGAGACAGAAAAGGACCAGAGCTGTAAGGTCGAGCAAAGTTTGCCTTTTTCTTTTTTTCCCAGATGGATATCGCTGAATAGTTTTTATGGTATTGGGAATAAAGAGAGGCATCAAGAGGGAGAGGAAGAGAGCTACTTCAGAAAGCAGGAATGGCCAGCACAGCCCATGGGCCTATCAGCTCAGGAAGAAAGAAGACAGAGGTCACGATGGCCAGTGGGAGTCTGGAGGTAGGAGGATAAGCCAGGTAGAGGCTGCTGGCTTCCACTTTGTGAATCAAGTTTGGCCACCTCTGGGCTTAAAGGTGGTCAAACTGGTAGGGTGCTGAGCGGAAATGCAAGTTCCGGCCTGGAGGGCCCAAGAGTGCCACCTTTCAGGTATTGAGTTGCTTTGTCTTTTTATCTGCTTATTTACATTTGCAAATTTATTCATTTGCATTAAATACATTTGCATTTACTCTCCCAGATGAAGATGTGAACTCCATGAGAAGCCCCATCTCTAGGAATAGAGCCTGATCCGTGTTGGAATTTAATAAGCCCATGGGAAAGAGCGATAGAAGGAGGGAGGAAAGAAAGGAGGAACCAGAGCTGACAGCCTAATATAATCGTTGCTCATATTTAGCCTACATCACCCAAGAAACCAATATGCACTTGATAGAGGAAATAGCCTGTCAGGGGCCAGATCAGCAGGAAACAGCGTGCACCTTTGTGAATTGGTGTGAATGTGCAGCTTTCTCGTGCTCTGGATGGGCTCAGTAACGAGAACTCTGTTTCCTACCACCTCCCTGTTCAACTGCTTCTGTTTTCTACCTTTGGGAAGAGGAGCAATGTCCCTATTGAGCACTACCTCTCCGTTTGCAATCCTCAAGGTGGAGAGGATTGTGAGGTCACATTTCCTCATGGTGGCTGAGCCCTGCTGACAGCCAGCGGTTGCCTTTCCTGCCTCGTCATCAAGAAGCATGTCCAAGGCTGGCCCAGAGGAGAAGGTAACTGCTGTGGCTAAGTTCAGGCTCTTTCCGAATTCGTGCCCCACCAGCAGGTTGGGGAGTAAGTGTTGAATGAGGAGACCCTGCTGCAGGCCCCCAGGGCACAGACAAACAGGCCAGACTTTGTCGTGTTGAAGCAGAGGTACATCAGAGCCAGGTCACCTCAATGTCTCTACTGCAGGAGATGAAAATCCTACTTCTGCTCAACTAAATACAGGTGTTCTGTTCTTGGGCAGGTTTTTCAGCTCCAATATACAAAAAATTCTGGGAAGATCCAACTGGAGCCCTTGTTCTGTGCAAGGATATGCAGATCACATTGACCAACTTAATCTCTTACAACCATGAGGAGCATTTCATGCCTTCAGTGAACTCCTTCGTGCTCCCTGATCCAGTCCATGTGACCCTCCTCTGAGGGAAAACAGAGGCCAGGCTCATTTCCTCCCCCATTTTACCAGTTCAGAAACTAAAGCAGGATGTGCGATATGACTCAAGGGTCCTGAGAGCATAGAAAACATGCCACATTTACAGCATACAATCACATATGGGATCATTAGACCTCCGTGATGATCCTAGAAGGCAACCTAGGCAGATGCGATTGTTCTCATCTTACAGAAGTCAGGGGGAGCTAATGTCACACCATTGGTAAGTGGTAGGTTGAGGATTGGAACACACGTCACTGCATTTCCAGTGCCGGGACATTTGACTCCTTTGTAGTCTCCTTCACAACCAGATACCAGCTAAAAATAGGGGAAGTTCTATAAGCAACTGCTCCTGACTCCTGCAGGGGATGAAGTGCAGGTTATCTGGGGACTGAGATTCTGGGAACTAGGCCTCAAAAGGGAAAGGGGCTTGGATGGGTTCATAACAACTGGATCTCAAAGGGATGTGGTCATTCTCCAAATCCTTGCTCCCATATGTGAATGCTAAAATTGCACAGCCAAGGGAAACCATCCCGCTCCCCAGGGCTATTTCTAAGACCCGGATGTCAAGAGCGGGACTTTGAGAAGAGATGACTTCTATCCATATGCCAATAGCCCAAATCAGAGCCCCAGGTGGCTTTCAGGGGTCCCAGACTCTTTTGCCTTTATGGATCCCTTCCTCCCTAAAAATAAGATCAAGAGTAGCATTTTCCAACCATGTTGGTATAAAACAAACAGTATTATGCACAAAAACATTTTCTCTGACCTAGTGGTCATTTGTAATGTTTACTTTTTTGCTTCTGAATTTAAAAGAAATGAAAACACTTTTGTGAGTGCCTAACAGTATCGTGGGCCATGGGCACGGGGCCCCTCTGCCGGGCGGGTTAGCAGAGCCTGGCCTCAAAATTCCAGACCTTCGCCAAGTCGCGTTCACTCTCTGTCTTCTCTCCTTCTTCTTTGCTATTGTGTTTCAGTTTTCAAAATTCATGAATAATCACAGTCATGTCATACAGAAGATCAAAGGAGGAAAACTTTTCTTTCTTCTCTATGATGTCAGAGAATTCTCAAATCTCTAGCTGCGGTTGTAATCCGTTTTTGTGAGGCTTCCAAGAGTTGGGTTGTCACCAAATATGTTAGTGCTACAAAACACCATTAAGTCATCCGAGCTCACCCTTCCAGCTGTTACAATAAATGGACAAAATACAGGAAAACCAAAACCCCAAGCGGTTCTAACAAGCGATGATGGATGATTGATTTCTATTTCTCTTTCCTCCTCCCCTGTATTTGGCTGCAAACGACTTCAGCCACCTCCCCAGTGCTTTTGGCCCTAGAGTCAAAGTGTGCCCTTGCCAACGTGGAGAAATTGAGCTCAGCTTTTCTGCCTTGGAATCCTCTCTGCACTCAATCCCTGAGCCGTCTGAGCTTCAGCCATAATTAGCTGTAATGTGTTTGTGGGGCCAAGAGAATTTAAAACATGCAAGACATGAGTCAGGAAAAGATGATCTCGAAATCCTTATTTATTCTGGGTTTTAGTCTAATCTCATTGGGTTCCTCACACATCATTGTTTTTCTTGATTATTAGCAATGTAGGGAGAGACTGGGAAAATCCCCACAGGATTTTGACATTTGGGCTTGTACCCAACCAACTCAGATTTCCTCGTAGAAGGGTTTATTTTCCTTAAACTCCCACCCTAGACAATGGACTCAGCCCTCCAAAGGCATGTTTGTTTTCCCTTCATTTGGTTAATAACCCCGTAAATATTTGCTCTCATGACCAAAAAAATCATCTTGAGAAAGTCTATTGAATGTCAAGAACACACAGGCACAGATGTTGGAGACGGGTGTGGTGCTGGGAAGCCCCCATGGGCCTCGCAGCAGGCCTGGAGGAACCCCTAACACCCCGGTCCAACATCTACGCTAGTTTCAAGGACCCCTTATAAATGATTCCCATTTCCGTGGCTCATAAATTCTAGGAACATTGTTTTCTAAAGACGAAGCTTGGACTGGCTTCAGAGAGCAACCAAATCAGCACCAAATTCCACAGTTTAATTTCAAAGCCTCTGAGAAAGCACCCTTCTCTTAGAGACCCCAATCTCGGCCCTTCTGGGTGGCCACTCCTAGACCCACCAGAGGTCAAGACCCTGCCATTCCAGATATGACTCGGTTTTCACAAAGAATGAAGAATTTTGTCGCACTTTACGGCATGGATGAACCTCGAAGATACCATACTGAGCAAAATAAGCCAGACCCAGAAGCCACCCATTGCACGATTCCACTTCTGTGTAATGGACGGGATGATTCCTCCTGAAACTCCTGTGTTGAAATCCTCACACCCAAAGTGGTGGTGTCAGGAAGTGGGGCCTTGGGAAGGTAATTCGGTTATCCTGGTAATACCCTCCGGATGGAATTAGTGCTCTTAAAACAAGAGACCCAGGAACGTTCTTCCTTCCTCTCTGTTCTCTGCCATAGGGGGTCACAGCAGGAAGACAGCCATTTGCAAGCTAGGGAGAATTCTCAGCGGGACCCAACCAGGCTGGCACCTTCCCAGCCTGCAGCCTATGAAAAACCATTCTGGTGTGTGAGTCACCCGGTTCAGGGTAATTTTGTTATTGCATCTGAAATAACTAACACCTACAAGATATAGAGAGCAGCTGGCTTCACAGGGGCTGAGGAGGAAATAAAGAGTCAGTGTTCAGAGAATGGAGTTCCCGTTTGGGAGGACGATGGTTCTGGAGATGGTGGTACCTCAATGCGAATGCACTTGGTTCCACTGAGCTATGGCCCTAAACACCATCAGGATGGCGAACTTCACGTCATGTGCATTTTACTTTGAGGGAAGACTCCATCCTTCCTGCCCTTCCTTTGTGCTGATGTGCAGACACTTTTCCCAAGAGACCTTAGATATCAACCGTCGCTAAGGTGGGAAGCAAAGGTGCTGGACCTGGGGTCCTTGCATTCTGGCTCCTGCTGGGCAGGGAGTCTATAAAAGGAATGTGAAGTCGTTGTGTGGGGCAGGAGTCAAATGGGTAGAAAGGCAGAGACAGGAGAGAGAGGGAAAATAACAGCATCATGCCTAGGAGAGGGGGCCCTAATTTTCATTAGATTCTCCAATGAGCAGTGCACCCAAAAGAGCCCTGACCTTACTGGACACCCATTGGTCAGGTCCACGCCTCGTCCTGGGGGTGGAAGGAGAGGAATGGGGTGAACGTCACAGCATTATGGAGCACGCATTATATGCATGAGAATCGTTCACGTATTTCTACATGGTCACCTCAAGTGCTTCTTCCAAAGCCCTGCCTGGGACCCACTGTGCGTTTTCCTCCCTAGACTTGAGTTCTTTTCCCTTCAATGGTGGCAAAACATTCCTAACCTAAAATTAAGCATTTTAACCCTTTTTAAGCATGCAGTTCAGTGTCAGTGAGCTCACTCCCTCTGTTGTGCAACCATCACCACCAGGGACCTCCATAATTAATTCTTCATCATCCCCAAGTGAATCACCAGCCTCCAGCTCAGGGCTACCACCATCTCCCATTCCATATTTCTTCTCCATGAATTTGATCACCCCAGGTAGCTCATATGAATGGAATCAGTCACTGTTGTGTCCCATCGGTCTCATGGGTATTTGAGACTCACCCAGGAAAAGCCTGAGTCCAAATCTCCTACCTTTTTAAGACTGAATAATATTCCACCATGCAGAGTACCCTATGGTGTTCTGCTGTAGACCATGTGGTATTTTTCCATTCACCCTTCGGTGGGCACCTGGGCTGCTTCCTTCCACCGTTTAGCTATTGTGAATAGTGCCACTGTGAGTATGGATGTGCAAGTAAGAGCTGTATTTTTTTAACTTGACTTTCCCTATTTTATTTTATCTTTTTTATTTTTTTGTAAGCTTTTAATCTGTTCTAACTAGTTATACAGGACAATAGCATGCATTTTGACACATTGTACACAAATGGAGAAGAGCTGCTAATTTTATCTTAATTTTATAAATGGCACAGAAATAGAAACATAAGTCACTGTCAAGTCACATGATTGGCAGTGAGAGCCAAAATCTGAACACATGGAGTGGTCTCCTGAGCCCATATCAATCATCCCATTATCAACAGCAAGCAGATTCATTGCCCCACCATTCACAATAGCCAAGAAATGGAAACAAACTGTCTGTGAAAGGATGCATGAATACAGAAAGTGGAATGGAATACTAGTCAGCCATAAAAAATGAAATTCTGTCATTTGCAACCACATGGATGGAACTAGACATTATTGTGTTAAGTAAAATAAGCCAGGCACAAAAAGACAAGTACTGCATGATCTCACTCAAATGTGGAATCTAAAAAAAGTTGATCTCATAGAAGCTAAAACTAGAACAAAAATAGGTGATATTGATCAATGGGCACTGAATTACAGTTAGAGAAGAGCAAGAAGATCTGGGGTGCTACTGCACAGTAGGGTGTCTCTAGACAACAATAGTGGACTGTACCTTTCAAAAAGCTAGAAAAAAGGATTTTGAAAGTTTTCACCACAAGGAAATGATAAATATTTGTGGAGACAGTTTTGCTTAACCTAATTTAAGCTTTACATGGTGTATACGTGTTTCCAAACATAGCAGAGTATCCCATTAACATGCACAATTTTTGTGTTTATCAAAATTAACTCAGAAAAACCAGGCAGAGTAAGATCCTCAGCAGCTATCATGCTTACCTTAAGTTTCTTTCTTCAGACCCTATCAATGTCCAACGAGCAATTACAAAGTATTAAATAATAACAATGTATCAAATAATTATAATGTATTAAATAACAAAATAGCACACAGCACTACAAACGATCAAAGCAAGCACAAGCCAAGAGGAAGTAACAGGGGAATGTGCACAGAGGTCGTAAGAAGCCCTGGCTTCTCTTAGAGTTGGTGGTGGCGGGTCTTCACGTAACACAAATTTATTCAAACATTTGATGGGAAGAGGAAGGTTATTTCATTGGTAACTTGAATTCTTGCCTGTAGATTAGAACAACGGATAACATGATTTCAATCCGAATATGAAAATTAACATAATTTTTTTGAATTTCCTAAATTCTCATCATGTAAATTTTATTATGAAAAATTTCCAACATAATCAAAAGTAGAGACTTTAATTACAAGGAGCCCCTGTAGCTCCCCCCCAGACTCAATTGTTATAGAGATTTTCATATCGTTTACTCTTTTCCTCCCTTTCTTGCTCTTTTCCTTCATTTTAATTGGTAAAGAATTTTAAAATACATTTCAATCTTCGTGTTATTTTCACATCTACCCATTTAGCATATATGTCTAAAAGAAAAAGGGAAAAGAGATGTGTTCTTATATAAATAACATACCACTGTCACACCCCTAAAAATTAAAAATAATTTCTTGGTGTCATGTAACACTTAGTACATATTCAAATTTCCCGGAGTATCTCAGTTTGTGACTTCCACTTGGCCTGCGTGACTCAGAATCCACCCAGGATTCACGTCTATAGCATAGCGGGCAGTCTCCTGAGCCGCCTTCACTCCGGAGCTGCCCCTGGGCCTTTTCTGATGTCATCTGCTTCTTTTAGATCTGCCAGGTCACTCAGTTGTCCTGGAGAACCTCTCTGCCTGGATTCATCTTTCCCCATACTCTCAACATCATTAACTTGTATTTCTATCTCTGCGGGTTTTTCTTTTTCCTGTAAATTAGAGAAGCAGCAGCACCCCAGATCTTCTTGCTCTTCTCTAACTGTAGTTCAGTGCCCGTTGATCAATATCACCTATTTGTTCTAGTTTCAGCTTCTATGAGATCAACATTTTTTAGATTCCACATATGAGTGAGATCGTGCAGTACTTGTCTTTCTGTGCCTACAGAATCCATTCTATTCTGGTTCGACTCTAAATCTTTTGTGTCTGGCTTTTTCTAGAATATTCCGTGAGCGAAGCTACACACTCTCTGGTGTCTCCTATCGAGAGACCTCTCCCGTCTCTTCCACCTTAGTGAGGTTCTGATGGCAGCAGCTGCTCCTTCCTAAGTAAACGTCCCTACCAACCCTTGTTGATAATCTGTGCCAGCTTGAATCAGAGACCTCACGATTGGTCACAAAATGGTGACTTTCTCATAAAGGTGTTGTTACTACCTAACAAACTGCACCAGAACTAAAAGACTTAAAGCGATTAATCGTTTTATTGGCACTCGGTTCCATAGATCACCATTTAAGCAGAGCTTGCTTAGGCAGTGTTTTCTGGGGTCATTCATTCCACCAGAGTCACTGGGAGTCCTCAGTGCTCAGCCACACGCACTCTTCCCACATGGCTAGCTCGGGCTTCCTTGTACTCTCTGGGTAATCTTACCAAAGACTAGCTTCAAGGAGGAAGTGTTCTAAGGAGTTGTAGAGCTCTCAAGGCCCAGCCTGCAGAGTTATAAACCATCACTTTCAACTCATCCTATCAGTCAGAACAAGTCAAAGGACCCCATTAGGTTTTATGTATGTATAAAGTCTTTATATCTTGTCATTTTTAAACTCCCCTTTAGCATCCCTGAGTTCATGTGTTTACACAGTGAATTTCCATTCATTAGTCATCATCTTTTGAGGCTCTGATAGCTCCATCATTGGCCAGAGGTGCCCCTCATGCTGTCCAGGGTGCCATTTTAACATGTGCCCTCTGGTCATTGGCAGCTCCCTTGCTTTCTCCCACACCAAGGTGTCCTAGCTTACCTGGGCATATGATCCCAGATCTGGTTCTTTTCCATGGACATAATATCTACAGACCACCATCTAGACACTAGGATCAGTCGCTGCTGTGGAGTAACCTATGCTTCTAGACAGGGCTAATAATTTTTTGAATCATAAATTAATACTGGCATCTTTAATTCATATTCCAAGGATTTTTCTTATTGCTTTTGATTTTATACTTGCGTTCATTTTCTCTTAGGCTGACAATACAGACTCCGGATAGGTCATAAAATAGGCAAAATAATCATGAAGTAATATTACTAGTGTTACTACCACTACTAACACTAAGATTACTGGTTGAAGTTTGATATTCGTTGCCGCTGTTTGTTCCTACAGAATGTTCCTCTTATAGGAGCACAAGTTGAACAATGTCTTCTAAAGTCACTTGAAATAATTACTGTCTCTATGTGATTGTGTCACTGAGTTTGATAAAGAGTAAGCTTATTCACTTCAGTGCATTTTGAAATTTAAATTGTGTACTTTTTGACTCTATAAAACACTGACATCATTTGACTCTATAAAACTCTATAAAACACTGAGGGGTCCCATTTTCATCTGTCCGCTCTGTCCTCTCCTATGGGTAATGATTTATCTCTGCAGTATTCCTTTTTGAAAAATCTAAAAGAATAGGTAAATATATTTATCTGGCTTCTTTTGCTTCCACAAAAGGTCGATGTTCTGCATCTTGCTGTCTCCACCCTGTAACAACGCTGGGGAAGACTCCACATCCATGTGCAGAAATCATCCTCCCTTCTGGTTTGTTCTGTGCCGAGCTTTGTTTGGCTGTTGGAAGTCCTTCGTGTGGATGCTCTATCGTTCATTCCCACAGTCCCCTATTAATGGAGACACCTGGGTTGTTTCCAATCTTTTGCTAATACAAATATGCTCTGATGACTAATTGTGTGCATATGCCTTATTGTATTTTTGGCAGTCTGGGTAGATTTCTCAAAGTGAGATTTCTGGATCAAAGGCTACAGACATGTATCATTTCTCCAGACGTTGTCTGATTTCCTTCTATGGCAGTTCTACAATTAAGTCCTCTCCAGCAGCATATGATGGGGACTTTTTCCCCACAGCCTTACCCCTAGATTATCACAAGAAACATGAGTTTTTGCCAATCCCCTGCTAAAGGCACTCTATTATTTATTATTATTATTATTATTTTGCATTTCTTTTTTTAATAAAGGCGTTTGGCATGCTTTTGTGTGTGTAGGGCCATTTCTTTTCTTCTGTGACCTGCCTGATGATATCTCTTGCTCATTTGAACACCAGATTGTTCATCCTTTTCTCTTCCAATTTTAGGAGATCTTTGTTTTTAATGGCATAGTTGTTTGCAATACAAGTGTGCCAAGATCTGTCTTTGGAATCTGTTCATTGTGATTTTTTGCCCACACGGATTTTGAGAGGACATTCAACATTTTGAAGATGTTCTATGGGTTCAGGACCAATCGGCACACCAACAAGGTTCTATGGACATTGAAGTCCCAGTCTGAATTAAACTACTGTAACTGATAATCAGACTCACCTAAGAGTTTCCTGGATCCCCATTTCATAAGCCCATGCAATCAGAAGTATTCTTGCAGGAAGAAAGACTCAGCCTGGTTCCTTGGCTTTAGAAACAATGGGAAAATCAATCTTCAGGGAGACCAAGGGGAAGGTGGCTGCTTCTGAGACCTGCAGGAGGTGGCACTCTCCTACCTGGAACTGCTGGAGCCATGACTACGGTTTCCAAGCATCTTCCCCGGCTGGATCAAGGGGGAGAAACATGTCCTATGTCTTACTGAGGGTTCAACTGGAGTACCTTTCATCTATTAAAATAGGATTCAGAAGATGGCTCACAACAACCCCAGGGCACCATCAATTCAGTATGATAAATTCTTGGTGAATGACCACTCTTGGCCCCAGTCCCTAGTGGGAGCAGAGACTTGAGGCAATGGGTAGAGGTGATGTTTGTTTACAAGCAAAATCAAGATTGTCTGTTCATGTCACCTGAAACTGTGGGACTGAGAAAGGGACCAAGTCACCTCACTTTAAGTTTAGAGAAAGTCAACACATTTTATTACATCAGTGCTTGTCCATTTCCAGCTCTAATCAATTCAACAATTAAAAGCAGTTTTAGGATGGTTATGGGTCTGGGGGTACAATTGAGTATGAGGAAATAGCTTCCAATATTCCATGGCACACTAGGATAATCATAATCATGGTTGGCAACAATTGATTATATATTTGAAATAGCTCGTAGAGAGGATCTGCAATGTTCCTAACACAAAGAAATGCTAACTCTCTGAGGTGATAGACAAGCCATTTACCCTGATCTGATCATTATACACTGTGCACATGTATTTAAAATAGCACACTGAACCCCACAAATATGTGCAGTTATTATATGTCAATAAAACTATGTCAATATATTATTATGTCAATTAAAGGTTATAATAAAATAATAATATTCCAACACATTATTTTATATTGTGCTCTAAAATTTGCAAAGTACTTTCTCCTTCATGGTCACAACCACCACACCAATGTGAGCAAAAGCATTCAATAAGACCACACCCTAGACCAGAAAACTGAAATTGAGTCAGCTGAAGTTGGAGAGCCTAGACCTGAATCCAGATCCAGGCTGGCTGCAGGGGTGTACAATGCCTGCGGTCACAGGGTCCCTTACCTACAGGGACCCAGGTCTGGTTCAACACTCTGTTGTTACCATCTAAGATTAACAATAATTTTTAATTTTTGTATTTTCAATTTGCATACAGCTCCTCAAATTGCAAATCAGTTCTGCCCCAACTCCTTGTCTTTCTCCTAAGAATTAAACTTATTGAAATAAGATTTCTTGAATATTCTTTTGTTCCAAGTGCAATAAATATTTTCATTATGTGTAAAGGTAATGGCTGGATTATTGAAGACCTTAACAGCCAGACCAACCTCCAGTCACTTCACCATGTTGAGTCCCTCACCAGGGGCCAGGGGCAGCTAAGTACCTCAGGACCACTGTTGATAGTATCCCTCCTTAAGTGTCTGAAACATATGGAAAACAATGCCTTTGTTACTCAGATCAGGTCAAATTCCTCTGCAAGACAAACACATGTAGTAGAAATAGTTGTTCTAAGAAGGGAGAAAGAAGAAAAATGTTTATTTTCCTGAAATAGGACACTGAATATTATTCCAACATGTAGACCTTGATGCGGAGCTCTAAAACCTATTTTTTTGTAAAGAGATGTGCATATGAAAGCCAGGATACTGTTTGTAAGATTTAAGCAGCAGTCCCAAGTGAGCTGGGAGAACTTCTGCCACTTTCAAAGACAGCTGATTTAACCTAACCACAAGACCTGTGACCGGCAGGTGCATCATGCCATTCTGCAACACAAAGGGCTCCCACTTAAAATGCATCTTTTATTCATATGTATATATTTTTATTCACATATATATGAGTTGCTCTCTAACATTTGCACATGCACAAACTAATTAAGAGATGTTAAATGGAAACAGAAAATGAGCATTGATAGCTAAGGATAAAGAAAGCCTGATCAATGCATATCGTCTATTCAGAAAGCATTTCATGGGGAACCCTCTATGTGCTGGGCCCCCTTACTAAGCACTAGGATTCCAAGAGAAATAATATAAAACATTTCAGTAAATATGATTACCTATAGAATATATAAATTATCTCCTTTTTTCCTTGCCATCATGGGTCATATGTTAAAGTGTTGCATAAATTGAAAGGAGATGGAAATACTTCCTGACACCCATTAGCTAGAATAGCATGCTGACCAGTTTGACCAGTGTCTTAAACAAGTCAATTAAAAGAGATCTTTCAGGTATGCAATTTGATTTATTATTCACTTGGGAATTGACAGAGAATGGATCTTGATATAAATTCCTCTGTAGGTTTTATTATATTGACATTTTGGGGGATTGATAATATATAGAACCCCTGGGTATATCACTATCAAGGATGCTATTGATTCTATCAGCAGCATTATCCAGCAATTTTCCCTCATAACTATTTATGCAACTCTCCGTGATTTGTAATTCTGCAGTGATCATTTTTCCATGTCTGTTACAATTTTATGTCCTGAAACAAGGCTAGGTTTTTAAGCCCGAAGATTTGGGATTCTGTTTTAAAATATTGGAGAGGAGATCAAAGAAGTTTGGGGAATTAGAATTAATTGTTCAGGATGAGAAGGAAACATTAGTCTCGTATTTTATTAGTTTCATGAAGTGGATCAGAGATAAGCAGTAGCAAAGTGGAAGAATGCAGATAAAATCAGAGGCGATTCCATGAGGCTAGCACAAGAGGAAATTAGCAGGAACCTGAGGCTTGAACAAAGTGGCCTCAACTCTTCCCTGCTGGCTCCTCTGGGAGCTGCTTCAGAGTGCTTCCCAGACAAGAGCCAGGTCTGGCTTTTATTTGCTTAGCTGAAGGCTATTCAACCAAACCTACCCACTGTACTTTTCTCCATCCATGGTGAGGAAGAAGCACACTGAGAAGAAGGGATAACGAAGTACCCACAGTCCAGGTGCATGGGAAACATTGAAACCTGTTCACACCCAGAGCCCAAGCCCAGGTCTTCCTAGGGAAGCTCCAGAGGATTGGAAAAGAAGAATTTGGTGAGGTTCACACAACTGAGGGTAACTAAAATCCCAGAACTTTCACTGGTAATTTTGCTCAAACTTCAATCTGCAAGATCACACATTCTCAATCGCAGAACCATGAGTCTTGAATTTAATGGGAAGGTCTAAAGCTGCATAGTGACCACCATACCTGCAAGCTGGCCTTATTTTTCTATAGACTGAAAGTATCCAGCAGTGGAATCCCCTCCCCACAACTCCAGAGCAGGTCACATTCTTGAGCTAGAATCTGCATCATCCCGGGATCTATGTGTCTGGTCTTTGCATGCATCATCTCCTCTTCCTTACTTGACTTCCTGGAGAGGATTTCTGGGAAAATTCTGTCCAGGATGTTGAATTCCCCTCTCCTCCAGATGACGACTGCAGCTGGGAGGTCAACTCCCTTCGCACCGGCTTCCTTAATCTGGGAAGTGCACAGGAGCCTCTTGCCTTGTACTACACAGTCTGCCTCATTCATAAAGTCTTGTCCTAGAAAATGCCTCATTCATTCCCGCAGAAGACCCACAGTCGGGAGGGCAAGGGCATTCAAAACCTTGGGAGATGGAAGACAATAGTAGAGTGCTTGGCGGCCGCTTCCGGGCTGCTTTAGCAACGTGTAGCAACGCCAGGGAGACGATAAAACACTGCAGTTGTTTACTTGTCTCTCAGGAGCAAAAGAGTCTCTTCGCCTATACTAGAGATGCCAAATCCTCGGGGCCGAGCAAGGAAACGATGAGCTACGCTGGGGATTGGCATGAAGTCCTGTGCTCCAAGATAGCAAGGCATTTCGCCTGAAAGCACTCGTTGTTTAAAGAGAAAACGGGAATTGTGGGATCTTGTTGCCAATGGGGGTCAGCAGCTTCCTCTCCCACTGGACGTTCACACAGAATGTCCACCCTGCCCTCCTGTGTCCTCCCCGGGAGCTGGGTTGACCGCCTCCTCGGCCACCGAAGGCACATGCTTCCCTTTCAGAATCTCATCACGGGCAACTTACATCCTACCAACCTTACCCCCATTGGTAATTGCCAAATAAAAAACATGACAAAATTCAGATTAACAGGGCATCCGTTGTAACTCGTTTTGCAGCGAGAGCCCTCTGGAATGCTAAGCATAATAGGTCTGTGTTTATTTCTCCACCAGCAGCATAATGTGACTGATTTACAAGAGTTTAACTCAAGTGGTAATCTGACAGTGACGAAGAGCTCCTCACTGGTACAGTCACTTACACTATCATATTAGTTGCCTCCTCTATTAGGGCAGTGTGGTCGATAATTGGAATGCTTTTATGTCTAGTGGTTCTGACAAGCCCCTTCTTCAGGTCACATATGGGCGGTCTAGCTCTCCGCTCAGCCCAACAGTGGCAAATAATTTAAACTGAGAAAGTATTGTTCTCCTCACATTGTGGAGCAAGGGCAGTTCAAGGGAAGTGAGATCCGCGCGGGCTACCTGCTGGTGTGTAGTAAAATAAGATGGACATGATACCGAGTTGGGAGGACAATTAAATCTATTTTGCACCAATGTGTTGCTGGACAGATGAGTTTCCACATGACAGAGCTTTATGATCTTTAAGGTAGACTGAACTAATAGATTGGTGTGGAGTGCACTGAAGTTACCAAGGATGAGAAAGCAGCAGCAGTACATTTGAACTACAGGTTTCTCATATGCTCCACGTCATGCTGAGTTTTTATAGCTCCTGGCTTTCAAAAAGCCTGTTTCAAAGAGGTTTGCGCTAGACTGGGCATGCAGTTTTGCTCTGCAGATATTGTCGCTACCGATTTAGTGGAATGCAATTAGGAAGCCTAAATTAAGTGGTAATGGAGAACCAGCTCTTGAAACTGGGGTTTCCACGGCAACCACTGCTTACAATACAGCCCTCAGTTAGTTTTCCCACTTTATCTGCAAAATGCACAATTGAGCTTTAAAACAGCTCGGCGCTGAAAAACGCACTGTAAACAACTGTTTGCAATGAGAGTTTTACACTGTCTTTAAATACAACAAACTATCACATAAAATTTACTTGTCCGCGCTAATAAAGCAAAATCCAGGATGCCCATCGAGTGAGGGATTTTATAATGTATAATTCCTTTCCCACTTTCAGATTTATTTTTAAGGGAAGATGTCACGAGTCATCGGGTCTCTCAACTTTGGCCATTCTTGCTCCGATTTGGAAAAGCTCCCCTGGCAATCTGTATATTCTACGGGTCCGTTGCTAAAACGTACTTTCATTTCAGCAAATGGAGCTGTCTTAAATAAATGTACAATGTGCTCCTTGTCGAAGTTCTTTTCATATTTTGATAACATTTTACAATTTTTTTCTTGCACTTCCTCTTTGCGGCATGTCCTGTTTATTGATTCCTATGTATCCTCCTTCCAGGTTGCCACTCCTCTTTTGAGTCTTTAAAAGTCCACGTCCCATTCCTCTGTACATTCGATGGTTAACCAGCCAGAGACCTCTTGTGCCAATGTAAGTGGACAAGCTGAGGCAGTCAAATGACAATATTGATGCAGGTGTATTTTTAAACACACCATTGTTTGAAACACTATGAAGAATCTTTACTTTTGTAAAAATTCCTTTCCTTTCATGGTAGGGAATCCATATTTTATTATTACGGGGTTGGCACTTGTGCTTCAGTGTCTCAGGATTACCTACGCACATCCCATTTTTGTAGTGGGGGGAAAATTGAATTGGGTTCTGCAAAGAGGAAAGGAGGATGGAATCAAATTTGGGGTCTCCTAGCTGTAACACTCCGTTTAATTGCCAGTCTTAACGGGATGATCACTGGAACATGTCCGGACAGATCCCAGCAGCTGGCGAGAACTCATGAATCCTCCACAGCACAGAAGGTAATGTTTCCCAGCAGTCTGTGCTCTCTCAAGGTTGTCCTATTATACGTGTGTTATTTTCACTGTGAGAACATGCAGAGAGGAAGGCAGACAGAGTGTGTGTGTGTCGCGATGGTACCTCCCATTTACATGGCCTGCGGTGAGAAGAGTCTAGTCTGGTGTCAGCGGTCACGTCTGAATGTCCGTTTGATATGTTCTCTGTGGGCTACGGAGGTGCCAGGTGGGGGCATGCCCTTCACAGTAAGTGTGTCCCTTCATCCGCCCGGCGTGGCTGTTTGAATTCTGACTCTTTGCAAAGTCTTCCGTTTTAACCTAAGGCTGATTTAGGTGGTACCCAGACTTTCCAGAAAACTCCATTTTGCTCACTATTCAGTGATACTCTCAAAGTGGCTCCCACCATTTTCATATTTTGAGAATATAAATGGTGAAGAAAACCACAAAGAACCACGTTTAAAAAAAAATTGGCTGATATTTTAATAAGGCTCCTGATATTTTTTTTTAAATGTCTTTGTTCCACATCTTGACATTGGGGTAAACTCCACCAGTGTTTTATTGTAGCTCTTTATTGTGAAAATATGCCTGTCAACTTAAATCTTTAAGGATTTAAACTTGGAGAAATTATATGCATCCTTTGTTCAGTAATTGATAAACTTGAGAGATATGATCCAATCCCATCCCAACCATTGATAAGACACAAAGTTTATCTTTCCCTGCCCTAAAGTAAAATGTTAATTCAGTGAGTTCTAAATTTAAATCTTCCATGGGAAGAAACGTGGAGTCGTAATGTGTTAACAACTTTTGTAAAGCATCTTTTTCAACATTGCTGGCATTTTCTCCAAAATACAGAAGGCCACACGGAAATGATCCTCATCTGGCAACAGTGTGCAGATGATGTGCACGCATTCAATTCCATTTGACAGATCTCTGGGGCAAAGAGAAGGTTCCAGCATAGGGAAAAATCCTTGCATATTCCAATACCACATTTTTTGAAAACTGCATTTTTAGACTAAACATATGTTCAATGATCTGCCCTCTCCAGGGAGCAGATTTGAATTCAGGCCGCTGATGGCACAGAGGCTACATTGCAAAAAGGCAAAAAGGGTCAGGGATCTGTCCTGTCCTCCTAACCGAGCTATCCGCCTCACTGTACAAAGAACCCCGTGTGCTCACAGTGCCAGGGATTGCTGATATCGCTCCAGGTGGAGCTGACAGGCTGTCCCTTTAGTGTCCATGCTCTTCCCTGCCCAGAGCTAAAGATGCACAGAATCCTAACCAGGACCACTCCGCTCCCGCCCAGCTTCCTACCCCAGCAATCCACCCCTTAAGAAGAACAAATGCATCGCCTCAACATCCTTATGAAGCTACAATTATCCCTTTAACTCTTTTAATTTCCTTTTCCTTCCACTTAAACGTTAATTTCGGGTATCTTCTCTGTAACACAGAAGTCACGTTCTGGATTGAATTAAAAGGAAATTAGCGTGAGGCTCAGAATGGAGATTTTCACCTACGCTGCATCTTTATAACTCAAAGTCAAACCTGAGAGATGGGAATGTTATTAAGTCTCCTTTTTTCTACTTTCAAGTCACGGAATAGAGTTTGGTCCGGATCGGTGTTGTTTTAGCAATAGTTGTGAGTGTTCCAGGTGAGAACAACGCTCATGAACGTGTTCTGGGAAAGATCCATTGGATCTTGGTGGCTTGTTTCAGTTTTGAAGATTAAATGTATATTTTAATGAATATATAAGTCCGTTGATGCTTTTCTTCAAGAAAATTATGATTAAATTGTTGTGTCAAGTGATTATATTTCATTCCACCTTCCGTGTGTGTGGTGGAAAGTGGGGCAGTTGGGTGAAGAGGTATATTTTCTTCTCAAGCAATGCTGGCTCTAAACATGCAAGGATCCCAGAGGTTCATGTGGATTACAATGCTGTCTGCCATGAACTTTAGAAATAGAAATAAATGTGGTTGGGAAAGGAAGATGATCTCTGTTTTGATTACTTGGAAATGCTTTTGTAGTCCTTTTCTTTCAGGTGAAGTAAACATCTTAAAAATAAGCACAATAAATATGTTTCTAAGCACAGTGTATTGTAATTGTAATTACCTTTCTCCTTTATGAGGTTGCATGCATCAGATTATGTCTAATTACTCCTGAGTAGTTTGCTGGTTCCCTATTTTTCTGAAAAGTCTCACAATACATCTTTACAACCATAAAGACACTCATTTGCTTATTCCAAGACTTTTATATGTGCAACATGCCTTCTTTGCACTTAAGGGGAAAAATTAAAGGTGAGCATTATTAGCGATTTGTCTATAAAGCCAGCAACCTATATGCACCGCAAAGAATTGACATCTGGGGGCTGGGGTTGCGGCTCAGTGGTAGAGCACTCGCCTAGCACATGTGAGGCACTGTGTATGATCCTCAGCACCACATAAAAATTAATCAATTAATTAAATAAAGGTATTATGTCCATCAGCAACTAAAAAAAAAAAAATCAACTTCCGGTAGGCTGACTGGTATTCTGCAAGAAGTTTTTGCATTTATAGACTTTTCCTTGACCAAGTAGCAAGTAATGCCATAAAAAGTGATTGCTCATGATATCCTTATCTCTGCTTAAAACATCTAATTGCTTTTCCTCCACATATTTGGATTTGGTTTGCAAAATGCAGAGAACTAATGAAGATAGTCCCTTAATTGAACAGAGGGCTCCCAAAGTGAAGGGTGGTGTTGATGGGAAGGAAATCTGACCTGACTTGTGTGGAACTCAATTTCAGTCAAATTTAGGGACTCACTCATTTTCATAGAAATGAAAACACAACTAATTTTTAGTGTTCCAAAAGTTTCTTTTAATTATGCTTTAAAACTCTATAGAAAGTACTCCCCACTTCGTAGCTTTACTTAGAAGATCTGGATGTTTTCAATCCATTTTCCATACATATAATATATCCAAAGACTGTTATTTTGGTTAACCTGTCCAGATGTATGACTTGGAATTCTCTAGGTGATCTTAAATGCTTAGTATACCTATTAATACAATTTAAGACAGAATTAAAATTAAAAAACGGTACTGTGGATTTTGAAAAAAGATGAATATTCCAGAAAAAAAAGCACATTATCTTAGAGCAATAATCTTATGGTAGCTACACTTAACCCCAAGAACTCATTTATCCAATTTAACAGTTCTGGATATTACATCGCCTCCTGATTTAATAGAGATATGCCAATTTATAACTAAGTATTGTTTTAATATCCTTTAATCCTTTTATACAAGCTTTGTGATTAAAATGCTATATACTAGAACAAAAAAAATGACACACCAATATGCTTAACTGGTGACCAAATAATAGTGACTTCGACTTTGAGTTCACCCTCTTGTACCACTCTTATAATCTGGGGTTGAGTCAAACAAATTGTGCTTCTGTCCTAACTGAAAAGAGCACCATGATCTCTCAACCTGAGCACATTCAGAGATAGAGGCTTAAGCCCTTGGTTAGCTTCAAGGAAACTTTAGTTCATGCTAAAATCTACACAGACATATCTTTAGGTAAATTTTCCTAAAGCAGCCTATTGGCTGAGCCATTTTCTTCACGATGACAGTGTGCTATCTGCATCTGCAGACACGGACACACCCCTCCACATCAGACATCAGCAGCCTGCTTTCCATAGCAGGGTATTACTCCTGCAGTTTTTCTGTACATGGTCGCACTTAAATATTCTCTGCAGTTAGTTGAAAAAACAAATTGAAAGAGTTCAATAATAATCACTCATGTTTATTTTATTAACTCATAATTATTTGCTGCAGTATCTGTCTCCTGACCTTATGTCCTGTAAGCCCTTTGAGAGCAAGGATTCCGTCTGATTTCTAATAGTGTCACCAAGGTTTAAACAGGTGTCTGGATGAGACCTGAGGAATGTACCAGGGAGTGCCCATGCTCAGTTACTAGCTCAGTCCCTACCTGGACCAATCTTCCCTACCTGGGAAATTTTCATTACGATGGGACGTCGCATTAAAATGAAACTACGATAGATTGAGAAGGGATCATTTTTAAGAGTCGATTATAAGTTTTCGATAACCTCGTGGGAATGAATGTCATTTGTTAAAAATTCGGTTAAGCCCTGGAACCAAGTCCAGGTTTGGACTTTAGAGATTAAGTAAGATCAAATATGGACGGCAATGAGATTATAAGCACGATATACGATTTAGTACTTCTCTTCTGATTTAGGGGAAATTGAATTTACACTGATGAATTGGGAACTTTGAACTTCATTAAAATGGTTTCTTCTTATTTGTGATAAGTTTTAAGTCTTTTGTATTTTCCAATTATTTGGTGTGATCACTGCCTTGGCAACCTTTCAGAATTTGTCTTTTGCCTGATTTACTTTCCTCTCTTCCTTCTCTGTGCTATCATTTCCACCCTGATGGACCCTGAATCTCAGCATCTGATGATAAACTACACATCTGGATGAATTTTATGACACAAAATAAAACCCGAAGATTAGCTTTTGTTCGTCACACTTCCACATATCATTGGGAAGAAAGGAATCTTAACTTTTGCTTCCTATCTTTTGAAATGTTTAGTCTTTTTCCTCCCAAAATTCTTTTTTACACCAAGAACACGGACATCCAATAAATTGCTTATAAAATGTACAAAGTACTATTTTGTTTTTATTGTTTAGATTTTCAGAAATCAAGATGTCAGGAATCTTTGCCTCCCAAACATCTGGAAAAGCCTCTGACACAACAGGCACTCAATAAAGACTTGTTGGATAAGAAGACGCAAAATGCAGTCTGTAAAAATAAAAAATAAATTTTAAAAAAATTAAATTAACAAAACCATCTGTTAGTTCACTATGAAAGTCCTATTTTCAACATTTAAACACTAACAAGACTTAGACCCTAAGTGTGAGAAATAGAAAGTCTGGTACGTTTTTGAAATCTAGTATTCATCTTAATTAGATCCAATTGTAGCTCTTCCCTTTTGCCCGCCCTAATTCTAAAATTGACCAACCGTATACATTGTAACCCCGAACTCCTCCAATCAGAGTGAAGGGCAGCGCTGGGTTAGGTTGGAGATTAAAGCAGGAGGACTGCCCACCAGGCGGGCTTGCTACCCAGGTTCTGTAGCTTGCTGGTCTGTCAGGAATAACGGTTTGCCTTGCCCGTCCACTTTCGAGCCCATATTTGATTTCTTGAAGTACCTCCTTATTTCCAACATAAGGTACCAAATATCACCGAAAAGACACAAGCAAGGGCCTAGGGTCAGCTCTTCTGCATGTGTAAGGAATCCTTACCTTAACCATAGCCCCACACCAGAATAGAGCGTGCAGTTAATGGTAAATATGTGCATCGTCTATTTAGCTCCAAGTTAATCAATGATGATAATAATAATAGTAGCAATTATATGAGCTCAGTGCTTTACCAATGTGAGCTCATTTAATCCTTGTTATATCCCTGATTTTACATTCCCGTTGCAGCCATGAGGAAACAGATTCAGCCTTTGTCCAAGAGGTGGGGCCAGCCTTTGGAACATGGCCATGGGCTCCACTACACAATGCACTTTATTGTCATGGTTAAGATTTGTGTGCTTTTTCTCTCCTCACTGTGTGAGATTACATACACAAACAATCCTGGGTGTGCTTCGTGGGCTTCTTCATCCTTTCTTGACAGAAGAGAAGGACACTAATCTGTTCATGTCTAACCTGCCTTTAAAGTCCCCATCCCTCCTTCTGTGTTACCTTGATGATTCTGTCGACCTAATTCCCTCTCATACCCCACTGAGCAATCTCCTTCTCCTCCAAAACTGCCATCATTCACTGGAGCCCAAAATGCATCCCCTCAAATATTTCATTCTTTCTAATTCACCCCAATGTTCTCAGCTCCCAATTGGAGGAACCTGGCTATACACTTTCTCCCACATCTATAAAATAACCTATTCTTTGCAACTGATACATGCTTTTTCTATTGACTTCCTTAAACCATTTCTTCACCTCTACTTGGGAGGAGCCTTTAAAATTAATAAAATTATATCTTAGATTGTCTTGCCCTCTACAACCTTGTCCTGGAAACTGAATTTTAATTTAATGAGTTCTCTGACCTGTGCAGCTGCTTTTCGGGAAATACAATACTGCCCCGTTTTCACAATTTGATTCCAAGGAGACCCCACAGGATGTGTCAAGATGTTTATCCCCTGATTCCATTCAAGTGACAAAACAGACAGCCAAATGTACTCTTTGATGCTGCCTTCAATGATTGTTCCTCTACACACCCTTTTCTTTTAAAGAATCTCATCTTTTGTATAGTGGTTCCACATTCACCCAAGGTAGAAATTGCTTTCTTCAAATCAAAGCCGTGCCTCCAAACATTCTGCTTGCAACTTGCATCACTGGAAACCATGAGGCAGCTTTCCTACCCATTGCCACCTGGCAGGAGCAATTGTTGTGGAAGGGTTAAAATGCAAAAATGGTCCTGTTCTGATTGTTAAAAGGCTAGAAGAGATCCTGAAGGAGTGGAAGGGGAAGTTGCACTCCTCTCACTGAGACAAGCAAATGTACTGCCATTGTCCTTCCCCAGCCAACAGGCAGAACTGAACCTCAGGAACTCATTGTACAGCTTTGTGTCTGAAACCATGCTGGGGTGACATCTACCTGGCAAGGTGCACACGTGCAGACAAGTTTCAAAATAATATGGGCTGGAATAAGAACAAATGCAAACTTATTGGAGCATAGGTGAGGGAGGGACTCAGGTTCTTAGTGAGCCTTCTGGAAGGGTTTCCCATGGGAAATCTTTTCAGTAACAATTTTCCAATTTACAGGTGGAAAAACACGACACTTGGAAAAAATAGCATTGGCAAAGGCGCAGAGGAATACATATCCTGTAAAGTTCAAAGAAGAGCACGCTTAACATAGCTGGGAGTTTGTAAGGGTGGAGGTAAGAGGCAAGCCATATGCTTTTGAAGAGATAGCCAGGAAAAGCCATTGATGTGTTCATGCAATGATTGTGTATTGAGTGCACACCAGTGATGGGCACAGAGCTGAGCTATGGCACTAAACAGGGAACCTGGAGAAGTCAGGCTTTAAAGGAAAAAGTAAGCGCTGGCCAGAGCACTGGAGCCTGAACAGCATTATCATCCCCTGCTCCTTTAAGGCTAGAAGGTTCTAAAGCAAAATAAGTAATGGCATAATTCCATTTGTCAATATTTAATATTATGCATTCAATTTTATTAGTTATGTAATATCATGCATCGTCCTTTCAAAAATAAGAATGCTACAGTGTGATAAATATGATGGCAATGAGAAGATGAAGAAATTAGAATTACTGGAAGAATACTGGCATGGTGTTTTCTCTGTCACTTGACATACAATAGCAATGACAAAATAAAAAATACCAAGAAAAACATGTAAAGGAGGTGTGTTCATTGCCTAAATGATGATGTGTTCATCATCTAAAGGAAGAGAGACAGGAAGGTCTACGGTGTGCTTAAAAGGAGATGCCGGGCTGGGGATATAGCTCAGTTGGTAGAGTGCTTACCTCGTAAGCACAAGGCCCTGGTGGGTTCAATCCCCGGCACTGCAAAAAAAATAAATAAGTAAAAAATAAAAAGGAGATGTCAACATCCTCAAGAGGACTCGAAGGACTTGCATCTGCCGCATCCTGAGCCTGAACTTTGTGCCAAGTACCTGCTTCTCAGTCGCCACAATATTTCTCTCCATGTCCCAGATGAAGAAACTGAAGTACAGATGCAGAAGTTGCCAAAGGCCTCACAGTGTAAGTGCCGACAGAACAGAGTCTGAAATGACAACTTTTTCACGGCTGCCCACACCCTCAGTGACCAGGCAGTGCCACCTCTGTATTCCTGGTTATGAATGGAATAGACATGGACTAATCCATAGTTTGGGTTAATTTTCCATCAAAATATCAATGAAGTTTTTGAAATCTTAACAAAAAGATTTCAAAATATTAGCATTAGACAACCTATTGGTATCACCAAGACACATTAAAAAAAGAAGAATGCTCAAGTGTGATGCAGATGCAGAAACAAAAAGACAAATGGAATAAAATACCTAATTAACACTCAGGTACATATATGATGGTATATGGCATTATATGATAAAGTAACATGATTAATCAGTGATTAAAAGAAAACAGGTGATCCAAATACAGTCACCCCTCTGTATCCGGAGCTTACATGCCGGAGGATTCAACCAACCACAGATCTAAAATATTTGGAGAGAAAAATTGTGTGCCCTAAACATGTGTAGACTTTTTCTTGTCATTATTCCCTAAGCGATACAGCAAAACAACTATTGACAATATGTTGTATTATACAATTACATTGTATTGGGTATTATAAATAATCTAGAAATGGCGTGAAATACACAGGAGAATGCATGTAGGTTACATGCAAATACCTCCCTATGTTATATGAAGAACTTAAGCACTCATGGATTTGGTCTCCTTGGGAGTCCAGGAACCAATTCTCTATGGATATTGAGGGTCACTGTACTCTAGGGACAACTACATCACCATTTAAAAAATAAAAATTGTACTTTCAATCCAATTTTTATACTAAAACACAATCCAGACCAATTAAAGGTTCAGTGTAAAAAGAAAGCCAAAACTATACCCCCCAAATTGCTAAATATTTATACTACCATAAAGTAGAAAAGAACTTTTCAAAAGAAACTCTAAAAACAGTATCCAAAAATTGAAGCTTGCATGCCCATCTTTCCAAACCACATGTATATGACAAGTTCTTACAAATCAATGTCAAAAACAGGTACATCTATATTAAAATAGAGAAAGTGAATACAGATTTTTTTAAAAAAGAAATAAAATATTCAACTAATCAAGTATAAGATAAAATAAATGGTAAGAAAATAGCTTCATTAACTGAACTGATCAAGATTAAGAACATGATAATATTTAATGAGATGAAAGTCTGAAGAAACATACACTTCCATATTCCTGGTGGATACTATTCGTTGTCTTGTTCATAGTCCATTCTGATTTCTTAATTTATTTTTTTGGTGTGACTTCCTGTATTGCAGAGGCTGGAGAGTGCAAAGTTATATTCCTCAGACTTTTTAGAGCTAAGATTCAACTGTGATTTAGGATGCACAAATCAAATACACTCACCACGTAAAGAGAGAAAGACATCAACCTATGTGACAACCATCTGGCTGCAGAAATAGATGTTTCCTGCACTGGTGGAAGGGACTTTCTCAATCATGGTGAGGACATGGGGACCTTCAACCTTACAATTATTCCTGAGAGCTGGGCTGGAGGCTCCCTCTCTACCATTCTAGTGATTCTGACAGCCACTTACTGCTTAGCAATCAACACCCTTCTGGTTAATCTACACGAGGCAGCTTGTTTGGTCTGCAACTCGATGCTAATCTTTCAAGTCTCTACCAAGTGCTGAGGCTCATAGAATCCGGAAAATGGGCATCTGGGACTGGATCCTGTTGACACGGAAATGGGATCCTGCAGTTCACAGTATGGGATGGTCAGATGTTCCTAAGTCATCATCAACAGCAAGATTCTGACCAACTAAATTGCGCTTGCACAAACTATTATGTTGAGAAATAGAAATGCAGGGGCCGCGGGTGTGGACTCAAGGCTTCCGATCATGTTGGAGAGCTTGGCTTCCCTGAAAGAATCTCTTATCTCAGAACCATTGAAGCAGGACCTGGGCCTGACAGTTGTTAAATTATAATTGACAGTCTCATAATGTCTCCTATAAAGATTAGAGCATGAACTACAAATGGAGGAATCCCAAGAATTGGAATAGGAAACTTTGGGAGCATTTGAATGACTCCAAATTGTTTCATTCCCCAAATCTTGTTGAGTCATCCTTGCTGAGAGATGTAAGCAGGCCCTCCTCCACTGTGGAATGAGGTTGTTTCTGCCTTCTGGATTGAAGATCCAGTAATAAACTCTCCTGGGGTTGTTACTTTGCAAGGAGATGCCAGTTCTCCTCATGTCCTTGCTTCCTTAGTCCAATCAAGCATTGTTAACAACAGAGATACTGTCTCAGAAATGCATTCTTAAGTGATTTTGTTCTGATGTGAACATAACAGAGTAGACATACACAAACTGTTACAGTTTGGATGTGAGGTGGCCCCCAAATGCTCACGCGTGAGACAGTGCAAGAAGGTTCAGAGGAGAAATGATTGTGTTGTAGGAGTCTTAATCCAATCAGCGCTTTAATCCCTCGATAGGGATTAACTGGGTGGTAACTGAAGTGGTAGGGTGAGGCTGGAGGAGGTGGGAATTGGGGTGTGACTTTGGGGTACATATTTGTATCTGCCTGGTGGAGTCTCTCTCTCTGCTTCCTAATCATGACGTGAGCTGCTTCCCTCTGCCACACTCTCCCACCCTGATATTCAGCCTCACCTCAAGCCTTGAGAAATGGAGTCAGCCTTCTATGGACTAAGATCTCTGAAACCCTAAGCCCTCAAATAATCCTGTTCTCCTCCCCAAAATTGTGCTAGTTAGGTCCTTTAGTCACAGCAGCAAAAAAGCTGACTAAAACACAAGCCTAGATAGGGCAGGTCAATCACTTATGTGACTTCTGGATGAAAACAGGATGTATATGCTGCTGCGAGAGTCACACAGCTTCCTGTTTGATAGTAAGCTTTTTATTTTTAAAAAGTAGGAATTCTCTCTAAAATAACAGCATGAAGTTTAGTAAACACATAAACCAGTAACACAGTTGTTTATTCATCATTACCAAGCATTCAATACTGTATCTAATTTTATGTGCCCCGCTTTTCTGTGACTGGCAGTGCGGCATCACCAGAGACACGTAAGTCACATGTTATGCTATGATGTCACAAAGGCTGCTTTACTAGGTGACAGGGAATTTTCAGTTCCTTTATAATCTTATGGGACCACCATCATATATGTGATCTATCATTGATCAAATGTCCTTAAGCAGCACATCACGGTGCTTGCATTCCATCCAGGGTTATAACTAGGTACTGCAGAGGAGGGGAGCTAGGAGGTAGCAGGGAGAGCACTGTTCTAGGAGGTGAAGGCTTCCATGCCAGTGGAGTTGTGAAAAGAGTTAAAGAGAGGTGGAGGTGCAGCTCAGTAATAAGGAGTATACTCAGCATGCACAAGCCCCTCGGTTCAATCCTCAACACTCACACACACACACACACACACACACACACACACACACAAGTTTATGAGTTGCAAGGTTTTCTAGAGATGATCAAAACTTTTGGGAAACATGTGGGAATTAATTGGATTGGTTCAGAGTTACTGACAAAAATCTACTTCCCAAAGATTCTTTGTGCTGTTTTAAGTAGCTGGGCTGGTTGATTCAATAGTAGCCTATGATAATTTAAATAAATAAATAAATAAATAAACAAACAAACAAACAAATAAATAAATAATGTTCTTGGTAGAATGTGGAAATAAAAACCAAAAACGAAGACATAAAAATATAGTCATCATAGAGTGGATTTATCATGTGAGATTCATTCAGCTGCTCCTTCACTGTGTCCCCACAAGGCTCAGCAGAATCCCATTCACCAAGGCTCTTAGACACATATATATCTGAGGGACATTTTCAAAGCCTTTAAAAGATGCTGTAGTGACTGCATTCTATACGCAAGAAAGAAAGATGAGAGATGCTGTCAATGAAATGGTGGAGCTGATTTCACTAGACATAATGAAATCTCAGATTTATAAAAGCCAAGGGGAAGCCCTTAACAGAACAGGTAAGGGGCACAGCAACCATAATAATTAACACAACAGGGATAGCAATCAAATTGGTGCAGCAGGAAGGACTCTTCACCGAGGCTAATGCAGAATGGGACCCCTTGGACTAAATGGATTGGCAGCCCATGAAGATACTGCTTAAGTTGTACATCACTCCCAAACCCCAGAAGACCCTCTAAATTTGGTTAACAGATGTCCAACTAGAGCTGCAAGATAGAGCTACGTCAGCTTATTCCATTTCCAGAGTTAAATGAATTCACAGACCAAGAACACATTAGGAAGGGGAATCTGGGTACGCTTGAGGAAGGATCCTGTCATAATTCACACACATCTGCTGTACATATTCTTCCTGCATTCTTTCAAAGAGCCTATGACTCTTGACGTATTTATCTTCACAATGAGGAAAGGAAAATGCCCACATTTCAGGAACTATTAGATGCTGGCTCTGAGCTAACTTCAATTCCTGGGGACCCAAGAAAACCAATCTAGCAAAGAGTCATGGTGCCAAGGTAGATCTTTGAACCCACCCTGTGGTCAGCTTCTCCATTCCTAACTGTACAACTGGAATAGACATTCTTGGAAATTAAGCTGTAGCATGCAGAAGGACCCATGAAACTATTAGAACTGTATTCCCAATCCATGGCTTCACACAAAATAGGGAACCAAAAATAATCGCAGACATCATAGTAGAATCATGGAAACAGTGTCCACCATCACAGCCCAAAAGATACAAGAGAATTGATTCACATCCCACCGTCATTGAGCTCACCCATTTAGTCTATGCAAAAGAGGGATGGGTCTTGAAAAATGATGTTGGATTATCATAAACTTAATCAGAAGGTGATATCAAATGCCCCTGCTGTTTCTAAAGTAATCTCATTATTGAGGCAAATCAACAGATCCTGGTACCTGGTGTACATCTATCAATCTGACATTTTTTGTTTCTTTCCCAATAACCATAATTCACTAGAAGCAATTTATTTTCACTTAGAAGTATATCATCACCATCCGATTTCAGGGTTATATCAGTTCTACAACTCTTTCATAATTTCTTCTATAGAGACCTTGATCACCTCACCAATGCATGTGAGAGAATGTTAATGGCGGATACCCCAGATCTCTTGGTGAGACACAAGAGCACCAGGGAGCAGGAGGTAAAAATTCAAACACCTGCCTCCACATCAAAAGTTTAGTAGGTCGAGTTGGTTTGTGCATATCAAACAGTCTCTCCAAAGTGCAAGAAAATGTGTTGCATTGTGAACCTGCTGCAACTGATGGAACAGTCTCTTAAGCTTTGAGGGAGATAGATACTGTGTTTATTTGTGTGGCTTCTGCCCATTTAGCAAACAACCCATAAGTATAAGACTCTCCAGTTGGCTCAGTACCTATGAACGTTTGGACCTCACAATACAGAGGTTCTGTTGTGCTACAAGTGGCTGAGGCAGACTGCAATGCTGTATTGACACCATGGAAAACCCTGATAGGAAAATAACAGTCCATGCTTACAGAGCTTTGAAGCAATGTTATGTCCCCAAGAACAGACGTATTCTCCTTTCCAGAACCAGTGCTCCACTCATTTATGGATCCTGGTAGACCAAATGTCTGACTATGGAACAACAAATAACAAGATGTTCTGAGTTGACCATCCATATCTGGGTGTCATCTGAGTCACCACACCATAGGCAGGCTCAAGACTCATGGGGTGGAATCCATGGATGATTAGTTTAAAAAGTATTCAAAAGGGAACATGGTTTCCAAGCTGTTCTGCATGATAATGCTAGAGACAATCATGAGCCAACCTTACCATCTTAACAGGACTCCCTAAAAGGCAATGGAAGAAAGGAGTCCTCCTATTAGGTAGAACCTCAAGCAGCACATCTGTATTAGGGTTTTGTTTGGTTTTGTTTCCTGGAAAAAGATAACCAGAGGTACAAGTTTACCCTGATTCATGAGAGAGAGTTCATGGTTTAGCCATATGGTCAAAAGTTTTGGAAAATCAAAAGTCAAGGATTAACGAATAAGGAGATTTGGAAGATAGGTATATAAATGCATATTATTAAAAGGGCCTCAGAGTGTCAAAGTAAATCTCTACCCAAAGGTCTTCTCATGGAGGAGATTCTAAATAATCAGGAGAATAAGGAACATCCCATGGGTGTCAATCTGAGCTTTTCTCTAACTACCCTAATTAATTCTCAATAGGCTCATGATTTAAGCAGCCAAGGTGATGCAAATGAAGGTTATGGACACATGAATTGCCTCTCCTGGGGCTGGTCTTCTTGGCCTCTTAACTCAGAGGATCCAGCCCACCACCAGGTAGCAATCACTTCTAACTGGATCTCTTCCAGCATGGCAGGGGCAGCAATATCTTTCTGGCATGAAGACACATACCTAGATATTTCCTTGGCTGCTGTCCCCTCTGGTGTGGTACCAACTGAAATAAACATGAAAAAGTTAAAGTGTTATTGCATGTTGCAAAATATTCTTAGAATCAGCACTCAGTGTATGCTGGAAAACATTGGTAGGGCATCCAAGGGAAGGAAGTGAAGCATACTCTCACTTTTCGCTTAATAATACACCCACAAAATTCATATGCCTTCTGTGCTGGAAGCTTTGGGCTTTACTTTTCCAGAGACCCTAGTACCCAGGGAGAAACTCCTTCATAGCAGATAGTAGCAGTGATGAGAGGATGTATGACTTGAAACTGCTACCTCTCCACAATCCCAGGAACACCTCTCAACCATCTTTGGTGGCCCTGACCAGGTATCATTCAACTGTGTAGCTTTTAGTAGAAGCAGTTAGGATTTTCTACCAACACCTTCCTATGGCAGCACTGGCTATTAATCATGACAAGGGTAATGAAATTCCAGGGACTAATTATTTCCCTACAAGCTAAACCTAGAGACAGATCCTCTAGCCAGCCAGTTATTGTAGATGTCCATAACTGGCAACAAATTCCTTCTGTCTAAACTAACCATATTGGTTTTCTTCGTTTGCCACTCCTCAATAACTGATCAAACAGTAGAAGTATATTTTGGAACTTTTATCAAAAACCCTTAAAATATGTGTGTTCTTTAACACAGAAGTCTCTTCTAGGAATTTATCCAGAGAGAATAAATGGGAAGTCCATGAAATGCATATGCTCAAATGTATTCTTTTTCTTCTTCAGAAAAATTGAAGTTAACCTCCATCACTAAGAAATGGTAATCGATAAATGAACAAGAGAAGATGATCGAAATCATCCCAGAAATTCCAGAACGTTTTACCTTTCAATAAAGAAGGAAGATTTCATGGACTGTACAGTGAAGATGTGCTTCTCAAAAAAATACAGTCCATGAAGACAGGCTTCTTCATATGTAACTTTCCATAAGTGTTATTCCTTTGTCTTTTACTTGGAGAAGAGAAGGAATGAGGAATAGCAAGCAAAACTCTAAAATGCTTTGAATATCGTTTGCTGGATGTCTAATTTAAAAAGTGAAATGCACATTCTTTTACCATTTATATGATGAACTAACACCACAGTTCACATTTCACAATCATCTGTTAAGTGTCTACCATATGCCATAAATTCTGGGGAAGACCAAGAGAAAAAAGTTACAGGTCTTCCCTAAGAAAATCTTTTGATAGAGGAGGAGAGACAGAACTTCATGGTCACACTTCAAAAACTGATCCTAATCACACTGGGGCTCTCATCTTGCCCTCATCCTCTCTACCCATTCAGACATAAGGAAGCCACCAAAGATTTCAAGACATGGTCACAGTTTCACCATCATGGATGATGAGTCTTTCTTCTGTCACATTTTAGATAAAGGGGCATTGTGAAATAAGAACTTTAAATATTTTCCTGAAATACTTTTATTCTTTCTTTTTATAACTTAGGATTGTATTCACATTTTATATTTATTATCTTCAACTCCCACCTTATCTAACTCCAAAAGTAGGCTGCCTTGACACAGGATAAATACTAGTATCATTTGTGACATGTCCCTGGCTGTGTGTCCTTGACCCAAGCAAGTTCATTTCAGTTCACTAAAATCTCCAACTGTACCAATATCCAGAGGTGAAATGATTCAATTGTGAGGACTGTAATCTCATCAGTGGATTAATCCATTTAGTGGATTAATAATTTGAGTGGACTACTGGGTAGTTACTGTAGAAAAGCAGAGCATGGCTGGGGGAAGCAGGTCACTGGGTTCATAGTCTTGTGGTCTATATCTGTCCCTAGCCCCTTTCTCCCCACTCTCCTCCCCAACTGTAATGAGATGAGCAGCTTTCCTCCACCATGCCCTCCGCCATGGTATTTCTGCTTTGGAGACACATGACCATAAACTGAATTCTCTGAAACCACCTTTCCTCCTCTTGTTCTTGTCAGGTATTTGGGTCACAGTGACAAAAAGCTGTTCAACACACTCATGTTGTATTCCATGGCACACATTCTTGATTTCCTGGCATGCCTAAAGCTGAGCTGAGACACTAAGGTTTACCTGTGCACTATAAATAAGACTTTCTTGACCCAATAACAAAAATCAGGTGTAAAAATTTCCTGGGCCAGATTTCCTTAGTCGTTGATTCACAACCAAATATTTATGACATGAGTGAACATCATTTACTGTGTAATCGAATTTTAAAAATTCAGCACTCAATGATTGGGATGTATCAGGGAAGTAACTGGTATAACCCCCACCTGTTCCCCATATGAATTATGGTGCTTGAGTAAATAAAAGTATTTCATTTATTTTCAAAGTTCCATTTTTCAAAAAGACAGTGAATTAGTCTTTATTTTTTGACATAGGCTGAGTTCTGCCCCATCCAAGTCATGGTCCATGAGCTCAGAGACACTCTAGCAGAGGAAGGAGACGCAGATTGTAGGCTAAGAGGGCTCAATCTAGATGACACACAAAGATAGAGATGGAAGAGAGATTGAGAAATCAATAAGGATTGGAGGAAAATGGAACTGAAGGGTGGATCAGATGCAGGTGGGCAAAGAGAGGGGAAGCAGCCCAGGCAGAGAGAGTAGCCACCTCAGCAAGGAGAGTGAGCAGAGAGCAAACAGGAAGTGGGGAACCAGGGCTCAGAGACTTCCCCAAGACTTCTCCTCTACGCTCAGTACACAGTGTGCTGCAGCTATTCCAGTCTCTGCTTCATGGGCCACCTTGTCCTAGTGAAGCTTCATTACAACAGGAAGAAACTGAAGCCTGGAGAGACTCAGCAGTTTGGTCAAGGTCAGCAACCAATAAAGTGCTACAGGGAGAACAAAAATGCAGAGCGGTCCTGTTCCACATCAGATCCGGACTCTTTATCTTCACTGACTCTTCAGTGGCATGCCACAAAATCCAAGAGTGGAAAGGATTGTTCTCAGCTGGAATCAGAACTACCCTCATTCACAGAAAGCTCCAGGTCTGTCCAAGTGGTGGGAATCACCCACTGCTTGGGTTGTTCATGGGCAGATGTGGCAGAAAACACATCTGATGTTGAGGTGGCTGGTAGTTTTCTAGGGTTGGACTGTCCCTCAGAGCTTGCTAGGGAAACCCGGAGTATAATAACCTTGCATCTGCCTTCAGAGACTTGTATCTTCAGTTTTCTCAAGCTTCAAAGGAAAAACCACTCTCAATGCATCTCCCTGGCCTCTTAAGGAAGCAAAGAAGCTCATTAATGATCCTGAGTGCGGGCGATACTGTGGAAGGAAGGCACTCAACTGCCACCTGGAGCTCCAATGCTGATGCTTGCTTAGGAGCTCCCTGGGTAGAGGGAGCCTGGTCTCCACACAGAGATCAGGAAGGAAGAGAGGATTACATAGAGGAGATGTTGGCAAGACTAGTTTTTCTGCCACTCACTGTTGGAAAATACCAGTATTCACCCTTGGAAGCTCTAGACCCACCAGAAAATCTGCAAAATGAGAGACCCAAGGATAAATTGGTGGGACTTTAAATATTAGCTGGAGTAGGCATAAAACTCTCCATAGCAGCACACCCCCAAGAATGAAAGGAGGTGGAATGATAAATACTACATGTTCTCATTTATATGTAGAAGCTAAAAAGTTAATTTCAAAGTATAAGAGAACAGAATAGGAATTACTAGGGGGTAGGAAGGTCATGGGGGGAGGAGGATAGATGGAGGTTGGATAATGGGTACCAAACAGTTAGAAAAAGGCAAGTTCTGGTGTTCTCCAGCACAGTAGGATTATGAGTTTATAATAACTGACCATGTATTTTAATAATTAGAAGAGGAGCTGGGAATATGGGTTCAAACCTCAGCACCACCACCACCACCACAACAACAACAACAAAAAAATCTAGAAAAGAGAAGTTTGAAGCTTCTGAACACACAGAAATGTTAAAAGCATGGAAGGCTGATTATTCTGGTTTTATCACTGCATATTGTTTGCCTGTATTGAATTATCACACTATACCCCACAAATGCATGAAGTCATTATGTGTGAATTTAAAAGAAAACATGATTTTTTAAAAATAAAGTCAGAAAAATGGAAAAGAGGAGGCACAATAAATACCCCAGAACAATGGACATAAAATGTCTTTTTTCTGTTTCTTGATTCCCTGGAAAAATTGCGTTTAAAATATTTTTATTAGTTGGCCACCTAGTAAGTGCTATTCAATGCATTATTTGTGATTTATTTGCATACAGGAAAGAGGGGCAGGAAGATCATCCCATCAAGCAAACCAACCTCACTGAAGCTGAAGTTCAAGTATGTGTGTGTTAAAAACATGGTAATCCTGTTGAGCACAAGGGACAGAACACTGAACAAGCCTTAGGATCATACGAGGAAGTATAACTGCCCAGATCCCTTTCCAAAAAGGCTTTTCCCATATGGGATAGTGGTTGCTATGCTTTTGAGTTTTCATCATTTGAAAATAATGTAGCAGTAGGGTGCTACATTAGCCAACTGTATGGGCTATCTGTTGGCTGCATAGCAAACCACCATGAAACTTAGTGGCTTAAAATTCAAATGTTTATTATCCTAGTTTCCAAGGGTCAGGAGTGCAGGTTGGAGGTTGTGGCTCAGTTGGAGGGTCTGGCTCAGAGTTGCATGTGTGAAGTCAGCTGGGCTGTGTCTTCTGAGGACCTGGTTTCGGGGGAGACAAGGGAGACAGAAACAGTGCAAAAACGTGGCTGCCAGCAGAGATTTTATTTCTCCCCTGGCTGTTGGCCTGAGGCTTCAGTTCTGTACCACCTGGACTTCTCCACAGTGTGGAGCTGATTGCTCCTGGATCCAATGATCCAAGACAGAAGATGCAATGTCTTTCAGAAACAACAGTAGTTCCACGTAGCTTCAGGGGATTGGTTCCAGGATTCCCTACAGATACCGAAATCCACAATGGCCCCTTACAAGATGGCATGTCATTTGCATTTAGCCTACAAACATCATCCCATGTACTTTAAATCATCTCATGATAACTGAAATATTTAATACATTATGAATGCTATGTAAGTAGTTGTTATACTATATTGTTATGGAAAAGTGACAAGAAAAAAGCTCTGTACATGTTCATATACCTGCAACCATCGGAGGCCAAACTGTATTTTCCATCAGTGGTTGGTTGAATCCACAGATGCAGAACCCATAGACCCCGAGGACCAACTGCATCCTCAGAGCTGACTACTAGCCCTGACACCAATTCTACACATTCAGGCAAATACTATTAGTGGAGCTCATGGGGTAATTTTGGAGCCTGACTGCATTTTTTAAATCTTTCAATTTTGCTACATTTTTTAATCACCATCTAACATAGCAATTATTTCATAAGTATAAATGAATTTTCAATGCTAAAATGCTAAAAAAAAAGACAACATTTTACTAAAATTCGTTAACTAATAAAAAAAACCTACTATGTTTTTCTATTTTTCTGATTTCACCATCAGTGATTATGTATTTATTTGTTTTATTTACCTCTGCCTGTCTCCCCCTACTTGTACAGATTTGTGTCTGTCTCATTGAATTCTATATCCCCAGTGATGAGAATAGCCTCTGATGTAAAGTAGGGACACATAAACATTCCCAGGGTGGGTGAATGATGAATGACTTATCTTGGATTGGAATTAGCAGCAGTCCAAGGCTCTGAAAAAAAAGATCTGGGTCTCAATCCCAAAGATACTCTTTCCTGTCCAAAAGGACAGAACCTGTCATGCAAACACTAAGAGCCAAATCATTACTCTCACAGAATCTCAAGTTAGAGAGACAAGCTGTAGGCCAGGCAGGAAGCCAAGCCACCTTCAAGGGAACAAGAAGCAGGAATTCTTCTGTGACCTTGAAAACTATCAGGACTCCTCATGAATGACTTTGGTGAGATTTGGTCATTTCAGGGAGCACAGATCAGTCACCAGTGGCCATCTTGACAACCCAGTCTCTAAGGAAGGTCTTCTCCTCATTGGCTGAATTTCCATGGCAGGTGGTACAGTTGAGGCTTGGAAGGTTTGAACTCAGGGTCACTGAGGTGGACTCCAGGCAAGGTCAATGGTTTCCCCTTGGCTTTGTTCACCATCTGGTATAATCCCTAGGACTTCCCAATGACTGGGGGACAGAAAGTCTCATTCCAAGGCAATCTTGAGCTCCAGGAATTATTCAACTCCCCCTAAGTCCTACTCGCAGTGAAAATCCAAGGAAGCTCAAACCACCAGGATTCCTGGGAGGCTCCACCCAACCCTTCCCCAAGCAGAAAACAAGGATCACAGAAGTGTGAGTTAGCGTTTATTGCTGACTTTGCCTTAGTTCCAAAAGAAAGCTTGGTAAATATGACTTATACTTGAGATAAAAATCTGCTTAGCAGCCAGGCGTGGTGGGGCACACCTTCAATCCCAGCAGCTCGGGAGACTGAGGCAGGAGGATTGAGAGTTCAAAGCCAGCCTCAGCAACCTAGCAAGGTCCTAAGGAACTCAGTGACACCCTGTCTCTAAATAAAATAGAAAGTGCTGGGGATGTGGCTCAGTGATTGAGTGCCCCTGAGTTCTATCCCTGGTATGGAAAAAAAAATTTTTGCTTAACAAAGGAAAAAAAACCTTAGCCTCTCTTCATTCCAGCACACCTTGTTGGATGCAACAGGTGTGTTTCTTTAAAAAAAAAAAAATGAATTAATTTTAACACACACATACACCAGTAATTTAAATTCACTAGAGAGTTAGCTCTTTAGAGGAACCCTGTTGCAAATCCTTTCACAAACTGAAGAACATTTAAGTAATTACCCTCTAATTTATGTGCTCTGTAAGGTCAACTATTTAAATGCCTGGCTTTCTTAATTCGAGGCACACCCACATTTATAAAATGTCTTTAGAACTCATTCTGGCTGGAGATGTATTTCTTTTTTTTAACACACACACACACACAAAAAAAAATACGTATTTTGGAGAAGTAGGAAGAAGATAACCTATTATTCTATTGAAACTCTTGCTTATTGTAAAAAGGATTTCTGTGGAATAAATCAAGACTTGATATGAGGGATCTAAACTCACATTGTCTTGTATTTGCCAGGCGCTGCGGTGCACACTTCTAATCCCAGCAGCCTGGGAGGCTGAGGCAGGAGGATGACTAGTTCAAAGGCAGCCTCAGCAAAAGCGAAGGTGCTAAGCAACTTAGTGAGACCCTGTCTCTAAATAAAATATAAAAATAGGACTGGGGATGTGACTCAGTGGCCGAGTGCCCCTGAGTTCAATCCCCCGGACTCCCCCCCAAAAAAATAAAATAAAATTTAAAAATGTCTTGTATTTCAGAACATGTAAGCCCATACACTCCAGTCCCTGTAATTTGTATGCAATCCTTAAGCCCCTGTAATTTTATATTCATTCTGGTCATAATTTGCCTGGTGGTTAACAATGTGTTTTTATTTCCCAGTAAACTTAATGAGAAAGCTATCTATTAATATAAGTTAATAATGGCAGTACTAGAAAGCATGGAAAAATATTCTTTAAAATAGTTAACTAATACGTTGCCTTTTACATATCATAAAACCAAGATAAACATAGTGAAAATTGTGCTCCTTATTTTGACAGTATAACTTTTCCACCATAGACCATTAAGAGAAACTAAGGCACAAATGGACTAAGAGCTCATTTGCAACTTGGGAGATACAAACTTCAGGTAGGTTGCAAAGCACTCCGGGGTCTTATAGCTCTGACAGCAAAAACCACAAGTAAGCGGGAGATGACGTCAGCTGGTTATCAAGGACTTAGATTGGTGCTAGCAAGTTAGCAAGCTGGTGTAACAAGAGGATTAGGTAACTGTTTTAGTGAGCTTTTTCATTGCTGTGTTAAAAGACCTGACAAGAACAACTGTAGAAGAAAAAAAGTTTATTTGGGGGCTCACAGTTTCAGAGGTCTCAGTCCATAGACAGCAGGCTCCATTCCTCAGGGATCCAGGTGAGGCAGAACATCATGGCGGAAGAGTGTGGTAGAAGGAAGCAGTTCACGTGATCACGATGACCAGGAAGCAGAGAGAAAGAGAGAGACTCTACTCACCAGATACAAAATACATACCCCAAATGCACAACCCCAGTGACCCACTTCCTCCAGCCACACCCTACCTGCCTCCAGTTACCACTCAGTGAATCCCTATCTGAGAATGAATGCATCGATTGGGTTAAGGCTCTCCTAACCCCATCATTTCATCTCTAAGACTTCTTACATTGTCTCACACATGGGCTTTTGGGGGACACCTCATGTCTAAACCATAACAATAACATAAAGAACATACATAAAGCAGTTTTCAGAAAGGGAAGGCGTAAAAAGACAAGAACAAAGAAATTCTTTGGAAAGGAAGGGAGAGAGGGGTGAGAGGACCCTGGTGGTCAGCTGTGGATTCAAATGTCTCGCTCTAGTGAAAATTACAGGACGCAGCACTTAAACTATAGGAGGCGGCAAGCTGCACTGGGGGGAGTTTATTTGGTAGTAGATGTGGCTGAAGGTTGGTCTCGCCTGTCCTCTTGGCCTGGTAGCTTGGGCCACCTCCATCTGCCTTTGCTGTATGATTTCGATGTTGAAGCTTGGTCTTTATTTCATGGAGCAAGCTTGCTATGGCCAAATGTACCGGAATTTACAAACCTTAAAGGAACAAAGTATTGTCTACAATGGGCAGGTTGGAAGACGTTTGGCCATCCATGTCAAGTGCCAATTTCCGTGAGCAAAATCTCAGGCGCCAGGAGAACTCCAACCTCTCTTGAGACCTGGCAGAAAGGTGGTCCCCAGGCGAAGGCCACCCTGACATGTCTGTAGGAACCCGGATTACCTCGAGTGCACTGTGAATGGCACCCCCTGGAGCACAGTGCTGGGACTGCTTCTCACACAGGTGACCAGCCCCAGTAGTGTATCAGGGCACCCCCACTGTGCTCTCCTCTCAGGTTCAGTTCCAGAGCCTGGTCTAAATAGAACCAAGGGAAGAGGATTGTTTTTATGCTTCCCAATTCACCCTGCCCATGTTCAGAACAAAAAGGGTGAATGATGGAGCCTTATAATGTTTCTGCACTTCCGGCAACTTCTCCTTGCCCAATGCCAACCCAGGAGGATGTTAGGACGGCCACAGCCTTGGAGCACCAGAGACTGTAAATTGTGGACTGAGCTGCACTTTGCTCCTGGATTTGGAAATTGAACAACAACAAAAAAAAAATAACCGTACATGCCACTAAGCATTTGTCAGCACCCACAGAACGTGAGCCCTGATGTAAAATATGGACTTCAGTTAATAATATGCCAAGGTCATATTATTGGTTATAAGAAATGTACCCCAGACAAAGTGTGAATGATAAGGGGGCTGTGCATGGGGGTGGGAGGAAAGATGGGCACTCTCTGGACTTTCCTCCCAATTTTTCTGTCAACATGAAACTATCCTTAAAAAAAGAAAGGCACTTGATTTTTTTTTTTTTTTTTTTTTTTGGTACAGGGAATGGAACCCAGGGGCACTCCACCACTGAGTCACATCCCCAGCCCTATTTTGTATTTTATTTAGAGATAGGGTCTCACTGAGTTGCTTAGGGCCTTGCTAAGTTGCTGAGACTGGCTTTGAACTTGAGATCCTCCTGCCTCATCTTCCCAAGTACTGGGATTACAGGCGAGCGCCACCACACCCGGAAAGGCACTTGATTTTAAAAATTAAATAAAATGGATATGAATGTGAGGAACTTAAAGAGCAGGGCAGAGCTACAGGCTCACTTCAGTAGACCCTCACCTCAGGACAGGTTCACAGTTATGGTCAAGGGCTTGTTGAGGGGACAGTAATGCAAAAGGAACTGAGTGCACAGCCAGGACAGGTGTCCCCTCCTGTTGAAGTCAGGGCACAGGTAGGGAAGAGCAGTCCTGAGACCTTGGGAAGATGCGGGAGGGTGCCTGAGAGGAGGAGGAGCCTGAGAATCTCTAGCCCAGATTCCCTGAAGCTCTGAGTGGGCAGAAGCAGCACTTGCTCCTTGATGGCAGAGGGACCGTCCCACCTGTCAGCCTGCAGACAGCTGCCCCAGGGCAAGCTTCACAGAGATGCTGGTCCTCCTCAGCACGTGCCTCCACCCTACCCCTCATGCCCAGCAGAGCCTGCATGGAGAAAGAAAGCCCCAGTGTAAATGGAAACAGCTCACACACCGACAGGATGTCAGAACATGGGCAATCCAGTCTGCCCTCCATGTCTGTGGATCCAACCAACCTCAGACGGAAAATAATCAAAAAACTTTGTGTTTACCTGAAACATGCCCAAACTTCTCCCTCCATCATGAATCCCTAAACAATACAGTGTAATGATGACGTATGAGCATTTATATTCTATTAGGTACTCTACTGATCTAGAGATGATTTCAAGTATGAAGGAGGACATGTATAAGTTCTATGCTAATACCATGCCATTTTGCATAAGGGACTTGAACATTCATGGATTTGCATGTTCAGGGGGTCCTGGAACCTATTCCCTACAGAAACCAGAATGTACAGGGAACAGGAGGAGAAGAAGACCAGGGCAGAGATTGCAGTGTGCCTGGTCAGTTGTTAGTCCCCATACCGACTTCGTGTGCTTCCTTGGAGTTAGGACCAGGTAAAAGAAGAGGATAGTGTCGGCCTTAGGTGAGGAAGGGGAAGAGGCTCAATGGGGTTTATCGGAGTGAAGAATCTGGTGTCTGTTACAGTTTAGACACGAGGTGTCCCCGCAAAAGTTCATGTCTGAGACAATGTCAGAAGGTTCAGAGGTGACATGATTGGGTTATGAGAGCCTTAACCTAATCAGTACATTCATCCACTGATGGGGGTTACCTGGGTGGTAACTGTAGGCAGGTAGGGTGTGGCTGGAGGAGATGTCACAGGGGCGTGCCCTGGGGTCCATACTTTGTCCCCAGTTAGTGGAGCTTTGTTTCCTGGTTGCTGTGTCCTGAGCTACCGCACCCTCCCACCATGTTCTGCCTCACCCCAGGCCCAGAGCCATGGAGTCAGCCGACCATGGACTGAATCTCTGAATCTATGAGCAAAAATAAACTTTTCTTCCCTTAAGTTGTTCTGTCATGCATTTGGTCACAACACTGAGAAGTTCAGTTGCAGTGACTGAAACGGTGTCTTTGCTAGGCAGACCAAGTCCCTGACATTGGACGTCTGTCACCCACAGCTGTGGCCATCCTAACAAGCATATTCCTGGGTCAGCCCTCTCTCTGTCCCTATCACTCCTACTGTCTGGGGTCCCTTTTTCATGTAATCAACTCAAACATCCCTTTGTTCATACTCAGCCTTGGGGAGCATCCAGACTATGATAGACCCCATTTTTTACTAGTCCCATTTTTCAGGTAAAGAATCCATGGCACAGAGAAGTTGACAAACTTGACCAAAATCACACAGCTAGTGAGCAAGTTTGAGCAGGGATGTAAACCCAGGGAATCTGACTTTCAAATCAATAACTTTCACCATGGCACTTAATCAAATAAGACAAGATAATTTGGAGAAGCATGAACTTCATTTCTGGAAACCCTAACCCATAAATTCTGAAGTGGTGTCAACTTTCTTACCCACCCTAGTCTAAAGTGTTTCATTCATCTACAACCCTTAGGGCATTAAGAAGAATTAGAACTTGTGTTAAATCATCCAGATAGTTGCTCCAAGGCTTCCCTACCCGTAATTATGATGCTGTTCCTCTGGCCTCTCTAATCGTTACCAGCTTCTCCCTCACAATGATAAAGCCAATAAAATTATTATAGAAGATTAGGATGAGACAGTAACTGAGAGAACGTGCCATTCAAAGAGGTGGAGGAAGCATGGTGGAGTAAGTTGTCCTTCACAGGGAGCACTAGGTACCCACTTTGGTTATTGTTGGTCTAAATCAAGTGGTAGGACCAAAGAATGTTAGCCAATGTGTTGTTAGTACATTTCCTTTGAAAAAATTCATTATTTTCTAAGAATAATTCTTATAGAGGAAAAATAAGCACGATTCCTATTAAAAGAAAGAAAGAAGAAAGAAAGAAAGAAAGAAAGAAAGAAAGAAAGAAAGAAAGAAAGAGAAAGAAAGAAATATAAAAGCAAATATCTGCTTCTTAGAATCTCTTCTGAGACCCCACCACCCACTTCCTCCAGGTCTCCTCCTAACTGGTCATTATATGCTTGGTCTCCTTCCCTTCCCACACCATCTCTGACCACTCCCACAGGTGGAATCTGACCTGTCTGCCATTCTTTCCTTCCTCAGTTTGAGGCCTCCTATTGCCCATGACCCCGCTACCTGACCCCTGAATCCCCTACACACACACACACACATGCACACACACACACACACACACTCTCTCCAGCAAAACTCCTAACTACCCAACTGTTTGTTTCCTCCTAAACAAACCAAACTCCTCCATGCTTCCAGGTCTTCATACATCATCAGTTCTCTGATGAACTCATAGTCATATTCCAAAGTCAGGTGTCAATGTCTACTGCAGTCCAGAGACTTGACTTCCTCTGTGGTCTCCATATTAACACCTCTCAGACCTTGCCTTGTTTTGCTTGACACGTCATGCTTTGGTTTGTGGCTTATCCAATTGGGTAAGCCACCTGCACCCTATTTGCCCAAAGGGAAGACTCTGATTATGTACTGTAGATAGGCGTCTGATGGCTTAGTAGTTATGCTTTGGTAGGCTGAAGACTGCCCCCAAGATGTCCCTCTCCTGTTCCCCACACCCAATAGACATGTCCCCGTCCAGGCAAAGAAAACATGATTAAGTTAAGAATCTGGAGATGGGGAGAGTTTCTGACTTCATGGGGGGTCCCAATTGAATCAAAGGTCCTTCGGGGACTGAAGGTTCAGAATCAGAGAAAGAGATGTGACCATGGAAGCAGAGGTCCTGAGGTGTAACCACAAGCCAAGAGATGCAGGCAGCGCCCAGAAGTTGGAGAAGACAGGAATAGATTCTCCATTAGAACCTCCAATACCTGGTGCCTGGTGAGATCCATTCTGGACTTCCAACTGTCTTAACTGCATGATGATAAATTTGTATTGCTTTAAGCAAACCACGAAGGCTGTGGTAATCAGTCACAGCAGCCATGGGAAATCAACACCCATGCTCCTCCCACCTGGGATTCCGAGTTCCTCAAAAGCAAAGATGGGTAGTGAGCATTTTTTATCCCCAGACACTACCTCAGTATCTGGCAGAGTAGGACTTGTTCTGTAGTGAACCTGAGAGTGCAACTCATTCTTATTGTTTCAGAGCAGAACTCACAATTAAATTGGTGGATAATGACAGGTCTTGGGCACCCAGAGAATCATAACTAAAGCTTATTCAGCACTTACTAAGGGGTAAATTAGCAACACTTTTTTTCTTTTTTTAAGCCTTTTTTAAAATTCTATTACCTCTATATCCATATATTTCTGGGCATTTAGAGTTATGTGTTTTTGATCCACTAATAATTACCAAACCCTGAAACACTACACATCAAAACACAAATATTATCCATTTCTAAGTTAACTGGAAAAAAAATTGCTGAAATGTGTTCACTCATACTTTCCTAATATTGTTTTAGTTTGGGCTTAGAGGAAGCATTGACTCCGCCATAATTCCTAAATGTTACAAAGAGGTGAAAACAGGAGGTCTCCTGGATACGACTTCAATTTTTCAAATATTAACCAAGCTTCATCTCTAAAAATTAACCTGATTATCAAAAGGGTGCAGAGAAACCCAACTCCAATTAAGCAGTGTGAGGAAAAGAGAAGGAACGGAGACCAGAGGCAGTTCTATGATTTGCCAGAATTAGAATTACAAATTCAAATAATAATTGGAATGAAGACCCATACTTTCCAATTTGTAAAAGAATTTTCACACAACAGACACACATCCCCAAAAAAGCCTGGGAACTCATCACATATCATATTGTCACAATCTGGAGCAATTACATCACAGTGGTTTGGACCATGTGGAGCAGTAACAGGGCCCGCTGTTGACTAAGGCCCTTGGTGCTGTGGACTTCACCTGGCCTGTCTCACCTCTCTTCCCTGGTGCATTGCTACCTGTATCCTTACTTTGCATCCCATTCTTTTATTAACTATGAAAGTGGGGATCCAGGGAGAATCAAGAGAATGCAATTAAGCTGAGAGGAGCCTTCCCAAAGCCACCAGTGACCTAGGGTGGCCACCAGTTGACACTCACCCCATCCCATCACCTGCCATAGTGTGGATCTGAAATGTCCCCAAAGTCCCATGTGTTGAAGACTTTGTTCCTATTTTGGCACTATTTAGAGGTCGTGGAACCTTTAAAAGGTGTGGCCTAGCAGGAGGTCTTTAGGTGACTGAAGGGAAGGGACTGTGACCATGATGCACTGTGCCACCACACTCCTCAAGCAACAGGGCCAGTCATGCAATGAACGCTCCACAACTTTGAGCTTAAATAAGTCTTTTGCTTTCTGAGTTGATTTTCTCCGGTATTTGTCACAGTAATAGAAAGATGACCAGCTCATCACCACTCCAAGATGGGTCCCTGGGCCACAACAGCACCAGGGATCTTGTCACCATGAGCACAGTGACATGTGCTCATCATCAGTTTTCTTCCAGGCTCATTCTCAAGAAACTCTTGTACAGCAGGGGAAGATCACATGACAGATCAGTGTCATAATTCAGGGTGTCATGACACCTGCAAGTTATGGTAGAGACATAACACAGGGTTGTAAAGCCACTAGGAGCATCACAGAAAGATTCCTGGAAGGTGATGTTCAAACTGAGACCTGGAGGGTGAGAGTTCCCTAGCGCAGTTGAGAGTGTGGGGACAGGAAGAAGATGAGGGTGGAAGAGAGAAAGAAGGGAGCAAAAATCAAAGAAATGAAGCTGGAGACACCAGTGGGGGCCAGATTCCATGTAAGCTGGGTGGAGAGACTCTACTTTATCCTACTTTATCCTTCTTTGGTGGATGATGTGAGGGGACGTGGCATACTTAGATGTGTTTTAAAATATTCACTCCATTTTGCCAGATGGCAAACAGTAGAGAAGAATAAGACCCAAGAGAGCTAGATGGTTGGTTAGGCCATAGCAAAAAGTCCCAGTGATTCAATTATTCATTCAACCAATGTGAACTGAACTTCTAATACATGCTAAATAGGGAGACAACACGAACCAAAACGGGTCCAGTTCAAGCTCTCATGCAGCTCACATTTACCAAGTGAGAAAAGCATGACCTAGTCAATCACTACATCATTACAAACCAAGATCAATGCCATGAGGGGAAAGTATGGGCAAGGGAATTGCTTGAATCCTCTGCCAGGAGGAAATATCAGAAGTTTGAAGGGGAGACCAAGTGGGAATTGATGGTGGGCAATGTCATAACCCCAGGGAGATGGAGATCTGACTGACATGTGATCAGCTGGTTGTGGGAGCAGTTGCAAGGGTACAGTCTTGTGCAAATGCATGGAGAGAGGGAACACCAGCAGAGGTGTGGATTTTGAAGGAAGAGGTGATGGTGAAGTGATAAAGTCAGATTTAGACATCTTGAATTTGAAGTGCCATGGAGCATTCAAATGAAGATAGTACTAAATAAGTGAATCTGAAGATGCAGTGGAAGTCTAGGGGAAAGCTAGCTATGGGATGCAGGAATGCATGCACTTTTCCAGCAAGGAAAATACCACAGTGGAATCAATGTGATGGTCCATAAGGGATCAGGGGAAACCTAGGATCTAGGACACAAGGAGACTCCAAAAGGGCAACCTGAGATGAAGGAGGAAAACAGAAATCTATCTTCCACGTAGGGTCAAGATGTTGTCCACCTGTATCAGAAGAGAAGGTGCATGCTGTCTTACCCTGAATTATAACAGCTACATACCAATGCATCCCTCCCACACATCCTGTTCTTCCTCATAACCAAGTGATGTACAAGATGGTTACCCAGACTTGGGATAAAATTAGCTGCCATGGAGCCAAAGAAACTAATTTGTCCATGGGTGATTAAAATTTGCTTTACTCATAAAATGTTTGAATAAGATCCTGACTACACTGTGTGTTCTCTTAGCTTTACAAACCCAAAAATACTATTGGTGCTCTCATATCATTTAGCATTCACATGCTTATTTAATATTCTGAATATTTAATATAAATTAGGCAGGTTATTAGTGAAGAGGGGAAATTTGGATTCTGTGAATAATTAACTGTCTACTTTTTAATATAAACACAATTATGTTATACATGGCTTCAGGAAAGTAAGAGGCCACAGAAATAAAAATATCTCCATGCAACGTACAATGGGGTTCTGTCACCCAGGTGTCCTGATTGGTTTGATCAGCTTTTTAATTGATACTGATCACTCCAGTAAATCAGTTGTGAACTTCTCTACCTTGATCACTTCATGACAAACCAGTATGTTCTTAGATTGCCAAATCTTCCCAATCAGCTGACTTTCAGGAGCAATCCTGGGCACCATTCTAAGCCAGAGTGACTCAGGTGGCACCCCAGTTTGGATGTGGTATTCCCCCAAAGTGTTCCTGTGTGGGGACCTTGGTCGCCAGAGTGGCAAGGTGGGAGCTGAAGGAAACTTGAAGAGATGGAGCCTAGTGGAAGTCCTTATATCATTGGGAGCACTGCCCTCAGAAGGGAATGTTGGTCTCCTAGAGTAAGTTCTCTAAGAGCAATTCATCATAAAAGCCTAATTTTAATCCCCAAATTTCTTTCTGGCTTCTTATTTCTAGATATAGCTCTTCCTGTACCTGTGTTCTCACCATCTGACATGGGATCCTTGCCAGGGCTAGCACTATGAACTTTCAGCTACCAAAACTGTGAGCTAAATAAGCCTCTTTTATTTAAACCTTTTTTCTTTATAAAGTTATCTTGCCTCAGGTGTTTCATTATAGCAATGAAAAATGGACTAATACAGATAGTCAAGGTTATCAGTGATAAAGCAGATTTTAAATTAAGTTTAACCCTGGTTATAAGAAAGTTGTCTTCAAAATCATAAATGCATTGAAAACTAAATGGAAACTCCATAAAACCATCCCTATCTTTATCATCATAGCTTACATTTTCTTCTTACTACTGCCAGGCTTTGCAAAAACCCCTCCATTGTTCCACCTATTAAGTCATACAATGCAAGAAGAAGAAGAAGAAGAGGTGGAGGAGGAGGAGGGGAGGAGGAGGAGGAGGAGGAGGAGGAGGAGGGGCAACATGGAATGTGTCAACAAAACATTGAAGTATTATCCTGTCTCTAAATAAAATACAAAATAGGGCTGGGGATGTGACTCAGTGGTGGAGTACCCCTGGGTTCAATCCCCAGTACCAAAAAAAAAAAAAAAAAAATTGAAGTATTGCTTTTATTCACCATATTCAAAACCACTGATTATCATTAAAATAATGACATAATCCCACTGAACAATGAATTTGCATATTCAGAAATATCCTTGGATTCCATACTATGTCAATCAAATATGATGCATAGGTTCAATAACAATTCCTGAAATAATGTGAAAAAAGCAAAAAGGAAAACAAAGAATAGTTTTCCATTATGTTTTAAAATGTCTTAACTTTTTGAGATCTTAAAAAGACTTGCTACATAATTAGTGGTTCTTTCTAATTTTGAAGAAGTTAGCGAGAAGCCAATCTGAAAGGCTAATGGTGCCTCCTTCACTCTCATGCACCACAGATCTTCATCTTTGCTTCCACCACCAAGAGGAGACCCAGGTAACCCCAAACAGTAATGGAAACCTCTGGCAAGATGCCATCAACCTTGGGACACAGTCACTGCTAACTGAGCATGCACTGTGTGTTAGATGATAATATATGTATGTATTATCTCCTTTGATCTACCAAATCAAAAATGAAGGAAGTAGGAGTCACCTTTGCCACTGTAGAGTTAAAGGAATTGAAGCCAAGTACTGTCAAATCACAGATTGAAACTCTGTAGAATTTCACCCACCAAAGCCCAGGGACTGCCCCCACCATCTGCCACCCTTGAAGGTGAGCTCATGAGAGAACCTCAACCAACCATCTTCCCTCCACATAATCTCGGTACCTTTAACCCCTCTTTTTACATATCCACACTTTCACTGAAAGGATGTTTTGAAACAATCATAACCTCCATCATTAACCTGATTTAATTTCATAAGTTGAAACTAAATGGCAACCTAACAGAGCAGGAGTTTCTATGTTAATAAAATTCTAATGTTCCTTCTGACTACTACCATGATTTTAAAAAAACAGACTGACCAATCTGACCAATCTTCCCTGAATGCATCCATATATGTATGGACATAAACTTGATTTTCAGTTGAATTTCCCTTGCTCCTACACCAAAAATAAAAGGTGGGGTAGAATTTTTTCCCCATAATTCTCATGTATGCACCCTAATATCTACATGTGATTTTAGGGGAAGCTAATTTTAAGGATACTGAAGCTCTTTTCCTTTTTAATACAGTAATCCAGAATGCACAAGGCCCTGGGTTCAATCCCCAGCACCACAAAAATAAAGGGAGAAGGCAATCAGAATGTAATGAGGTTGTGAGGGTGTGGCCCCCATAACAGCATTAGTGGCCTCGTAAGAAAAGAACATAAGACTTAAGGTAGCACCTTGCTCTATCTTGCTATGTGAAACCCTCTGCCATGTTGTGATGCAGCAACAAAGCCCTCACCAGATGCCAACACCATGCCTTTAGACTTCTAGAGCTGTGAGCCAAATAAACTTCTTTTCTTTATAAATTACAAAACACCCAGCCTCAGGTATTTTGTTATAGCAGCAGAAAATGGACTAATTCAGGGAGCTTGGTTGCTTTCATTCACTTTCTCCATCATTCCAGGGGTCTCACCCTCAACTGCTTGTTTAAAATCAGCCATAAGCTATTCTGTATTTTGGCACCAACCAAAAAGAGAGACTGTGTGTTAGAATCTAGACCTTCAAATGTCTCCATTACAGCAGCTCACATCACTTTGGCAGCAACTTATACAGACACACGTGCAAGGAGCTCTTGAAACAGAGTCCCCAGCTGATAAGCCACATGCCAGGCTACAGCTAGATTATTACCTTGGAAGAATGGGAACTACATTTGGTGGACAGTCAGTCATCCTCACACTGGGTTATGGCCACAATTCTTGAGTTCACAGAAGCTTAGGTCTACACCATATAAAAGAAACAATGAATTAAGGGGAAAGGAGGCTCTCATGAATTCAAATAAATGGTGTAAATTACTATTTACCTACGCATCAGGTTGTGAGCCTGCCTTTTTCACTTATTTTCTTCAGATCTCTGTTTTTTTTAGAATAATATTTTGAGGATGAAAGGCCACAACACCTTCTTCAACATATGGAAATGAGAATCATCTAAGAGGAGTACTAAGGGATAACAAAAATATTTCCGCACGACACTGAGGGTCAAGGATATACCCAGGATGCCTCCAAATCTGAAAACGATGCTGAGTTGGGAATCAAAACAAAATCTAAGACTCTCCAAAGCAAAACATAAGGGCCTTCGACACACATATGGTTTTCATCTCTAGCTGAAAGAGCTGGATCTAAACGGAGTTTCAAAGCACATATGCATTTTCATAAATAGAATTAGGTATGTCAGGATACCTTCCAACCCAGAAGTTTAGCAATGTCCTTTGCACTACTGAAGATCTGCTTTTCTGAAATCTAGCCTTTGCTGAAGTTTCCTGGCTGGTCTTGGATCTTCATAAAATTGAGTTTTCACATGTGTTGGGGAAGCTTTAAAGTAGACTTTGTGAGAAGTCTAATAAGATTGCCAGAATTTTCATTTGGGGGTGAAGGGTATAAACTAATCCATTCATAATCTGAACATTTGAAAAGCATCTTCACTATATAAATTTTGAGGATTGACCTCTCAATAAAATATACATTCTTATCAAGAGAGCTTGATCAATGAGATCGCAATCAGAGCTAAACGAGGACCTATCTGTGGTCAAGAAGAATTCACAGAATCCAGAATCGTAGCTCTTTCATATTCCATTGCCAAAATGCAGTACCTAAGTCTCCTCTAAGGACTATCAACTTGAAAATAGAAAAGAAATTCAGAACATGGTGAATCTGAAGTGAGAACTTCATGATCCCGAAATGCTCCAAATTTATTGAGTCACTGGTCAACTCTCAATTGGATCAAGGCAATGACACACGTGTGGGGGAAAATCTGAGTTGAAGGATTGCACAGAGGGAAAGTTTATCCCCTATTTCACTTTGTAAGTTATATTCATGCATCACTTTCCCAAAATACTCTTTGTGAGGTAGGAGGGTTTTGATGGTTTGCTTTTCAATTCCTTTTGGGTTGGGATTAACTGACTATTTTGCCCAAACTCATGATATAATTCTTCTAATTGCTGTGGTTATAAGGAATAAAAAGGGAGCCAGAATATAGCCTGTCCTTCAAATTGGTACACTGACCCCAACTGTATTATTTGAGTAGATTTCTTCCCAACCAGCACTAAACAAATAGAATAGTAGCTTAAATCATTCATGAAAAAAAGTTCCATTTGAAGTGTCTCAAAATAACCATATCAGCTGTAGGAAATCCAAATTTCTCTGAGAATTTCCAGCCTACGCCTGCGCTTGATTGGAGTGTGCGTGAATTAATCTACTTTGGTGGGGGAAGGCTGGGAGTTAGCATGCAAGCCCTGTAGTGAAGTTCCTAAATGTGTGTCTTCAAATATGAGACCAAGATCATGTAATTGCCAGGTGAGTTTGGAACTCTGGCAATTCTACAAAGGCATGTTGAAGTGTGGATACAAGCATGTTTGCCAATATGCGTGTTCTCTCTGGGAGCCGAGGTTATCCATGACTTGTATGACTTGCTACTTAGAAGCAACCTTAATCTTATGTATGGTTGATGGAAATAGGGTTCAAAGAGGTTAAGCAACTTGCCCCAGTTTACAATACCTTTGACACCCATTCCAATGCTCCTTCCTGATCTTATGACTTGCTCCCAAAGCCTTCCCAGTACTCCTCTAGAGGAAAGTTAATTCTGGAAATCCTAAGACCCCATCATCAATGCTGGAATAACTTTAGTTTCTAGTCATGCAATCAGATAGCTGATTGGAAAGTCACAGAAGGGGGAAATGTGGCCATCACAAGATCTTACCCAAGGAAGAAGAGACACATCAGGGGAACAGGCCCAAGCACAGACTGCTGCTCTTCAGAGTCAGGCTAAAAGGAATCTATCTGGAAAGAATTCTAGAAAGTAAAAGGAAGATTGCATTTGCTCAATTTGTCCTTTCTTAATAAGATGAGGAAACTTTGGCTACCCATCCACCTGGAGAACTGATATAAAGGGCCCAGGTAGGAACCCCTGAGGATTCACCTGCTAGGGATGGGTTACTGAGCACACATGAAAACACCTGAAGCCCTAGGTCAAGACATATCTGTCCCTTCCCAAGAGGTGTCTGACTAAGTAGGGTGTTCTCCATCATTGAAGATGAAGCTCATATTAGAAAGGTGGCATTTAGTTAGACAGGACCTCTCTCTCCCTGGAGTGTGAGAGAGAAGTGTTCTTTTTAATGAAGTACAGAACACTCTCTTCTATCCCAGTGTTAGTTTTGTGTATCATTCTATAGAAAGGAATTTTCTAGAAGGAACACTGAAAATATACAGGAGCAGAATTTTTTACTTGCATGTTCATTATCCATTTGGAGTCTCCTGGATGGACAGCCACTCTTCTGTGACTGAAATGTCCACATCAGAAGGAATTGGCTTAGAGACTTAAACTCAGATCACCATGGGGAAGCCACACACAGGCTTACCTGTGCATGCAGGTTTACCTGCCCCAGATCTTGCCATTCTTCATGTCATTCAGAGAGCTGGGTTAGAGAAGAGGGTGTGGACAGGGATTCATGCACTCTTTTGTCATGGCCAGAATGAATTTTTTTTTTTTTTTTTTCAGAATGAGTTTTTAGACAACAATCTCATTGACATGTCCCCTCTTAACTCATGGTCACCATTGGATCAATAAATTTCCACTCCAAGCTTCATTAGGTACAGTCTTAGGCACTCTTTGGCCTTCTATGAGCAGAATATGTGGATTCTTTGCTATTGAAACTCTCTGGCATGGCCATGCCCTCTCCTCCTTCTCCAACCATCAGTCCTTTTGCCAATATTTAGAACAGATTTCAGACTTGAACAGAATGGTCACGGAGCATCCTCCAGGGATTCTCTAGCCTGGTGTGATGTGTGTTTAATTGTTATGTTTGGTGATTACTAATGGAGACAGAGTCTCAGCTTCTCGACTGCTTGCAAGGCAGAAGGGAGCATATGGATTCTACACTGCACTCTCCTTTTAACTAACCTGCAGGAGCGCCCAGGTGGGGCTGAACTGTTCTAGGATAGCATATCAATTAGGCAAGCATAGGCTCAAGGCATTTTTCAGGAACCTGACCTACCAAATGCTCTGATTCTCTCTGTTGGTGTTTCTATTCAGTACCTGTCACCTTATTGCCTTTGAAATGACGGTCACTTAAGGAAAAACCAACAGAAATAAGCGAGCAACACAAAAAAATCACCTCATTCTTCGCATTCTAAAACACCACCTGACCTTCAAACCTTTGGAACCTATTAACATTCAGGAATATCTAAGTGGAAGTGCTGAGTAAAATCTTTATAAATTCTACAATATCTGTATTTGTTGGGACATGATGTGCTGTACTAGTAACAAATAAGGGCCAAAGTTGCAGTAGTTCAACTAATGGAAGTTTGTATATCACTCTTGCAAAGCCCGATGCAGGTCAGCAAGGCTCTCCTCCATCTGGTGTCTCAGGGATCTAAGCACTTTCCATTTCACAATGCTATCATTACAACACATGGCTACTAGTGGAAAGAGAACATTGGAAACTCTTAACTGCCTTGGAAAGAAAATGTCATGCCCTTTCACTCAAAGTCCATCAGGCATAACTAGCTAGATGATTTTGAACTGCTTTCAGGGCAGCTGGAGTCTGCTCAGTAATGAAGGAGGCTCAGACTTGGTAAGCACAATACATCTCTATGCTTCCACCAGTGGTCAAGCTAATTCACTGTGAAGCAGATGTTTCCATTACAACCATCATCACAATTGTTAACAACTGTCCCATCCGAAGTGTGGTATGTCCTGTTGCTTCCAAGACAATGAACTCACCGTGATCTCAAGGCCCCGTCTTCCAGGCTCACGGAAGGTTTCTCATCACCATGTCTAAGAGTATCATGGCCTTTCTTCCTTGCCTGGAGGTATAGATTAATTTCTGCTCTTTACCAGTATAGCCTGAAAAACATCACAAGTAATAAGAGAAGGAAACTAGTTCTCCAGATTCTCTTATAGAAATCAAAATATTGTCATCATTAGTTGGATATAAAATTTGTAAATGCTGAGGCATCACATGTTAGACAAGTCAAGCTGAAATTATTAAAGAGGAGAAAGAACAAAGGCAAGGAGTGTCAGTAGACTGCTTCATTCCCTGAGATAGAAACTGTTACAGTTTTGATCTAGGTATGTCCCCCCAAAAAACTCATGTGTTAGGAAATATGGAAATGTTCAGAGGTGAAAAGATTAGATTGAGACCTGCAACCTCATCAGTGGATTATGAATTTGAAAGAACTACAGGGTGATGGAGTATGACTGATGGAAGTAGATCAATGGGGACATGTCTTTGGAGACCATATCTTGTCCCTGGCACTTTTTTTTTTCTCTCTCTCCCTCTCCCTCTCCCTCTCTCTCTCTCTCCTTCCCAGCTGTCATGAGCTGAAAAGCTTTTCTACTCCACACCCTGCACCACAGTGTTCTGACTCACCTCAGACCCAGATCAATGAAGTTGGCCAACCATTGACTAACCTCTGAACCCAGGAGCCCAAACTACATTTTTTCTCCTCTAAATTGTTATCAGCTGTTTTGGGTCCTAGTGAAGAAAAAAAAAAAAAAAAAAAGCTGACTGACACAGGAACCTTCCCATGGAATCCTCCCAATCTTTGATGAAGTCACTAAACTCAGAAATGGCATGCCTAAGAGTGAGCCTTTATGAGAAACAGTGGCATGGACTAGCAAGGAAGCCTTCTCGCACTGAAGCACAAGGGAGGCTTAGGGAAGTAAACACTGAGAAAAAGAACTTGCAGAAGGATTGAATTCTCCCAAGTCTGACCAGATTCTCAAAGACAGGAGCCCATCTGACAGCCTTACAGAAATGACCCTGAACCCACCTGGATGTGGACTAATGAAACCCTCAGTGGAGCCACAGGAAAGGGGCATAGCTGGTCTCAAGAGCTCATTTCATGCTGCCCCTTCTGGTGCCTTGGTCTCACAACTCCTGGACACTTACAGGGAAAGTATATCTACTCTTCCATCTAAGGGAGTTTACATCACTGGAATTTGGGGTACCTTATTCCCTTTCACTACCACCCCCATACATGCATCTTGAGAACGAGGTCCTAGAGAAGAGTCCCTCCTCCATGGGATCAGCACAGTGCCTGGTCTATCATGAATACTTAATCACCTAATTCCTACTTTATCAGGCAGGGATGGCAGCAGAGACCAGAGAGGAGAAAAGGGGAGCAACGTGGTGTATTGGTCAGAAGGGCTTGTGGTCTTGCTACCCTGTCTCCTAGGATCACCTCTTATCTCTATAAATAGCACTCATCTCCCAGTGCTGCGCTACTAACTAAATGAGAAAAAAAAAATACATAAAACGGAATGTAAGAGCTGGTGTATTGCGAGCTTCAGTGAATGTTGGCTGCTACAATTGCTAATGACATCTTTGAATATAGACTGTTATCATTTGGATCTTGAATGTCCCTCAAAGGCCCGTGTGTTAAAGACTTGGTCCTCAGCTTGGTGCTGCTAAGAGGTGGAACCTTTGAGAGGTGGGGCCTGGTGCAAATAAGTTTTGCACCAGGTCATTGGGTGCAGGGTCTTGAAGGGGATTGGGGAATCCTGACCACTCCTCTTTCTCTTTCTTTGCTTCACGGTTGCCATGAGGTGAGCAACTTTGCTCCACCATGCTTTACCAGCCCTGATGCGCTGCCTCATCACAGGACAAAAGCAATGGAACCAGCTGACCGTGGCCTGAGACCTTTGAAACTATGAGCCAAAATAAACCTTTCCTCCCCGTAAGTTGATCATCTCAGGTGTTTTGTCAAATTGACAGAAAGCTAACTAACACATGGACAACAGAAAAGAAAATGGTACGTTGGAGACAAATCACCATGATAGCATCTAAACTGGGTTGAGGAAATTTGGGGGGGAAATATTATCAGTGCCAGAAACCCTCGTGGGACCTGGAGAAGGTCACAGTGTGAGAAAGCCCGCTCCATCTGCACGAACCACTCAACACTGCAGAGAAATTCCAGGCATTCACTAAGTAGATCGGGGATGTGGAAAGGTCAGGGAAGGCAGAAGATAACACCCATGCTCAGAAATTACGCAAGGGCAGAGGCCATCAGTGGTGACCAGCACATCCTCTGTTTCCATAGTACTCAGTTTGGCAGGCACTGGCCAACAGAATCCATGTAGGCATGGCTGAAACTGAGTCCTGGCCAATGAGCTCTGCCTGAAAGTATGGTGTCGCAGCTCGTGGAAGCCTGTTCAAGAAACAGCAGGAACGAGCCCTTTGCCTCTTCTTTCCAATCCCTGTTTTTCACTGGGAGGAATCCGAGTATGACGGGCAGTACGGGAGCAGTCATCTTGGAGCAAGAAGTGTCTTTTGGAATGGAAGCCCCTGTGGAACCACAATGTGCAGGAAAGGGGAGAGATGGATGATGGACATCCCAGGAGTCTAGGGTGCAAAATAAGCTCAGTCCCTATGACTCAGAGAAAAGGGAGAAAAGAGTAAAAGGTAGGATCAGCAGAGTTTTTGACCATGTACTTTTTGGTTTTTATGTAAAAGTGAAAGAAATCTCCATCTTACTGCTGGTACTATTATTCTGGATCTCATTTTACATGCAGTCCAACCCAATCCTCAAAGGTAGTAACTTACTCTACCTATGTGGCCGTAGATGACATTTCCACTTACCAGCCATGGCTGTTCATTATATTTCTATTCAATTGTTCTGGGATGCTAGCATTTATTATAGCATTAATCTTATTTTAACAGTGTTATAATCTCACTCCCATTTAAATGCTCTTCAAAATGAAGATTGAATGTCAGTCCCACTAATGTCCATCTTGCCTGGATATGGTAACAGTTTTCACAAATCTATTTTTAAAGGAGAGGCAGCTTGGGGGAGTCAAGATAAGATCTCATGATTTTCTGAGCTCTGGCCTTAGGAACACCTTTTGCCGTGGGAGTATGCACCAAAAGAAAAAAAAAATATTTGAAAAGGCTCTGGCCTCCCTGACTGGGAAGTCGTCTCTAAATATGAACTTAGCATCATTCTCTATCACTCACCCAGCGTTAATGAGTCTTCCTTCTGTGTGAGCATCAATTTGCAAAGATCACCTAACGCAAAGCCACTCCTGATAACACGCCAGGTTGGCAGGGGCCTCCTGGCACATTCACACAGCTCCTCCACTACCATCTCAGGGCCTGGGAGATACCAATTGCTGGCACTGTGGATTGTGCTGCCCATCCAAGCCAGAGGAGAGGAAAGAAAGGAAAGGGTCCCAGCCAAGTGCCAGTCCATGAGTGATGGAGGCCACCTGACAAGAGCCAGGAGCCACTGTTTCTCTAAGACTGCTGCTGCAGGGCACCGAGGGTTTGGACCTGAGATTCAAACTCCTCCATTATGTTGTGAGTGGGGATATTTTTAACACCTTGTGCCTTGAGGCTGTTGGATTCTTTTACTACTATTAATAGGTGTTATTCCCTGGAATCTTCCTAATGGCTTCTAAAAAGTAAGCAAGAAATAATCTGTTCGTGGTATTTAAAATTGGAAATAGAGACTCTGAGGATCGCCTTCTGCAGCTTTGAAAACTGAAGGGAAGACCTGTAGGGAGATTCCAGCTGCAATGAGATCTGGCCCAGGAGCAAACCACGGGTGGGTTTTAAAAACAACCACACAGAGAGGATGCTGGCAGAGTCTTCCCAGGTTCCACCCTCCTCCCTGTCTTCCCTGGCCTTGACTTCTCTTGGGAGTCCCCTTCCACAAGAAAGCAACTGCCAAATCCTCAGCAGACAATGTGAGACCAGGAGGCTCACACCTTCCCCAACCCTCTAAGGACCCAGAAACTGACTTGAGAATCTTACAATTTGATGGCTTTTTCATCAAAAACATGAAGTAGATGCAGTTCCTTTTGTTCTTTTACAACATCCAAATAGTGAATGCTGCAAAATGCCAAAATGCAGCCGGGTGCCGGGTGCCACAGCATATGCCTGTCTTCCCAGCACCTCCGGAGGCTGAGGCAGGAGGATCACAAGTTCAAAGTCATTCTCAGCAATGCAAGGAGCTAAGCAACTCAGTGAGACCCTGTCTCTAAAAAAAAATACAAAACAGGGCTGGGGATGTGACTCAGTGGTCGAGTGCCCCTGAGTTCCATCCCTGATTGTTCCCCACTCCCCCGCCCCAAAAAAAGCCAAAAATCACCAGAGTTGTTCTCTCTGCCCTTTACCTTACACATTTGAATGGGAATAAAAAGCGTATTCTTTAGAACTCCTTAGCTGAGGAGGACAAGAAAAGGTTGACTAAGATCTAAGCCAAGATTTGCAGGTCCTCCAGCACAGGTCTCTCCCGCAGCCTAGGGCTGATGGGCTCTACAGATGGGTAGCACTCGGGACTGATTCAGGAGCATCCACGCTCTGCAGAGCTGGTGTGCTGGTTTCTGGGCATCTTGGCTGTTCTTTTCACGTGGGCACAAATGAGCAGTGCGCATCCAGCTGCGCCTTCCTCTGTTGTGATTTCGCTGCTGAAAAGCCAGGGAAGGTTAGGATGCAATTAACGGAGCAGAGTGACCTGCAGTGGGGTTAACCTGCCAGGGCAGAGGCGGCTGTAAATCAGCATCCTGGCTTCACACACAGGCGGCAGAAGGAAATCATACGAGAGGGCTTGAAGTCAGCCAAACCAAACAGCACCAGCAGACCTAGACAGTGTTTTCTTTTCTAGAACCTAGAATAGGTCTTTGAGACAGATGGACTTCTGGTTTCCACAAACTGAAACAGGGAGGCAAGTTGCAGTGTGCACAGAATGGATATTGGTTTTGTTATGCTTTTTTATTTTTCTTTCTTTTTTTGCTTGCCGAAAAGATTCCTTATTCTCATTTGGTGGAAGGACCTGTGTGTTCTTTAAAGTCCAAATAATATTCTCGATAACAAAATATCATGTCCTCTTTCTCTGCTTTTTTTCCTTTAAGAATTGATATATTATATCAGACATATTATCCTAATGTTCAGGAAGGAAAATCATATGTTGACCACCTACCAAGTGCCCCCTGTTTATCTAACAGCTCCATAATTGCTTTCACAATATCTCCCTGAGGGTAGATCTCATTGGGACCATTTTACAGATGATGAAACTGAGGCCCAGGAAAATAAAACTTTCTTTGCAAAATTATACCATTGGTAAGTGTCAGGGTGAGAATTCAAAAGTTCAAAGGATGCAAACTCATAATTCCCATTTACCATGAATTTTCCCACCTCCTCCCATCGGTATTGGTAAGAATTTTATGCACAAGAAAGGAATCCTACAGAAAACTATCTAGTTCTGTGCCAGCACTATTTGAGAGACTCACCAAATCCTTAGGACATCAACTGTCTCCGGGTCTGACCTCAGTCTGTATTGCTATTGTTTCCACTTTAGCCATGACCCTAAATACCCCTGCCACCTGTGTGTTCCCATAACCATTGTAGGCATAAGGAAAAGCTCAGACCGAGTGTGCCACCAGCCCAACAGGTCACACAGCAAATAGTGCCAGAGCTGGAGACCCTCCCCAAATTCTCTTGAATTTTCAAGTCCACCCCCTCCCACTTTCACACAGATTCCACCAAGAATTAAAGATAAGGAATTAAAGGAAGAGACCTTGGGGTCGTGCATTCTAAACCCCGTCACTTACTCATTTTAAAAATGGAGTGGACCAAGGTCAGAGGTGGGCAGGAAAGGAGCCAGCCAGGCAGCTCTTGGTCCAGGTGTCCTGCCGCACAGAAGGGAGGCCACAGCACATGTGCCCTGGGCTGCTACTGGAGGATCTGGGTGGTTCACTTAGAAAACCACACATGGGTTCCAGGAAGATTTGGATAAAAAGGGATCGGACCTTTTACGTGAAACGTGAGCTCACAAACACTCCAGAGTGGCCAGGGTGACTAAATAATTAATCAAGAGCAGGCGGGTGGCAGTTTGAAATGTAAATCAGCTGGAGGAAGGTGTGCCGCTGTCATCCAGGAGCAGAAGATGTGACAGGAATAGAGAACGGCTGGCTGGCCAGCTGCAGTGCCTACTCCTGGGAAGGCCGGGCACAGAGGCAAAGGGAGGCTATCCAACAAAGGACCCAGAACCCTAAATTCCTGCCTCGGACCTGTGGATCACTTTCATGTCCCTGTCCCCAAAGAGATGTTTAGAAAATGATGAAGAGTTGGCCAGGAATGAAGGAGGGAGAGGGAAACTAGCTGAAGCCTGGTCCCCCGACAGGGCCGTGGGGGACACTCCTGAAGACGCCTTTTCTTCCTTATGTGTTCCTGCATCTGAAAAGAAAATTTTTTAAAAAAAGAGGCACTTTTGTCTCTCCTCCCTCCCCTTTCTTCCCAAATTCTCAAGAGCTCTTCCTGCAAGCGGTTCTGTGTGACTCAAAGGCAGAAAACAGCTGCAAGCCAAGGAACAAAACGAAGATTGACAGTGGGATAGGGGGCAGGTGAGAGAGACGCCTTTACCTTATCAAACCCGGAAAAATGTTGTGGCTTTAACAACAAATAAATAAAATCTGCAGAAGACAAAATGTCTCTCCTCTTGACTAAACACTGATCAAAATAGTCTAGAGAAATAGGATGGCGTGGCGTTCAGATCATGACGTCTGAGATCTGGAAGACACATCCGTGCCTAGCATAACCTGGTACACAGCAGGCGCTAAATATATACTAGGGTTCTTTTTTTTTTTTTTTTCCCCCCTTTCATTCCTTATGTAATGGCTTCCCACTGTCCTCAAGTCTGCTAATATGGCTAGGCTTCCATTTGCTTTCCTGGAAAAGGGGGACTCTGCTATGCCCACTGGATGGGCAGTGTAGGTTGAAGGCTGAGCCCTCACCTGGCTTTCCATGAGCAAGGTGGGAAAGGCTGTCTGTCATTCCAGGCTCAGGAGGCAACCGCGCACTGCAGAGCAGGAGCATAGTCTGCTGGGGAAACCGCCAGTGCTTTGAGCAGCAAAAGCACAGTGTTCCAGTAGGAAGTGCGGCCAGGGAGGTGGGCCAGGCCTGGAAGTGGAGCCCAAAGGGATCAGGCACCTGCTGGGTGCCCTCAGGGTTGGAAGGGGGCAGGGAGGGAGACAGATGGAGCAGGAGCAGGCAACCTCCATTTCCAGGAGATTGGAATCAGTTCAGTGAGTTCAGGATGGAAGGGACACAGTGGAAATGTTAAGGATGCTAATCATTTTCTGAGTTCCCCTAATCCTGGCCTCCGTGCTCAGGTGGAGGGTGAGGCGAGTGGATAGAACGGGGCACCAAGCAGCCAGCTTGGGTAGGGGCAAGATACACCGAGGTTCTCGGCAGTCCTGAGACAGTGATATTTTCTGCTGCTTTTGCCTCTCGACATCTGCTTCCGTTCCTCTTGCCCCTCTCCTTCCTCGCAGTGTCTTCCTCTCCCACATTCTCAGCATCCTGACCTTCTTCCATAGGAACAAAATCAACAGTGATTTTTCCTCCCCCTCCTTGAAAGTCTGCACCCACCTTCCAGGTCTTTTCAGACATCTTCCTTTTTGCTTACCTTTCTGCTTTTTGCTGGTGGTTGTAATAGGAAAGGAGAGTTTGGAGGGGAGGATGTGGGAGGGTTGCAGAGAGGAAGCATGGAAGGTCCTCTCTGGGTCCACATGATTCCTTCTTCCTTTCCTGACCTCCCTGTCTTCACCCCCACTCCACTCTGCCATGGCTTCAGGTATGACTCAACTGGAAATCATCTGGAGAGTTCTGGTTACTTTCTGAATTGAATCTCATAAAAATACACAAAAGCTGTGTCTGGTGGTGCACACCTGCAATCCCAGCAACTTGGGAAGTTGAGGCAGGAGGATCCCAAGTTCGAGGCCAACCTGAGCCAAAGAACAAAGTTCTAAGCAACTTTAGTGAGACCTTATCTCCAAGTAAAAAGGGCTGCCTGGTGTGGTGGTGCATGCTTGTAATCCCAGCAGCGTAGGAGGCTGAGGCAGGAAGATCACAAGTTCAAAGTCAACCTTAGCATCTTAGTGAGGCCCTGAACAACTTAGCAAGACCCTGTCTCAAAAAAATAAAAAGGTGTGTGGATGTGGCTCAGTGGTTAAATGCCACTGGGTTCAATCCATAGTACCAAAGAAACAAAAGCCATTCTTAATTAAAATAAAAATGGAAGTGAGCAGCCTTTGTTGTTGTGTGGAACAAATTGCTCTGGCACATACATACATTGTTCCAAATTTAAAACCTAGTTCTTGATGCTTAAGATTTGGGGAGACAATATTATAATCACTCTTCAGTTCATAGACTTTTTTCCCAAGAATTTGTGATGTATAGTATGTTTTTCCATAGGAATAGGGTCTTGTTCATAACTTTAAAAGTTTATAGGTCAAGGCTTCTAAAGCTGTATGAGTTAGGAAAATCCACTATTTCACTATAGAATCTGCACATGGAAATTAAGTGTTAGGAAAAATTATTGTGGGGAGATTGAAAGTTAATTTGCATTATATCTGGGGAATATTTTCCAAAGGAAATAATATAATTCCAAAGGCAAGAAACATTAAACTTCTCACTATTCTGCAGTGAAAGCACGTAGAGGAATGGGATTGGGGTGTGTGTGTGTGTGTGTGTGTGTGTGTGTGTGTTTCATTTCTCAAAGAACAGAATATTGTAACCAGCAGCTCTCCTCCCCCAACTAGTAGGCAATGAGAAGCTCCTACTTTGAACTCCAGTGAGAAGGGTTTCAGAGCACTAGGGAGAAAAGAACTCCTACCAGTGGGAATTGTTAGGATGCTTGTCCAGGTTGCCAACAAGGACTGGACCCTCCTTCCCTGAAGTCCTTTACCATGCTGTGGATATTTACCTCTCTGCAAAACCCAACCTTCTTCCCCTCGAGAGGAAAAGCAGCAAGACAATCTCCCAAGGTCACCCATCCACACCTCTTCTCCAGGACCACCTTGAAGTCCATGAGGGTGGGATGATAGAGACAGTGTATTCCAGGGCCAAGGCCAGTTCTGCCACTTGCCAGCCATGGGTTCTTGAGCAAGTCACATGCTGCCTCAATTTTTCACCTGCACAGCAAACATGAAAATAACCATTCATTCCTCCCAATCTTATGGTGATGGTCTAAACAGGTGTAAACAGACCCATTAAGATGGAGTCTGCTATAAGAGTGGATTCCTATCAGATGCTGCATGATATATATGTGTTGTTGGTTATGGTTCCTGCCCCAAGTGGATTAAAACTGTGAAGGCATTAATAACAAAACATGCCGATCTTTGGGTCTAAATTGCAGAAAATTTTTCCCCACATTTGATAAATGTGTTAACTTGTACAAATGAGCAATTCAAAGGTCTAAGTAGAATATAGTCTATCTTCAGTGATGGATAAGTTCACATGAAGTCCCTTCCAGCCATGCCCTTACTTGGAAAGGCCTAAGTGTCCATTTGGGTAGTGGTTCCCAGCTAACCACAGACCAGAGTCTGTCCATGCAGAAGGTCAAAGATCCAAGAGTGTCACTCAACCCCCATAAGTCGTACCATTTGGTCACATTTCTGCACAAAGAAAGCTGCCAGACCCATGGCAGTCTTCATCCCTGGGAAGGATGGAACCCTGTGACTCCTGACTCACGTGGTCAATGCTGGTGCATCAATCCCTCAAAACACAGTGAACACAAGGCCAGTCCAGCAACACAGACCTCTTGAGTGAGCATCACCACCAACATGTTTTTTGTATTTATATTTATTTACTTATTTTTGCAGTGCGAAGATCCAACTTCTTTTGTGGATGGATTTCAAATTTCCCCTCACTCACATGTAGTTAAATGACAGAAGCCTTACTCCAATAGGAATGAGATCTGGGAGTCTCTGGGCCACCATTTTCTTTTCCTTCAAATTTTACTTAATATAAGGCTCCTAGAATTATCCTAAAGTCAGAAATGGTAGAAGATGACAGGAGTCTGTACGTTAAGAATGTTTTCAGGAAGTAACCTTAGAACCAAGATGGTATCTGGAAGAGGACTCATGCATCACTAATGGGGTGGAGGAGAAAAACCCAATTGCTGCCCCATCCATCTGAAGGATGAAACAAAGGAGCACCTGTTAGGGTTGGCTGCATGGAATGCCACTGTCCTCACTGCTTGTGTCTTACCACCATGTGAGACTTGGGCCCACCAGCTGGGGTGGAACCTCCCAGGGACAGAAGCCTCACACATCTCCAACTCTGGACAGAGTGAGCAGCAGCCTACCGCCTCCCAGTCCATGGACAAAGGAAGGCCTTGGGTCATGGAATTCAGATCTGGTTGGCCCTCCAAACCCATGGGTTCTGCATCCTTGGATTATACAAGCTGCAAATTAAAAATATATTTTTTAAAAGTACCTGCGCTGAACGTGCATAGAGGGTTTTTCTTTTATTATTTTATAAACAACAAAGTGTAATAATTCTTTTCCTGGCATTCCATTGTATTGGGTGTTATAAGTCATCTAGAGATGATGATTTTTAAAGTATATGGGAGGAAAAGATCAGCCTACTACAGCAACACAGCCATCTGAATGTTTATAGCAGCACAATTCACAATAACTAAGTTATGGAATCAATGCCCATCAATAGATGAATAGATTAAGAAATTATCACACATACACACACACACACACACACACACACACACACACAATAGAGTTCTACTTGACCATTAAAGAAAATGAAATTATGGCATTTGCTGGCCAATGGATGGAAATGGAGACTATCATGCTAAGTGAAATTAACCAAACTCTGAAACTCAAAGATTGAATGTTTTCTCTCATATACAGAAACTAGAGTAAAATGAAGGAAAGCAGGAGGGAAGGATAGAGCAATATAAAGAACGCATTGAACATAAATTAGTAGAGGACTAAAAGGAAGTCTACTAGAGTAGAGGAAAGAGACTGGAAGAGAAGGGAAGGAGTGGAGGAAAAAGGAGGGATCATGAACAGAAATCCATTTCCATGCATGTATGAGTCTGTTGGGATGAACCCAACTACTATGTATAACTATAAAGCTCTAATGAAATAAATAAATAAAGTATATGAGAGAATGTGGGTTATATCAAATACTATACCATTTTATATAAGGGACTTAATCATTTGCAGATTTGGGAATTTGAGGTGGGGATCCCAATCCACCCAATCTCCCCAGATACCAAGGGACATGAAGCATAGTACAGGCCACCATCTTTAGCCAGAGCTAATGGCCATCTACGGTGACCTCTTTCTCTCTCTCATCACTAAGAATTTAAAGCATGATTCCTTTTCTGCATAAAATATAATTTCAGAAAAATAAAAATGTTTCTGTGTTGAAATATCACACTGAACTCAATATGTACAATCAAAACATTAAACAAAAATAAAATATTAAAAAATAATGAAAATTAAAATGTCTATGGCCTACATGTTTTTGTGAGTTACAAATAAAATACACATCTTGAATATTTTTCAATACCCAGGCAGGAAGAGTTGCTTTCTAGAAGGGATTTCCTTCTCTGCTAACTACTCATAAAACAGGGAAAAGAAAAAGTCTTGCTGAATCTTTTCCTGAAGATGTGTAGGGACAGGAAAGGGGGGTATCTGTCTTATGACTCCAATCTGGGGCACTAGCTCCAGGATGCCTCTGGGTCAGCTTTCATCCATCTCAACTTGGATGTGAGATGAAACTCAATTACAAAGAACCCATGAATTCAGCCCCAGCACCTCCCCCTACCTTCCTTGAGTATTCTCGAAATAGACATTATTGCCTCACATACATATATGACTACATGACTGATGTGATCCTACAATATGTACAATCAGAAAATTGAGAAATTATACTCCATTTATGTATGATTTATCAAAATGCATAAATGCATTCTATTTTCATGTATAATTAATTAGAACAAATTGTTTTAAAAATTTTTTTAAAAACTCTCACTCCTTTGTCAAAGTGCCCAAAGGGTGGCAAATAAGATCATTGGAAATTAAGAAGTATGGAAGAGGCCTTTGGCGGCAACATAGCAGTTCCACCTGGAAGCCAAAGGTCAGGGTTGAAAAACCATGCTCACCCATATTGAGCTGTGACCACGAACCAACCACTGAGCCTCTCTGAGATCCAGTTTCCCATACCCGTGGCATAGAAATTCCCAAACCCTTCCAGACCTCATGGAACTGGTAGTGAGATGTAGGTAAGACAGAGCAATTGACATTCCCCAGTCTAGACCCTGTCCCTGCACGGAGTGCTCAATGAATGTGTTACAGTCCCCAAGAAATAAAATTCTCAAATACCATGTCCCAGAAATGGAACAAACAATTCCCAGAAACCGAGGGTTACCTTTAAATTAAGGAAGTTGGAAAGTCCCTGAAGGCCTAAATATACCATAAGGAGGGAGAGATAGTTAATCGCTCATCGCTAACATCTGCTTCTGTAGCATGGCTTGCTTGCATTGGCTAGAAACAATGACTATACCACCCACCCAACTCACACGTCATTTTCCCTATAAATACTGACAATGAAGGAACTAGCACACAATTCCCCTCCACACCGCTTTTAGGTGTATGGGTGGTCGTCGCTGACCAGCTATAATAAAGACTTCTTTTGGCTTTACGTGAACAACTTGGATGATCTTGTTCTCGTCGGATATAACAGATGTTGACTGCATAGTCCCGAGGGAGCTTCTGCTAAAATCACACAGAATCAGCGGCTTGCATTACTGCAACATCTGTACCAACCTGTAAAAGAGATGGCTACACCCTGGGTTCTTCTCAAAGACCACCCCACTTTGCATATGGGGAGCCAGGAGATGGTCTCCTAAAGACTGCTGCATAGCCTTTGAAGTCATGGCCCAGAAAAGTGTTGTCAGAGGGCAGGGCAGCTGTGACTCCAACAAAGAGGAGGAACCCACTGTCCTCAAGTCAGGACTAGCTGCCTGCCTGGAAGGCCACTAGCAAGAGACTAAGCCCCTCAGGCCACAGTCGGGGCAAAGGATCAGCCAGCAAGCTCCTCTCCAGTTCCAAGCACAGTGAGGATGGGGACTCCACTGGCTGAGTCACTGCTGTCCTGTGCCCAGGACAGAGCTAGCTTAGCATGAGGAGATGACCTCTAAGGATTGATGAATGAATGCATGCACCATGTCACCATGTCAGGAGGACACTCAGCACCTGCAATCTCCAGGGCACATATAGGAGAGACAGGGGACCTGGAGAGCCCACCGGATGCAACCACCTGGAGGAACAGGGCTGGAGGGTAGAGGAGCAGCTGGCAGGGCCAGAGCACCAAAGTTGCCCTCTGCCTCACGCCAAATAGGCCAGGGTCTGCAGCAGCATCTGTCCCTCCACTTCCTCATCCACGTCAGGGGACAGGCGTGACTCAACGCTCTCCTTCCTCGTCCTCAAGTCGTTCTCCTCTACTGTTCTAAGCACAAACTCGACACCTGTGTGCATCCTCCCAGCCCTGCTTTGAGCTGGCAATCAGCACAGGGACAAGTGCCAGTAAGTGGATGCTAGAGAGCATGCCCAGGGTTGGGGACCCAAAGAACAGAAGCCACCTCAGCAGTCCTCTCTGGGCCGGGGTGAGAACATTGTCCTCAACACATTTGCTCATCATTCTGGAGGTGGTTCCACCTCTGAGTGAGGTCACCCCAGTTCCCCCTCAGTCTAGAGTCACTTCATTGTTAATTTATATAATGTCCTCACCATCAACCTTGTCTTCAAAATCTACCCCTCTCTGTCTCTCCCCCCATTTCTCTGTGTCTCTTATTAACTCCTTTGGTCCCTCCTCTCTCTGTTTCTCTGTCTCTACCTGTCTCATCCTCCTGTCTCTCTTGTCTTTCTCTCCCTCCCTCCCTCTTGTTTTCTTCCCAGCCTGGCCTATTTGCTTTCTAAACATCTCTCCAATTCATGCCTCCCCTTCCTCTCCCCAACTCAAGGCAGACCTTCCGGGCTGTCCTATCTGGACTGCCTCAGTTCCCTCCTTGCTGATCTAGGTGCTCAGCTCACCACCCTCCACCCTTCATTCTCCTAATCCATTTACCAAAATGTCTCCAGAATGTTCTTCATGAAACAGTAATCTTCCTAGAAGAGTCCCTGCTGAAGACGAGTAGCGACCCCCACAGTCCCAGCCCCAGAGCTGACCTTCTCAGCACAGGTTCCTGCACTCCAGCAACATCAAACTACCACCTTCTGAGCACTCGGGAGCACCAGGGACCCTGCCAACCTCTCCATGGAATTTTCCATTGAATCCTCACAGAGTCACAGGGAGGAGAATTGCCATCTCCACTTAAGTTAGGAAGTTAAGGAAGCAGAAACTTGAAGGGCTCCCTGCAGCGGCAGAGCCAGGATCCTCATTCAGATAAGCCCAGCCCAAGGTACTGCCCTCTCCCACCTCCATCCAGTACCCAAGGTCACTGAGACATCTTGAGTCCTCCCCGACTTCCTAGAGCCAGCTGCAAGGTACTCTTCCTACTGACTCCCCTCAAGTCAGTAGCTTGGTTGCAAGTCTTTGTCTTCCCCATCAAACTGCGTTCCTGGAACATAAGGACGATTTCATGTGCCCAGAGCTGAGCGCGGAGCAGGTCCTTGGGAGGGCTTATTGAATTAATGACTGGTCAGCTAAAAGAACGAATGGATGCAGGGCTGTCCCACACTCAAGTGGTCACATGCCGTCTTTTCTGATAGAACTCAATTTCTTGGCTGGGCTCTGTTAGAAATGAGTTCGCTGGTTACAGAACAGCATCAGGATGAGGCGAACGTGCTGTCCCTTAAAGCTGGTGGCGCCCTTACAATAAAAGTATTCTTGCGCTTCTGTCGTCGTTGTTGCTGTTGTTTACTATGGAATGTCACCAGGCTTGAATTTCAAGCAGATGGGTTTGGGCTCCATTCATAACTTCCCTGATTTAGGAAAAGTCATTGTCACAGAAGGGAACCTTGGCACTCGCCAACTGCCAGGGCCCCACAGCAGCTTTGGTCTTGGCACAGGTGGATGTGATTTTCTTCACCGGGGATCCTGCGCTGTTTGTCCCTCTGACGATGTGGGTGAGGGATGGAGCCAGGGCTCACCCTTCTGGGGGGGACATTGAGATTCCTGGGCACTGTACCAACTCAGCCATATGTCACCCCAGAAAGTAACTGCTTCTTCCATATATGATCATAACTAATGTTGCAAAGCCTGTTTTGCCTGGATCCTTTTGCAAAACCTATGCAAAACACGCTGGGTGCTTTCGCTCCATATTTCTTCCTTGGGATGAACGGCTCTGCACACAGAGGGAACACGCTCCTATTCTGTTCATCGGGAATGATCATTATTCCATAGGCACATTCCCAGTGCTTTAGTTATGTGGGGTGACATTCTGGCTCGGGAACAGGAGCTGATGGAAACAAGGATCCTAATGGCCAAATACATCCTAATGTTCTCCTTTCAATTCTTTCGTTTTTTCTGTCTTTACCTTTTCGAAAATGTTAATGTATTCCTGATGAATTCAGTGTGAAAAAAAATATGTTTATCAGCTTAGGTTTAAAATTTTTATTCATAATAAGAAGATAGTAGCACTGGCAAGCAAGTCGACCCTCGGATCCTTGCCAGCTCTTTGGGGCAGGGTAACCAAGATGACCACACAGAAGCATCGCAAGCAGGGAACTCGTTGCCAAAAAGATAAACAAGCGTATCTGTGCTATGTTGGTGCTTTGTTCTTGCCATGTGTGGGACCGAGGCGGGGCGGGCTCTGGTGGCAGATAACCCTGCAAGTTGTCATTTGGTGACTACATAAGTTGGGCCTCTAGTCAGGGCCAAATGGATGATAAGTTTGTCACCGTTAACAGGCGCTAGTTCTTTGGAGCAAACCATACTTTCTCTTGCAAAATCAAGCATCTCGAATTCCTGACTACATTTCCTCGTCTAGAGAAAACAGTTCGATGGGAACACAGAAGGGTGACTACAGTTCAAAACAACTTCTTATATATTTTATCAAGGACTAGAAGCAAGGAGTTCGAAGATTCCCGAGACAAAGAAATGACAATGGTTTAAGGAGATGGAAATGCCAATTACCTTAATGTGATCATCGTGTAAGGTACAGGATTGTCACACTGTACCTCACAAGGATGTGTGATTGCTATATGTCCATAAACATTGCTTGGGAAAAAATAGGAGCAAAGAGAGAAAAGTCTGATGTCTTTTTCCCATGTCCCAACCCAGGCACTTCTGCATCTCTGCCAAGTGCCCTGTCCCAGCCCAGTATGGATGTGCAGGGCCTCCCAATCCAGCCTGGCTGGCATTTGTATTTTACCCCATGGACTCACCTCAGCGGCTTCACGGCTCCCCCTAGTAAATGCTGCAACCCGCTTCACAGCTGGGGTTTTAAGTTTGTTGTGAATCATTCCAATGTGACAGGGCTCCTCTCAGCACAAAGACGTGCTGAGGCACCAGGAAAAAAAAAAAGAAAAGAAAAGAAAGAAAGGGAGAAGAATGTTTCAGAAAGCAAGGCAGCCAGGAGAGAGATGGAGGCTCCAGCTGCCTCCTCTCTTTCAAGGCCTCATCCTGCTGCCTAGGATCTGTTCCTCCCTGCTGTAAACAGAGCTCAGGCGGGAATCACAAGGCCCGAAACCTCAGTCCTGGCCACAGGGGCACCTCCAACGCCTCCTGGGCATCTGCAGCAAACAGTGCGGCCTGCTCCGTGGTCAGACTGGGGACAGCCAGCCCTCCCATTGTTTGATTTCTAAACCTGCCTCCACCTCCCTGAGGCCTCAGAGAGCTCTGGGCTTGCAAATCAACACAACATTTAATTAACTGCACATTAAAGTTTCCATCTTTCAAAGAAGGGAATTAGGGACAGTGCACTTTCTGAAGCATTCATTAATGAAAAAATAAAATCTAAAGCCTACCGAGTTCAGGGTGGTCCTTATCATGCTAGGTGATTGCCTGCCCTCATTCTTGGGGTGGGGCTGGTTCCTTTAAATGAGCTGTCATCTTCAGGGTCCCCTTCAAGATAAATGTCTATAGCTCCCCAAGAGCTGGTCTTGGTTTTGTCCCATCCCAGGACACCTTGAATAACCCTTAAGAGTTTGCAGGCAAGATGCAAAAATGTCCCCAATTATACTGAATTGTGAATTCTTTTTATTAAAATAACAGGTATACAGAAAGTCTGTGTTGATGCTGAGGAGCCACGGAGAGTCCTGAGACCAACCAAGAGACACCTGGCTCAACTCACCGCAAGCATCTGAAGCCTCATCACACCTGCATTTCCTGCCAATTCAGGATGCAGTGACAAGTCACACACTCACATCCTGGTTGGACTTTTGCCTGCCCACAGGTGCTGGTCCTGTTTCTACCACAAACTCGTTCTGCTTCTCTGTACATCCTCCTCATCAGGACCCGCCTGTCCCCGCATCAGGACCACCGGCAACACTTCCCATGAATCACCATTGCATCATTTGTAAAAACAGTGATCTTGAATGTCTTGGGACTTATATGTCTGTGTCCATGGCTCCTCTCAATGTTACCAGGTTTTGAGGAAAAAAAAAAAAACTGGACCTTATTTAACCTTTTTAATGCCTTATGCATATTGATTTAGTCATGTTACATGTTTTATTTCATTTCTATTACATGCCAGGTGCTGCGTCGAGCACCAAGGATATAGGCACTGGCTCTGCCCTTCTAAAGGAGGCAAACAAATCACCACTAATTATCAATTAGAATTATGATAGATAGGGACAAGGGCTGAAGATAAAAATGACAAAAATAATAAATGCTGGTGAAGACATGAGAAAAGGGAACTCTCATACATTGTTGGTGGGAATGTAAATTTGTACAGCCAATAATGAAAAATAACATGGAAGTTTCCCCGAAAACACTGAAAATAGAACTGCCATAAGATTCAACAATCCGGCCGGTCAGAGTGGCACATGCCTGTAATACCAGCAACTCCAGAGGCTGAGGCAGGAGGATCGCAAGTTCAAAGCCAGCCTCAGCAACAGTGAGGTGCTACGCAACTCAGTGAGACCCTGTATCTAAATAAATACAAAATAGGGCTGGGGATGTGGCTCAGTGCCCCTGAGTTCAATTCCCATTAACAAAAATAAAAGATTCATCAATCCCACTACTACTGGGTATAGACACAAAGAGATTGAAATCATTCTATCAAGGAGATACGTGCACATCTGTGTTTATTGCAACACTAGTCACAAGAGCCAAGATATGGAACACACCAAATTACCCATCAATGGATGGACAAAGAACTGGATAAAGAAAATGTGGTATATGTTGTTCAGTAATAAAAAATGCTGAAATTCTGTCATTTGCAGCAAAATGGAACTAGAGGACAGTGTGTTAAGTGAAATAAACCCAGCACAGAAAGTCAAATCCCACACACTCTCCTTCATCGGTGGAGAAAAAAAAAAAAAAGGTTGATTACGTAGAAGTAGAGAGGAGACTAGAAGTCAACAGAGGCTGGGAAGGGCAGTGGGAGGGGAGGAGTGGATAGTGAGAAGTGGAGAGGGTGAATAATGGCATCCCTAGCAAAAGCATCATGCACACAGACACAGAATCAGTGATTCCTTTTTTTTTTTTTTTTTTGGTACCAAGGTTTGAACCCAGGGGCACTTAAACACTGAGTCACATCCCCAGCCTTTTTTATACTTTAATTAGAGACAGGATCTAAATTGTTGAGGCTGGCTTTGAACTCATGATCCACCTGCCTCAGCCTTCTGAGCTGCTGGGATTACAGGCATGTGCCACCATACCTGCCCAGAATCAGAGATTCTTGATCTTTTGATACAAGTTTGACAGATTAACCCTTAACTGTGTGTAAGCAGAAGATCTAAGCAATGAAAATTACAGGCTAGCATTCCCATTCTGAAATCTGAAATCCAAAATGCTGCAAAATTCCAAATGTCTGGAGTGCGCAAATGACACCACAAGCAGAAAATTCCATGGCCCATCTCCTGGGATGGGTCACCGTCAGAACACAGGGGCACCCAAAATACTGTACGAAACTTCCTTTGGGCTATTTGTGTAGGTATGCATGAAAAACAAAAGAATTTCATGTTTAGAATGGGGACCCATCCCTGAGACATCTCATAATGTATATGAAAATATTCTAAAATCCAAATTAATCAGGAATCTGAAACACTTTTGGTCCCAAGCACTTTGGATAGCAGGTACTCAAACCATGGTTAGAGAATGTAGCCAAAATATGCTTATGTATAGACAAAGCTTTCAATAAGTGAATCTCCTCTTTCCAGGAGGCTGCAGAGCCCAGTACACAAAGGAGTCCTTTTTCCCTGAGGGTGCATCTGGGACCCTAAAGCACAGGGAAGCTCAGCACTCTGTTCCCCATATGCAGCCTTTTATTTTTTTCATCAACTCTGATGCCTCTGGTCAGCACCCAGAAAACCCTTATACAGCAAACTGGAACACCAGAGGGTTCTAGGCTTTCAACCATAACTTCTTTAAATTCAATATTCGTATCTAGTCTTCGGAGTTTTCTCACCAGTGTGGCATCAGAGTAGAGGCAGCATCCCAATTTCTCACAATTTTTGCTTAAAGTTGCTTGAGGCATCATCCCATATCACAAGAACACAGAGGGAGGGGACACAATCAAAGGAACCCATCAATAGACCCCAGAGCTTTGGGTCATGGATATGTGTGTTTCCCATCTCGGGATGGAAATGGGAACAGACAGAACAACTCCAGATTGTTCAGCTACTTAACTTTCCTGATACCAGGTCCATATTCTCCTGATTCTCTGCTGGTCTCCATCAAAAGGGGGACTTGCGTGGGGACCACCAGGTAGGAAATATCCAGTGTGACAAGATTTGGACGATAGCAGGTGGCTTCCTCTGACTGATCCAATCCACCCAGGAAATGAGTGCTTTGCTTATTTAATCAAGAATTGCTGCCCCAATGCCAGGACCTGTACTGCACCCTCACTTGCATCTCAAAAGGAGAAGCAGATAAAGACTGGAACATCTTGTCTGTGTTACCGGTGTGCACCAGCAGCACGTGGCTGAAAGATGTGGCTTTCGCCCCTGGAGATGGGCAGGTGGTGCCCACTTTTCTGCCTCCCTTCCTCCCTCCCTTCCATCCTTCACCCACAGTTCTGGGGGCCTCCTCTGGGCCAAGCCCTGAGTAACACTGTTAGGACTTTACACATGCCGCCGAGTCTAGACTTCCCTCTCAAAACCCAGCCTAGCAGGGATGCGTGAGCAGAAGGCCCCAGCACACGGGCAGGGTGACGACTGCTGGGATGGATGTGGGCAAAGAGGATGAGGGCACACAGAAATGGTCCTGTCACCCAGTCCAGGGGACACTGATAGAGGGTTCTCAGAGGAGGAGAGGCCAAGGCCAACTTTCCAGCTGGTCCAGAGGTAAGACAGACACTGAGTAAACAAGTCAACAAGACGACAATTTACGAGTCTCCATCAACAGGCTCGTTACTGAAGTGCAGTCCTTATTGCTGGTTCTCACGCAGGTCGGTGAATTGGTGAAATGGATTCTGACATCAAAACCGTGGACAACCCCTCTGTCCACCCCAGAGAGCCTAATCTTGTGGATCTGTGTTGGGGCTCCTGAACGTATTAGTTTGCTTTAATTCTCTAATAAGATGTGTAGTGGGGGTCTGGTTATTCCATTCCCATAACGTCTTCAGGTGTCAGAAACTACCCCGTCCCATTAGCAGGAAGCAGCCACCCCAACATGTATAATCCACTCAGACCTAGGATTAGCATGATTGAACCCTGACGGCTTGACCAAGTGTTTTCTGCTCCAAAATTTTGATGGATGGTTCTTCTCTAGACTGGGCCAAGCTTTAATTTGTGTTGCAGTGAAACACTTTCTATTGTCAATGACAAAAGGCGATATTTCCAGTCCTGGAGAATAAGCTTCAAAGGTTTCAGCTCTCTCTCTCTCTTTTCTTTTTTTCTTTCTTTTTTTTTAACAAGGCGTTTCAGTTTTATTTTGATGGAGCAGAAAAGTTTTGCATGCATCCTAGCATCCACTGTTGTGACAGCTGCATTTAATGAGTGCAAAATGATCAGAAAAACATCCTTTGCTGTGAGTTGCCAGTTGGTGACAGGGGAGAGGTGAAGCTGTAAGTGGAGTAGTAAAGTCGTGCACACATCTGCGGAGGCAGGATTCCTGCCCGTCTGGTCGGTACCAGGTGGCTAGGTGCATGGCCTTGAAACCAAATAAGTCTGCAGCCCCACATCCCAGGAACCCCTTCCTCAAACAGCAGGGTGGAGACTCAACAGGACCACCTCGGGCTGTTCTGCAGGAGGTGCATTCAAAGTCAAGTTTTCCTTAAAATTCCACATTTATCTGTCTTACTGAGAGAAGATCTTTCTATCTAACCTAATTAACAAACTCAGGAAGAAAAAAAAGAGTAATTAAATAATTCCTGTGTAAAGTCCTAACCCAGAAAATATAGGACTTTGTTTAAACGTAGTCATGATAGATTGATTTAGCAGTCAGCAAATATCCACTGTCTGCCCCTCGACGCATAAACACAGGCTTCTGTGGGAAGCTTGCTTTCTTGCAGCACTGGTGTTGAACTTCACCATGGGACTGCCTTAGCCGATGGAAGGTGAATAGACACAACCATATGCCAGTTTGAAGCCTAGGCCTTGGGGCATTGCCTGTTTATACTCAGCCCTCTAAAAACTTTCACTTCCTCTTCAAAAAGGGCAAAAACCAGATAGTGATCCTTATAGAACGAAGCAGGTGAAACAGACCTGAACTCAACATGCAGGTAGAAGCAGAGTTTTACCAACCATTCCACACACCTGCAGACCCTTCTGGAAGGAGAGTTGCCCGGCTGAGCCCAACCTCGAACAGCCAGGCCACAGCTGACCTACAGCCCAGGAAGCAGGAGCACATTTGACAATCGATTCAAGTCACTGAGATTTGGGGTTGTTTGTTATTCAGCGTGACAGTGTTGTTTCATAAGCTTTCAATAGAGCTCTCCAACAATGCATGCTTGATTGTGCACCAGAGAAATTATTCCAGCTGTGCTCAGTGCCTCCACAGCTCTGCAGACGTGGATTGAGGGCGCTACTGACTAAATGTCAATGTCCCCCTCAAAATTCATATGTCGGAGTTCTAAAGCCCAACAGGACACTATTTGCAGCTGAGGTCTTTGAAAGGTGATTAGGGTTAGACTGAATCATGAAGGTGGAGCACTTATAATGGGACTGATGACCTTAATAAAAGAGGAAAGGACATGAGATGTCTCCCCTCCCCCTCCCCAGCATGAGGGCATGGCAAGAAGGCATCCAGCTTAACCAGGAAATGTGATCAGCTGGCACTTTGATCTTGGACTTCCCAGCCTGCAGAACCGTGGGAAATAAATTGTTATTTAAGCCATCCCGAATGGTATTTTTTATATATATAGCATCCTGAACTAAGGGTTAGGGTTAGGGTTAGGGTTACGGTTAGGTTTAGGGTTAGGGTTAGGGTTAGGTGTAAATGGAGCAAATATCCAAGTCAATCAATCCTATTTACTGAAGGCTAGATAAAGACCACGGTGTTGAACACATATTTTCCATTTTTATGGTTTCATTTTAGGGCCATGGAGCCACATTTAAGATTAATAGAGGTGCAACTTAAGTAAAATGCCCAAGGCAGCTAGGCCCAGTGGCACATGCCTGTAATCCCAGCAGCTCAGGAGGCTGAGGCAGGAGGATCCACAAGTTTAAGGCCAGCCTCAGCAACTTAGTGAGACCCTGTCTCTAAATAAACTATATTTTTAAAAAGGCTCAGAATGTAACTCAGTGGTTAAGCACCCTTGGGTTTAATCCCTGGTACTAAAACAACAACAACAACAAAAAAAAAATATATATATATATATATATACACACACATATATATATACACTATATATATATTTTATATATATAAATATATATACATTATATATATTTTATACATATATATACATATATATTTGTTGTCAATATTTGATGGAATTCCGATTCAATCAAGTAAATAAAGCATTAGAAAAGATAATTTCATATATATATATATATATATGTATATATATATATATATATCTCCAAGGCAGCTCTTTGGTCCCCCACATTCTTTATCAGTTGTTAGCATCTCACATCTTACAGGTGAAAAATAAAAGTACCTACCTGCGTCCAAACTCATCCATTGAGTTTTACTTCCACGTGGCTCCATTCCCGATCTTCTCTCTTTCCTTAATCATGGAAAAACAGTGAAAACAAACAGCCACAGTGGACCCTTGTGACAGGTACTCTTGAGGGCAGAATTCTGTGGGTGTCTAAAAGCTCGCTCTAAGTTGTATTTGTTTAATTTATGCTTCTACTGACAAATAATTAGGGTAGCAATTAATTTTAAAATGCAAATGTGCAATGGGTCTCCCTGCTTTGTTTTAAACATCCTTTGTCCTCAGTTCTACTTGTGTTAGAGTCTTAATGGATTTAGTCTAGCAAAGGAGTGAAATTATCTTTTCTAATGCTTTATTTACTTGATTGAATCGGAATTCCATCAAATATTGACAACAAATGTTTGTTCGAGATCATATGCTGTAGAATTTAATAGAAATAAAAACCTGGAGTACAGAACCATCCCATTTTACGTTGTCATGCGGGTGATCTATCTGAACTATGAATCAATGACAGGCAGAGGTGGTTGATAGCCACGTGCCTGTCTGCAGGAACCGCTTGTGTTTGCTAGTCAGAGGGAAAATTCCTTATTTTCTCTGAAAATATCCAACTATAAAACTTTCCGACTGTAAAGACAAGCAGAAATGTCTTTTATTTCTTTTACACCCTCCCGTACTGGGGAGATTGGGAACACAGTTAAAATCCACACACATGCCTTCCATGTTTCATTCACTGTTTACTGATGCCTAGTGTAGATGAATGCTGTCCTTTAGGCCAGATTTACCTGTCCCTTTTCCCAAAGGGTTCAGTCTACTGGGAAAGTCAGACAAGAGGAACTTCTGCTCTGTTCTGGCCCCAGCAGCTGGCCTCATTCCACATGTATGTTTAAAGGTTTTCTTTCCCTAGATGGTGGGCCCAGGAGAACAGGGACTATGTCTGTATTGTCACCATCTGAGAGAGGCCCACCGCAGGAGGGCATGCTGTAAATATCTGTAGCTGTTGACAAAAACGAAAACAAAAAAAGTGACATTTTAGAGATGAAATGGGAGCCAAAGGAGAGCTGCCTTTCTCAACGTACACTATGGGGGAGGGTGGATTGATGGAAAGGTGTCGGGGAGAAAGTGGGAACCGGACCAGGGGTTTCCAGAAAGGAAAATGCAGGAGGCCCAGAGAACAGAGTTTGGAAGTGCAGAGCAAGAGTGGAGTCCAGGAGGAGAGAGTGATCTGGAAGGATTGGAAATGCCAAGGTGGTTTCCCTGGGGTTGTGGGGAGCGTCAGGAACTGGGGTTCGACAGGCAGCAGGAGCCACAGCAGGAGTCATGTTATACCCAGATCAAGAATCTTCCTCTTTCTCTGCAATCAATGTTGATTATTGATTGAAACATGTCAATGCCGATTTTCTAGATAGCACAGGAATTTAAGAAAAACAGTTGTCCACTTAAGATAGAAAGCTGGAGCCCTTCATAACAAACCCCAGGGCTTCTCCACTGATACTGGCTCAGGACACAGGCAGACCCCCACCAGCCAACCCAAAGAGAACATGTGGTCACCCACCACCCAAGTCAGCTCCATCCGTTTTTTTAATCTATTCTCGCAATATTTAAAACATACCAATGTTTTGGTCTGAATTACCTGAATAACCCCATCATTCTGCATTTGTTTTTAGTAGAGACTTAAGGTAAAGAAAAAAAAATAAATGTGTTTAAAATAAAGGACTGGGACAGGAGCTCAGTGCTAGAGCCCATGCTTAGCAACAAACAGGACCCTGGGTTCAATCTCCGACACCAAAGCCAACAAACAAAAACACGAAACATTCTTCATCTAAACGTCTATTTTTAAACATCAAAGTTATTTGCCTCTGATTTTCACCCACGTAAGAAAATATTCATTCACCAAGAACTAATAAAAGACTTCACACAGGCTGGTGTATTTATTTATTCATTTATTTATTTATTTATTTATTTATTTATTTATTTATTTGATTTTTTGTTTTGTTTTGTTTCAGACTTTTCTGTTGCTTTAGGGGAGGGGAAAAAAGACAATTACGTGGAGCGCATGCGCAGGTCCAGCCTTCTGCCGGCTGCAGGTGGAGGTCATGAGTAAGTGGTAACAGGCTACTTCTGAGCTAATTGTGAATTCTTCTCATGTGTACACAGGCTTCATTCCAGGATGACAAGGATTTTTGAACTTCAAAAAGAGAGAGAGAGAGAGAGGAGGGATCACAATAAATATTTCATTGTCTAGTCAACCCAATTTATGAAGTCTGATTATCTCTTTCAGCCCTTGGAGACTGCTACCGGAAGCCTCCCCCCATGTTTCCCCTTCCAACCAAAGTTACCACTGTGTGACATAAAGGCAGCCCAGCGTCTCCATTCTGGAAGCTGAGCTGCCAGGGAAGAAAGGAGAGAATGAGTCACCCCCACCGTGGAAGAGCCTGGGTGTCTCCTGGCCCCCAGCTGACCACCTCACCAGCTCCTGACTGGGTTCATTGACCAATGATTGTCTGAACTTTATTCTGCTCAGGTTTCCATTCTGTCCCAAGCTGGGGAAGTCGGGGAACATGTGGACTGAGAGCTGTTGAGGAAGGATGGAGCTAACTGCCCTGATCTCTCCAAAGATATCCCTAAATGACACCAACTGAACGACAACAGCAGGAACAGGATAAGCCCTTCTGGAGTCCTTTATGTGACCAGGCGCCCCCTACATCTGTTTGTGAGCTTCCCATGGTTTCTCAGTAGTGATGGGACTCTGAATTCTTGAGTCACTTGGTGGCATAGCTTTGAAAGTTCATATTATAATGTGAATTTTATCATATTATATAGAGTCATTGTTGGCAACCATAGGGTTTTATTCAAGGATCCCCAAAGACACCAAATACTGCGAAGGCTCAAGCCCTTGTAGAAAATGACACAGCATTTGTAGAGAACCTACTCAAGTCCTCCCACATACCTTAAATCACCTCTAGATTACTTACTCACCGTGTTGTTTAAGGAATAACAACAGGAAAAATGTTTGTAGATGTTCAGAACAGATGCAAAGTTACATGCCTCACTATAGTAAGACACAATCTGTGGTGGGTGGGATCCGTGGATGTGGCCTCGTGGAGATGGAGGCCAACTGTATAAAATAGCGTATGAATTTATTATACTATAAATTGTATTACATTGTATGCACTACACTGTTCTTTCATGTAATTCTTTCAGTATGGGTACTTTCCTTCCACTTTAAATCACACCAAGATATTTTAGCTCATCCCACCAGTCCTAAACCCTTCTTTTCTTTTCCTGTGGTCACAATGGCTACACGTCAGTACACACTGTCACCACAAAAGAGCTTGGATGTAGTGCAAAATAAGACAGCAAGTAACACCCTTGTGAGAGATTGTCCTCCCACAAATAGCCCTTGGGAGTTGGACCAGCCAAGTTACAATGTTAAGAGCAGTTCCCCAAGAATCCTTGCTTGGGTTTTTTCAAAATCACAAAGCCAAAAGGTATGAAGGTAACCTTGACCCTCTAACACCAGCTACATGAAATCATGTGCCAGCAGATGCCTGACAAAAGCGCCCCATGCACCGCTCCTTGGCAGAGTCTCTGAGGCCATAGCTAGAAGCTGAAGGGCAGGAGGCCTTCGCGCACACAGAGATGGATCTGGGCCAAAAGCAGGTGCACAGTGGATTTGGAAGGAGGCTATGGTCTTAGCAATCTCAGAAAAGGCATGACTTTGGGGTTGTCCTGCACTTTTTGGTTCCCTAGTTCAGTTTTTAAAAGATGAGGAGTTTCTAGGGCTATAGGTGATGATAAATCATTTATCACATCCTGACCAAGGGTCAGGATGGTCAGTATGTAATGACCAGGTTTGGGTCTGCTAATGATCAAGTTTTACTGAAAAATAGAATTAAGCCACGAATGAAATACAAATCATTTTGTAAGATACTGGATTTCTGTGTATGTTTCTCATAAGAAATTCTATGTAGGCCCCATAACTTTGAATTATTAAAACCAGAATTTTATAGTACTGGTACAAAGACTGAAGTATTTTACCCATGAAATGAAAGTGTTAGGCAGACACTTGTTTATGTACTTTGGCATTCATTAAGGGAAAAAGCCTTGGGTCAGAAACAAATAAATAATAAAGCCATTCTCAGAAGAAAGAGGTAAACTAAGATCCAATTCTCAATTTACCCAATCAGAAAATGTCCAAATAACTTTGATTTACTTTTTAACTAGATTTTGGACCCTAGAAAATTTCATAAAAATTTTCCTTTTAGGCATTTCCTTTTCATTAACACCACCATGATATATAACTAATAACAGTGAAGGGTTTTCAGGACAGCATTCCATGGCTAGTTCCCTTCTGTCACACCTTCACTTCTGCCCACTCTGCGACCTCTTCAGATAGCAGGACCCAGGGATCACAAATGTTAGAAAGGACAAGGTATTTCTCATGCTCAGGTTCTTCCTTTTTTTTTCTTTTTTTCTGTTTTTAATTGAAATTTTAATTTTTTTCTCTTTTCTTTTTTCTTTTTATAGACTTCATTTTGATTCATTGTACACATATGGGGTACAAATTTTCATTTCTATGGTTGTGCATGATGTGCATTCATATCATTCTTGTTAATTACACTTGTACATAGGGTAATGATGTCTGTCTCATTCCACCATTTTTCATACCCCCTCCACCTCCCCCTCTCATTTCCCTCTACATAATCTAAAGAGGTTCTTCCATATTGCTCCTGGTGGTTTCCCTTCATTTCTGGTCTGATTCTTCAGGCATTTCTCTGTAAAAGGAGCTGGTTACATCTATAAATAAAGAATGGACAAAATGGCCACAAGTTTTAAAAGTAGTTTCACTTTAAAAATAAAACTCCTACCTGTCCAAATGTCTCCTAGGTCCAATTGTCATTTTGTTCTATTTTGTCATTAGACCTTTTTTTTTTTTTTGGCACCAGCAACCAAAGATATCCTTAAGACCTGCATTTTAAGTTGCATAGACTCAGAAAAGGCCCATTGAAAAGGTGGTCTGGCACGCTCAGAGTCTTGAGTTCCTGTGACCGTGGCCCTAATATCATCTCACTGTGTCATCCCACTGAGCAGTTTCACAAAATAGAAGGATGTGTCAGAATGATTTTTCTGGGGAGACACATAGGAGGTTACTTAGGGATTTGAGAAGAGACTAAAAATAGCAAAGAGTGAAAAGAGAACTCAGACAAAAGTTCAGTAAAAGAAGGGCTGGATGATCCTAAAAGAACAGAAGTGTGTTCTCTTAAATAAGGTTTAGAATGATAGATGCTGCAAGAATCAAAGGAGTTCAAAAAAATTAATATGTCACAACACAGAACATATTGATAAAAATTCTTACCCCTAGTTTTACAGGATAATGAAGGCATTGTTCAGGAGATAAAGGTTGGGAAGAAAGATTTAACAGGATCCAGAAACTGTACAGAGAATGGCAGAAATGTACCACATTAATAGAATGAAGGACAAAAAGCACATGATTTTCTCAATTGAGGCAAAAAAGGAATCTGACAAGGTTCATCATCTTTCAAAATTATAAAAAAGAAATTCAACAGCCAGATGTGGTGGCATGTGCTTATAATTCCAGCTACTTGGGAGGCCGAAGCAGGAGGATCACAAAATTGAGGCCAGCATTGTCAATTTAGCAAGACCCTGCCTCAAAGTAAAAATAAATAAATAAAAAGGACTAGGGATGTACATCAATGGTAGAGTGTTCCCGGGTTCACTTCCCGGTACTGAATAAAGAATTCAACAAACTAAAAATAAGCGGAAGCTACTGCAACATAATAAAGACCATATATAAAATGCCCAGACCATATTCAATGGCAAAGCACAGAAACATTTTTCTGAGATCAGGAATGAGATGAGGGTGATCACTCTTGCCATTTCCATGCAACACAGTACTGGAGATCGTAAACAGAGTAATTCGGCAAGAAATTTTAATTTAAAACATCCAAATTAAAAAGGAAGAATTAAAATCATGTCTGTTTTCCAATGGCACCATGGATAAAACCTTAAATATTATACAAAATAACAACAATAAGTAACTGTTAGAACTAATAAAAATTTAGCAAAATTGCAGGAGGTCAAATACACATGCAAAAATCAGTTGGATTTCTAGAGTAACAATGAAAAATCCAAACAGGAAATTAAGAAAACAATTCCATTTACAACAGCATCGAAAAGAACAAAATACTTAGGAATAAACCTAAACAAGGAATTATTTGTACACTGAAAATTACAAACCATTGATGAAAGAAATTGAAGAAGACACAAATAAATAGAAAGACATCCATGCCCAAGGAATGAAAGACGTTAAGATGAGTTGGACTGTTGAGATGCTGCTCAAAGTAATCTATAGATTCAACACAATTCCTACCAAAATGCCCAGAGCATTTTTCACAGAATTTTTAAAAATTGTCATAGAATTCATCTGGAATAAGAAGGGACCCCCAAATAGCCAAAACACTTTTGAAACAGAATAACAACATGGGTGGGCTCACATTTCCTGATTTTAAGGCATATTCCAAATCTACAGAAATCAAAACAGTGTGGTACTGGCTTAAAGACACAGACCAATGAAATAGAATAGAAGGTCCAAAAATAAGTTCTTACATGCATAGTTAAATGATGATGATGATAATAATAATAATGCATAATTAAACCTTCCACAGGATGCCAACATCATCTTAGAGAACTACTTTCTCTACACCATTTTTGCACTAATAACAATTCTCAATTTTTTTCATCTTGTCAATCAAACAAACAACAGAAATGACATTGTATTTAAGTCTGCACCATTTTTACCTCGGTCATGTAGAAGTTTGAACATTCCTGTATTGTTGGGTCATGCATTCACTGCATAGTACCCGCTTGTACGTTTCTCTCCTATTTTTTTTAACTGGTTAGGGTCTCATTCATTTACAAGAGGTTTTTATTGTTGAAGATGTGAACTCTTTGTCTCTTAAAAAATATTTTTCCCAGGTTAATTTTGTTCTATCTTTTAAGCTCTCCTTTATAATGCTTTTACCATACAGAAGTTTTATATTTTAGGCCATTTTGTTGAATTTTAGCCACATCATTCAATTTTATTACTTTATAAAATCATCTCTTTTCTATCAAGCTTAAAAGAATTTTATACTACAAGAATAAGATCCCCACCAGGCATGGTGGTGTACGCCTATAATCCCAGCAATTCGGGAGGCTGAGGAAGGAGGATGGCAAGCTCAAAGCCAGCCTCAGCAATGTAGGGAGGAGGCCCTAAGCAATTTAGTGAGACTCTGTCTCTAAATTAAAAAAAAAATTAAAGAAAGAAGGCCTTGGGATGTGACTCAGTGATTAAGCATTCCTGGGTTCATCCCTGGTGCAAAAAAAAAAAAAAAGAAAATAGGGAGGGATGATGATTGCATATCATTTGAAATGCCACTGAATTGTACCTTCTAAAATGGTTAATTTTATGCTGTTTGAAAGTCACTTTTATTTAAAAAATAAAAATAAGGTAGAAGACTGTATTTGGCCCACAGGCCATACTTTGCCAACCCTGATTCATAAGATAAATGAAATTAAATTTTTTTAAAATTTAAAAAGAAAATAAAGATCTCACATTTGATAATGTAATCATATTTTTCTTCCTAATTTTGTGCCATGGGAAAATGCAGCCTACCCCCAAAAAGAGGTGAGAGGCAATTCCAGAGGAGAGGAGAGGAGATAGGATTGAATATAAACCTCAGAATGTGGGGCTGGGGCCATTGCTCGGGGTGAAGCGCCTGCCTAGCATACTTGGTTCAATCCCCAGCACTGCAATCAATAAACAAATCAACAAGCAAACAAATATCAGGGTACCTTCATTAAGTCATCTAGGTTGAGTGACCAATCAACTCCAGATTTGGTGGCTCAGCATAATAGAAATTTAGTCCTCGTTCATCTAACCATTCTCTGCAGGTATTCACAGTGGCAGGGCAGTTCTCCTCTACACAATCATTCAGGACCCTCCATTCCATTTGGCAACTCCCCCCATCCTCTAGGACTCAGCCATTTCTTTTCAAACTTCAATGTGCATCTTGTTAAAATGCAGAAGGCTCAGTAGGTCTGGGTAGGACCTGAGATTGTGCATGGCTAACAAGCCCCCAGGGGCTCAAGCCTCTACTCTGAGGACCACACTTTGAGTGGCAAGCTGGCTGGAATGAAGATATTATACTTTTTTCTTTGCACAGCTGAGGATCAAACCTAGGGCCTTGAGCATGCTGGGCAAACACTCTCCTACTGAGCCACAGCCCCAGTGTGCAAGCCAGACACCATGGCCAACTGCATCCTGAAGCAGCAGCAGAACACAGAGAGGAGACACCTCTGCTCCCCTGTGGAGCCTGACTTTGAAATGGCATGCTGCATTTCCTTTCACATTGCCCCTGGTGGATCTGCAAGGCCTCACCTAACAAGGGAGGCTGAGCAACATCTGACAACAGCTCTGGACTGTGGAGAGAGAAAACTGATGATGGGGAACAGCCTCTACCTGAGATAGCAGCCTCTACCCCTTACATTTTCAATATGGTTGACTCTTGGCATCCAAGGAGGATTTGTTCCAAGACCCCCATGGGGGTCCAAATCCACAGACCCTTAAGTCCCTCATACAGAATGGCCCAGAATTTGGATAGAACCTGCATACATCCTCCCTGTGCTTCAGATCATCTCTAGATGACCTATGACACCTAATACCATGTAAGTGCTACGTAAATAGTTGTTGTATTGTTTAGAGAACAACAGCAACAATTCAGAATGGGCACAATTTGCTTCACCATTGCCCATCCATTGTTGGTTCAATCCACAGATGTGGAACTCGTGTAGGCAAAGAGCAGATGATGCATTCACGATAACGCTGAGACCTAACCAGGTTAACTACAGCTTCCTATCAGTACATGATGTGTTTTTTGATCCAAGAGAAATGCAAATCAGACCTCCTGGCTGCATCAGAAAAAAATCTGGAGGAGATGCAAATTACAGTGAAATAAAGGCTTTGGAAGGTTTTGTGGTGTTGTTTTGTTTTTTAAAAGAAAAATTGGTTCAGACAATAACTGACAAGTGAACCACAGGTAAAGGTTTTAAAAACATGCAGGTTAAAGGAAAGACCTGAAGCAAAAGGAGATGAGTAAATAATAATTGAGTCTCAGGTAAGAAACTGAGTAACAATTGATCCAAGAGTCTTACAGGCAGAACCCAAGAGACCCAAGTCAAACCACTAAATCAGAAGGGCAAATGTGCCCTGGGAGCAGGGCATGGTCCAAGGAGGCAACCAGTATCAAACTGAAACAGGAAGAGGCCCTGCTGGCAAGGTTGCTGAGGCCACAGGACTGGGGAAGGACAGCCTCTCCAATAGGTGGCGCTGGGAAGACTGGAAGCCTACATGCCCTTTGAGGAAGTTAGATGCTTACTTTGCACCACGCACAGAACTTAACTCAAAACGGGATAAAATACCCAAACATGAGACCCAAAAGCTATAAGACTCCTATAAGAAAACAGGGCATTTCATGACATTAGACGAGGCAATGATTTCATGGATATAAATCAAAGACACAGAAAACAAAAGCAAAAATGGAACTACAGCAAACTTAAAATTTTCTGCACAGCATAGAAAGCAATGAACAGAGCAAAAAGTTAACACACGAAACAGGAGAAAATATTCACAAATCACTTATCTAATAAGAGGTTAATGTCCAGAATAAAGAACTGCAATTTGATAACAATGACAAAGAACAATCTGATTCTAAGTAGGTATAGGATGTAAGTTAATATTTCTCCAACCATGATGTACAAATGACCAACAAACATGCAAGAAGATGTCCAACATTACCAGTCATCAGAGAAATGCATATCAAAACCACAATGAGATATTGCCTCACACCCATTAGAATGACCACTAAAGAGAAAACAGAAAACAACATGTGTTGAGGGGATATCGAAGCAAGGTGGACCCTTGTGCACTGTTGATGGACTGAAATGGTGGAGAAGCAATGGAAGAGAGAAGGGGGTTTCCTGAGAACATTAAAAATAGAACCACCATAGGATCTGGCAAGCTCACTATGGGGTACATGTGCAAAAAACTAGAAACAGGATCTCAAAAGAAATACTCTCATTGCAGCATTATTTACAATAGCAAAGAGATGGAAGCAACCCAATGTCAGTCAAAAGATAGAAGAAGCTCTGGGCACAGTGGCACATGCCTATAATCCCAGCAGTTTGGGAAACTGAGGCAGGGAGGATCGCAAGTTCAAGGCCAGTCTCGGCAACTTAGTGAGACCCAGTGTCCAAATAAAATTTTAAAAGGGGCTGTGCTCTTTGGTAAAGGGTCCCTGGGTTCAGTCCCCAGTACCACAAACAATAAAAAAAATTAAGATGGATGAATAAACAGAAAGTGACATGTCCCTACACTGGAATACTACACCAACTTCAAAAGGAAGAAAATTCTAACATAAATTACAACATCCACGAACCTTGAGGAAGGACATTGTGCTATATGAAATAAACAAATCACAAAAAGACAAATACCGGATAATTCCATTATACGGGTGCATAAAAATTCAAACTCAGACTGAAAAATGCAAAGATGGTGACCAGGGGCTTGGAGAAGGGGAAATGGAGAGTTGGATGGAGTTGGATTTGTTTTGATGCTAATGAAACACAGCATCATGTCAGGGTCCCTCACTCACATGGTCCCAGGGGTGCTGGCCATTGCCATGGGCTGAGGTGGCCAGAGTGTTAACAAGCTGAATCTTCACATAGGTACTTTTAGCCAGCTGCCTGTCGAGAACTCATATGTCTCTAAGGCTCCAGTGACTTGGTGTCAACTCTTATCTCAATTTTAATAAATTTATTTCTCATCTAGTCACATTTGGAGTTTTGAATTATTTTTCTTTAAAAAGGGCCCTCAGAACCATGTAGGGTCATGTGCTTCACCAAGCATAGTGTATTGGTCAGCTTTTTGTTGCTGCAACAAAATGCCTGAGAAAAAAACAACTTAAAATGAGAAAAGATTTATTTTGACTTATAGTCACTTAACTATGTGGCAAGGCAAGACACCATGGCACAAAGTGGATGGAAGGCAGAGCTCCCAGCAAAAGTAGAGAGCTTGCTTTTATAACTAAACCCCTCGCCCAAAACTCAGTAAGCTCTGAATTCCTAAATGAATTAATCCATTCACAAGGTCAGAGACTTTGATCCAATGGACCTCCCAAAAGCCCAACCTCTGGACACTGCTACACTGGGGATGAAGCCTCCACACATGAGCCTTTGGGAGACATATAAAATCCAAACCTCAACAGTTGGCTACCCCCAGGAGCTGTTTTTCCAAAGGCTCTCCTTGGTCCTGTTCAACACTAAGGAAAACCCTTCTACATAAGTGTGAGTGTCAATAAGACAGGAAGATGGCTGAAGTCTACCAGACATTGCTGCTTGATGCTGAGGGGGGACTTGCCAGAGTTCATTCCCAAGAAGGGATGACTACAGAAATGAGAGGAAAAAGTAGCATGTCCTCAGTAGCCAAAAAAAGGAAGGCAAGAGCTCTATGGTCCATCATTGAAATTTATGCTCCAATAGAATTCAGATTCTGAGTTTGTGGCCTGTGCTTTAGTGCATTTTCTATTGCTATAACAATATAACTGAGGCTGAGCAATGATAAACAAAAAAGGTTTAGTTAGCTTACAGTTTTAGAGGCTGAAAGTCTGAACAACATAGCTCCAGCTCTGAAGGATCCCCCTGGCTGCATCGCATTGTGGTAGAAGGGATCATGGTGGAAGCTCATGCAAAAGTGAGAGATCTCATGGCAAAACAGGAAGCTAGAGAACAGGCAGGGACCTGTCTTGCCCTTCTATAACTAACCAGGATTCCACTAAAACTACCCTAATCCCTTTTAAGGACAGCACCTTCAATGATCTAATGACTTCCCACTAGGCTCCGCCTCTTAAAGGTCCCACCACTTCCCAATATGGCCACACTGTGGCCAAGTTTCTAACACATGAATCCTTGGGGAACTTACTCAAACCATATCCAAACCACAGCTATCTGCCTCAAGTTTTGCTGCAGAATGGAATTGCCTGAAATGTTTTTTAAAATTCCAGTACCAGGTTCTCCTTTCCAGACGTTCTGACTTCATGAATGTATTAGCTAACTTTTTGTTGTCTTAACAAAATACCTGAGATAATCAACCAAAAAGGAAGGTTAATTTTGGTTCACTGTTTTGGAGGTTTCAGTCTATGTTCATCTGGTCCTATCGCTTCTGGGTCTGCGGTGAGGCAGTACGTCATGGCAGGAGGAATGAAATCATTGACCTCATTGAGATCCGGATACAGAGAGGGAGAGGAAGGGGCTGGGAGCTCAATATCCACCATCCAGTGATCAGAAGATTTTCCATTAAGCCCATATCTTTATGGGAGGTTCTAACACCTCCCATAATGCCACAGACTGGACACCAGGAATTTAACACAAAGGCCTTTGGGGGACACTTACCCAAACTATAGCAATCTGTATAAGGTATGATGTAGACGATAAGGCTTTGAAAAGCTGCCTACTGGACAAAGGTTAACGTGCGGCCCTGTCAGGGGGTCACTGTCCTAGAGGCAGGTAACGGGCTCCCCTTGACCTCTTCCTTGTGTGACATGAGTCTGCTGGAAATGATCCCAGTGGTTCTTAACCCTGGTTGCACCCCGGAGATCACCGGGGAGACATGCAGCAGGATCAGACATGAAGGTGTAGCCTGGACACAGGAGCTTTGGAAAACTTCCCAGATGATCCGGAGGGCAGCCAAGCTGAGCACCACACAATGAACACCATCCTCCAGCGGTCCCTGAAAGAAGAATCACCTGGAACCCATTTAAAAGAGAGAGAATGGGAAGGAGCTGGGATATGCTCCCCAGTGCCCACCCCAGAAGTGCGGTCTCAGGGGAAGGGCAGGCTCCACCCAGTGTGACCATGGTTCCAAACATCACCCTGTGTGAGCAATACAGGGAGCTGGACCAGGGCCCCAGGGGGTCCAGTAAAGGGACCCCACATTATGAATAGGTTACTTTCAAAACCGTTCAGTGGTATGTGTGAGAGAGAAAGAGAAGCGGAGAGCAGAAAAAGAGGAAAGCAGAGAGGAAAGAGAGATGTGTAGGAATTAGGTGGGGGGAGTAGAGAAGCAGAGGTGCCATCCCTGGCCTCTGGAGAGGACTATCCCAACGACAGCAAAGTAAAACCTCAAGTTCATGTTGGTCCTGTGGCTGTGGCTTCAAAATTGCTAGAAACCTGCCCTTGGGGACCAGCTCTGGTGGGAGGGTTTTGCCAGCTTCAGAGTCACACTGGGGAGCACTGAATTTCCCCCAAATATTTCACCTTGGTTGAGATGCAAATCAAAGAGAAACTTGAGAGAAATCAGAGAAGAACATGAAGCCTGGGAGCTGTGACCCTCAGGTAACAGGTCCAGGCCAGCACTTAGGGGACAGAGGCAGCAGGCCATGCTGTCTCCCCACCTTGGCCTCCTGAGTCTTGGACTTATTTTCTGTCCCATGAAACAACCAAGAGCTCGATGACACAAGGGCCAGTTTTGCTGCTAGAAGTTTCTGGTTCAATTGAAAATACAATAGGAGATGCTGAGGATAGGATCTGACCACAGGATCAGTGGTTGTCACTCATCTTTGTGCCCAAATACCCCTTTGAACAGTCTATTCAGATGTGGTAAAACTGGGCTCCCAGAACCAGTCTATACTGGGTCCATCACTGAGCCAACAGGCCAACCCAGGCCTGACTTAGCTCAGGCTCTGAAGCCTGATTACCAAGCCTTGTTCTATCTTCTGGAAGCTGTCAGCAAGGAAAAATCTGGCCCCAGTCAGACATAAGGAGCCAGAGGCTGCACTGTCACAAGCCCCTAGGTGATTCGGATATACATAAGAGTCTGGGAGTACAGATGCAGATGCTCATTTCCACAGATGGGAACCAGAACCTGGATTCCAAAGGCAGGTGATGTGGGCTGTCTGCCCTTGACTTTTAGTGGGAGTTGGTGATAGAGAAAATAACTCGTTGGCTATTAGATCTCTAGGGGATCTTAGAGTTCATGTCGTCAACACCTTCAATTTACCATTGAGAGCATCAAAACCCAGAGAGATTATGTGATTTCTGGGGGAAAAGGCAAACCAGGACCTAGGCACTTACTCTCCATTTGAATGGGCCTGTCTCATGCAAATGCTCGTGCAGACCATCCAAATCTGGGGAAGGCTCTGGAAGGCCAGAGAGTAGCATCTGCAATAGAAGAGGTGACAGGAACGAAACAGAGTCGGGAGCCACACCAGAGGCCCAGGGATCCCTCAAAATCAGTGGGCTGCCAGTCATTTCTGCAGCCCGTTTTTCAGGCTTTTCAGCTCTCAAAGTTGACCCAGATTTAAAAAGAAAATTACTGATCTCTTCTAGCTTCCTTTTGCACATGTGCTCTTAGGTGAAGAATGTTCCAGACCCTGAGACCCACAGCAGCACAGGGAGTGACTTTGGGTGGTATTCTGCCTGCATTCCTCCAGCTGGGCTTCATAAGTGAACCCCCAGAGGTAGAGGCACCCTCAAAAGGTTGCCCCCAAGACCTTCAAAACCCTTGACTAGATCACCGACCCTAGGCAACAGGCTTCCTGCCAGAACGTGTCTAAATGACAGCAACGTGTTAAGACGGCTGCCAAACAAGCTTACCCACTAGAAGTGTCCCTTTAAGTCGGAGCCAGTGAACAAAGATTGTCAAGGATGCAGACAGCTCCCTCACCACTCCTCTCCTCCCGTTTCAAGCATTCTGCTCTGGACTGCTTTAAAACTCAGACTCAAATCAACTTGAAAGAGTCCTCCCCGAAACCAGCACATTTTATCAAAACCCCAGATAGATTAAAAATGATCACACAGACCCACTGCACCTCCAGTGATATCAGAGCCTAAGTTTTCTGAGCCTGGGAACAAGAGACTGGCAGATCTGGGCCAGGGATGTGTGATGGGCTGGTGGCTTCCTTTTCTTCCCACCTTAGTAATAAATAATCCATTGGAGAAAGTTGATAGAAAGAAGAGTGAAAAGTGAGCAGGACGCACTTATAAAAAGGGCTTTCCTGGGTCTTCTGAAGCACAGCGCCTTGATTTTCTTTTTCAATCGTATTCAAAGTAGCAGAGAACACCTGTTTCTTGTTATACCACCACAGCGCGGATGTGTGATTAGATGGATCACACACTATCAGGAAAAAAAGAATTCCCAGGAAAGGATGGCTTGACAAGTTAACAAAATTTTTATATTGTTTCCAGTTGAAAAAGAGAGGGGGAGGGGGGTGAGGAGAGAAAGACCCAGTTGCCAGAGGATGGAAACACATTGTTTCTAGCTGAATCCTCAAAAGAGACTCCTGAATGCAGTTTCTGACATTAAAAACACATACTTTTCTGATGGATTTTTTAACCCTTTCCATAAAAGCCAAACATTTGGAAACAATGTTTCTGATTCACTCCTTGATTTCTGATCGTGATGATCTAAGTTGAAAAAGAATTCCTTAGCTCCCAGAGCCAGCATTTCCACTGAAGTCAAAGGAGTTAAGGATTTGTTACTTGATCTAATGGCAATGACTTTCCAATAGACATGCACAGAATCATTGATCAGTGTGCCCTCTCCTTGTTTGCATTGGAACACTGTTCAATTTACACCAATTAAAGAATGCTTGGTTTGGGTATTGAAGAATAATTAAGGGATGCAAATCCCCCAAGGGCTTCTAAAAATGACATCTGACTAGAATGGTGATTACGGCATGGAGACAGCATTAGTATTTAAATAGTTTGACTGATATACAAAATCATTACAACATCTCTCCAGGAAGAGTGACATTAGGTCAATGTATGTACTTGTCTGGTCACCCTAAACAAATTTGACAAGTCTAATTTTAAGTAATTGCTCAGAGTTTAGTGGCAGCCGATGTCCCCACAAGGGCAGCTGTCTGGACCACCTCGTGTAATTGAGATGTGTCAACCCAACAGGCAAACGTGCCCTCCAACAAGGTTAAGGGCTAGCAATGCACCAGTGCATCTTTTTCCCATCAAATTTCAACATCAAAACTTTACTGTAGCTATTGGTCAACTCATCAACCCATCATACCTCAGTTCCTATAAGGAAAGACTGGATTTTCCAGTTAGCTGGGCTGTAGAATTCATACAGAAACCAGTCCATAGTGTGATCCCTGGACCAGAGCATCAGCTCTAAGGTAAGATCCTTCATTGATGCTTAACAAGCCCCTGCACTGATTCTAAAACCCATTCCAGCTTAAGAACCATCAATGTAAATCCATGGATTCACTTTATTTTGCTGTAAGGTTGGGGATCCAGCAGGTTAGGCAGTTTGCCTAAGGTCACAAAGCTCAGATGTGAATAGATGGTAGGGTTGGTTGAACTGTGTTCAGGTTTTTTACTTTCTGAAAGTTCATACAAGTTGTATCTTAAATGCTAATCTTAGATTCATATTTTAATTTAAATCCATCAATTCTATAAGGCTGGTTTTATTATTAGCTAGCTTTCTGGAAACGTCTTGCTCCTCTTTTTGTGATTCATCCCTTTGCTTTATTTTTAATCCCTTTTTGTTATTTATCCCTGAGAATATGGACAGGGTCTGTGCAGAGGGATGGCTGGTTCTTTCCTTTTCCTGGATATCTGAGGCTGAGCCTCTTGGCTGGAGCAGGTGAGTGGAGCATTGGATTAGTGGAAGCCCCACATCCCAGATCTAATGACAGCCAGAGAGCCTGGAGAGGTGCTTCCTTCCTTCCGTCCATGCACATGTGGAGAATGAGCCTCCACTGCAGGGCACCATGGGCACAGCCCCTACCACCCTCACTGGACACAGAGTACAAAGGATAGACATCCACTCTATACTGACATTTGGGGCATGTCTGTGATTACTTTAGAACCCAGCATTCCACAGGATTCTTTGGAACCTCTGGACAGCTCCATTGCACTATTAAAAGCAAGTGATGGAGCCGGGCGAGGTGGTGCACGCCTGCAATCCCAGCAACTCGGGAGGCTGAAGCAGGAGGAGCACGAGTTCAAAGCCAGCCTCAGCAACTTAGCAAGGCCCTAAGCAACTCAGTGAGACCCTGTCTCTAAATAAAATACAAAAAGGGACTGGGGAGGTAGCTCAGTGATTAAGCGCCTCTGGATTCAATCCACTCCACGGTACCAAAAAAAAAAAAAAAGAAGCCACTTCCCTTTCCCTTTCTACAATCCAATCAAATAGGATGAGTTTCCAAGGGGATGGGAGGATGTGGCCCTTGTTCCCGTTCCTAACCACATGACAGATTTGGGGTTTCCTTTTCTTTCTTCGTCTTTTTCTTTCTAAGAAATCGTTGCATCTTTTGCCATTTGTCCCTGCCTGACAATCCTTGAGCTACACTGTCTACACTCAGCTAACTACAAGTGAGCCGATCAAATGAAATCTGAAAAAAATAAGGGCGGTCTCATTTGCAGACTGCAAGCACCGGTCTCCAGTGCCCCGCCATGCCGCTTAGTCATACTGCTAAAGTGGACAAGAAAAGACTCTTTGCAACTTGCCCAGGCTCCCAACAGAGGGAGAAAGTCAACTCTCATCTTTGTTCCCCGCCCTCTGCCACCGCCTGCTCCTTCTCTCCCTAGCACCCGCATCACCCAGGTGAGCCTGTGCACCCAGCACCCCTCCGTCAGCCCTCCCTCCCGTGCCTTTCTTCCCTGGTCCCTCTCTGCAGTGATGCTGAGCCTTTCAGCCATTTCATCCCCAGCTCTCTGTGCAGGGCAGGGGGTAAAATGTGCCTCTGAATGGGGAGGAGTAGACAGGTGGATTAATGGCAGCGGCAGAAGAGTGATACAGCCCCAGCCGAACAAAACGAGGGCGACCCGGACAAAACAAAGCGCCACAATAGATCATTTCTGAAAAGTCATCCGGGCAGCTTTGAAACCCAGGGCTCTGTGTTCCAGGGCAGTGTCACATCCACGGGCTTTCAAGAGACATGAATGGAAGCGGAACAGTAACTCTTTTTCATGCCTCTTTTCAGGGGTCTTGTCGACAGAGAAGGATTTACCATTCAATTCCCATACTTTTATGTGGGAAATTAGGAATTTGCCCCTTAAAAAGAAATTGCCTTTTAAACTCTCATAAATTGTGGCGTTTTTATAGATTTACCAAAACTTCTTCCTCCTTTTCGTCCTTCCACTTATATATCACTTTTTAAAAAATACTCATAAACAAACACACACACACACACACACACACACACACACAAGCACACGCAATTTCCATCTCCTCCACTTTTCTCAGGAATCTTCTATTCAGAACATCTCCAGCCAAAGAGATATTTCATCTTTCTGTTCAATTGCAGTTGGGTTTTCTGTCCTGAGCTATTTCATTTCATCATACGCCCAACTTTCTTTTTTTTTTTTTTTTTTTGGAGTAAAAAGTCCTAGACCAGAAAAATCATCCTATCTGCAGATCAGCCAAGGAGTCAAGTGCTGGACTGAGCTGGTAAGAAGCAAATTGACACAGGACATTCATTCATTCACAGTGAGCGGCCACTCACTGGAGGGCGGTGAGTGTGACCTCATCCCACGAGCCTCAATACTGTTTCTTTTAAATTGTCGCCTACAAACAATTGAGTTTTACTAGAACTCCATAAAATGCTCCCAGCCGGAATGGACTAGCCCGTGGGTCAGTAGTAGGCAGCGTATCTGGCCCCTTCCTTTACAGAAGCCCACAGTGTTTTTCCATGTTAATCTCATTAACCTTCCCTATCGGTTTCAACAGGACAGAAATGAAGACTTGAGAACGTGCAGTTCCTGGCGGGAAGAAGTCAGGGTTTGGCTTTTAGCCAGTATATTTGATCTGGCTCCCCAGGCCTCTTCCAGGACTTTTTTTTTTTTTTTTTTTTTTAGCAGGGGAGGAAAGCACCAACGAGAAACCTCACCATAGGAAACTCAGCCATGTGTGATTCCAAGCTTCCCCCTCCTGCCCCAGGAGCATCCCTGATCCCCGGGTGGGCAGCAGCTGAGCGGGTGATGCCCAGTCATTCTCCAGGGGCAGTCAAGCATACCCAGATCCCCAGCAGATTCCCTCAGAGAGGCCTTCGGGGTAAGACATGGAAAGCCGGGAGGGGTGAGGGAAGAGAAAAGAAGGGTTTTTTCCTCCTCAGCAGGTCTGTAAGGCGAGACTAGGGCTCCTAACCACTTCCTGATGTGGAGAGGCTGAAATGTGGACCTCTTTTTCTGGTTAGGGTTCCTAGATATGCAAAAACCTAACCCAACAAAAGCCAATCACAAAACGTACATCACTTCGACCGACTTGGTCCCTGATGTCACTTGTCTGGCAAAAAAATTAAAAGTAAATAAATAAACAATTTCCTATTTCTGAAGACAGTGTTAATCTTAAGAAGACGATCCCAAAATGAACTGCACTGAACCGCAAATCTGGAAGCTGAATCCTTTCCTTCCTTGTCAATAGCCATGTTGAAAATTGACAGGATATTGCCCTTACAGGGGTCTAATCTTCATTATAAGTCAATATTGGGGGACTGGCAGTGTGGCTCTGTGGTACAGCCCATGTGCCAGGCCCTGGGTTCAAGCCCCAGACACTAAAAGTTGACATCACTTGCTTGAGAAAAATGGGTGGCTTTGATGATCTGGGAAGGTTTAATTTATAATTAAAATTTTTAACTTAATTATATTTAATTAAATATGTTATTGTTGAATCCATATTCAGATTATATTTAAATGTTTAATTCAAATTAGCATATTTCTGCTTCCCCCTTTACGGCCTCTAAATCAGGAATGGAAATCCCAAAGGCCAGGCCCCTCAGAACCTTTTTAATCCCCATGGCAACTCTTGCAACCCCCAGGAAGGGCCATGCTCAGCTCCTTGGGGAAACCTTTTCAGCAGCCTCACCCACAACCAGAAGTGCACGTGTTGACAAGCTGACAGCAGCCCTGAGCTGCACCAACCCCCAGCCTGTTTGGAACTGGGACAGCACACTGCTCAAGAAATCCTTTTTCTGATGTAACCCTTACCAAGACTGACTTCCACTTCTTTCTCTTAATTAAACTATATTCAAATATTAATTACGTGCTTAGAGAAACTCTTGTGTGATTTGCCTTATAGCCTTTTCCAGCCTCACTGTCAGCACTGCTGTGGCCGTGGCAACTGTAGAGACTTCCATTGTTTCAGCCCGTGCTCCACAAATTAGCAAAAGTTATCTTAAAACAATCAAGTGAATTATCCATCCCTGAACCCTGATCCTGCCACAAAAGTGTTCAATAGCTTACAGACTACTGAAGAACAAGACCTGATGATATCCAGTTTCCAATGATGCCTCTTTCTCCTCTTCATTCTTGTCTTAAGTTCCTGGTGCCAAAGAATTTTTTCTTGCCCCAGGCCCTTTACACATGCTCCTCTGGAGTTAGAATGGCATGTTCCACTCCTTTCAAGCCTGGTTTCTTCTTTTTTGATGAGGGCTGCTCATGGAGGCTTCTCCTGACCACCAAAGTGGCTTTCTCCCACCATTCATTTCTATCTTTCCCCTAAGTTTTTGTCCTTCACAACACATACTCTAGTCAATCAACATTTTAACTTTATCTCTACTTGTTTCTATCTCTCCTAGATTCCAGGAGGGTAGGACCATGACTCTTGCTTACTATCACCAGCAATTAGCATGTTGCCTGGTTCAGAGTCTGTGCTCAGTAAATATTTGCTGAAAGAGGGAATGAGGGAAGGAAGACAAAATACTGAATTGAAGTCAGCGCTCTACTGCCCAGCCTGGAAGTGTTGCACATGATTCAAGGTCAACCCAAGCCCTTACATTAACCAGATCTCAAAATTCAGTGGCTCATAGGATGAGGTTGAATTTCCTTTTACACAGTATCACTCACAGAGCTGACATCTAGGCTGGAAAGATGCTCTTTCCTGGGGCTGCTCCTCTGTCCTGCAGGGGCACTGCTCCTCCACTTGGTGGAATGGAGTCCTCAGCACATCCATGTGTTAGCCACAGGGAAGGAGGGCAAGCAAGCCTAGGAAGAGCAATTCCCACTGAAGACGCTGTGGAAGTTGCACGTATCACTTGGGCTCACATTTCTTAGGTAATAAATTAGTCTGAGGACCTTCAAGAAAGGTTAGGGATGACTTCTTGCCTGGGAAGAAAGGAAAGATGGACTGGTGGGCAACGAGACCTCTGTAGTGTGCTCCTGGGGTAATGGAGTGGCAGCCAGTTCCATCCTCTACTGGATGAGGAAGACCTCCCACCAGGCTCTCCCTACTCCACAGAAGGGTTTGTGATGAGAAGCAGGCAAACACTTAAGGGTGTCGGAACCACTGCAGTCACTCGGAGTGTTGGGACTCCAACATACTCCACCCTTCCCTTCTTCTCTTGCCTCTGAAGCTGAGAACAGAGTCCGAGGCATTAAAGATTCAGCATCTAAATGCTCCCATTCAGTGCTTCAATCATTGTGTAAGAAGAACGTGCAAAAACCAAAGGACCAGAGTGTCTCCCATTCTCATTTGCAAATAGACAGATTTCTACCTTATCCCCAAGAGAATCCCAGCTTAGTGGCTTCTATGATCAGGAGCAAATCACTTAACATCTGAAAGACTCAACTTGCTCACCATTGAAATGGGACTAACATCCCTCCATCGTATACTTGGGATTAGAATTACATTCACTAACTCATGTAAAGTTCTTAGAAGTTTTTTAAGAGGAGATACTTGACAACCTGGTTTTCCTGCCAAATTCCAGCCTGTTGAGCCACCTCTCTTCTTCAACCTAATCAAAGTCCTCCATGTTATATGAAATTCTCCTTTGCCCAATGTCTGCTTGGAAAGAGTCCAATCTCCCTCCCGTAAACTGTCCCATAACTGCACACATTTTTATACAGTGTCTCATGCAATGCCTTGAATGTTCCATCTCATTGGCTAGACTGCAAGCTTCCCAAAAAGCAGCAGGTACCCTGTTAGTGGATTCTAGTAGCTTCTATCATCTAAGACACTCAACACACACACATTCAACAAACTCTCTGTTAAGCTACTATCATGGAGATATCAGTAGATTAAAGCAAGTTTGATGTGACCCTAGAAAAGCCAATTAGTTCAGAAGATCATTCCCAGACATTGGTTGATTCGAGATTTTTTTGAAATATAAATTATTCTGCTTGTGTGAACTGAATGACTAAGTTACTCTGTAGAAGCAGCTGAAAATGTGGTCTAAAATTATATGATATACTGGGACTTCTGGTAACTCACGATACTGCCTTCTGGGTGGTGTTTATTCTATGCCACAAACACCTGAATTACTGAAATTGAAATCAATCCAGGTTCTCTGTTTGGGGTTCCAGCACTTTGTGGACTGGTACATGTGTCTGACAAAAATCTGGGGAATGCTTGGCTTTTCATTCCTCTGAGAATTATGCCATTTTCCAAGAAAAGCTAAATAGCTCATTCATGTTTTACCCTCACTTTCTTCTAGGCTGGTTTCCTGAGGATATTTTTTAGCTAGACTGGTGTGTATATGTGTTTTTTCTTTCTTTTTTTTTTTTTTTCCTTTTTAAATGGGCTGCTGTAAATTGAAAGTTTTAAACCTAAACTTACATTGAATGATTCTTGAGTGCATTATGAAATGAAGAATTGTGTCCTTATTTCAACTACTAAAGATAAAACACACCAGATAAAACACACCATACACATCCATGGTGCCCGCTCAGTAGCCGTCAAATTCCCCCAGAGTATAACTCAAATCCACATGAAACTCTCAGTACTGTTTCTGAGGGGAGCTAACTAATAAGTACCATCAGGTAACCAAGCTGTTATTTTTTCTTTCTTTCTTTCTGCCTCGCTGTTATCATCAAGAGAAGTGAGGAATTTCATATTTCAAGGGCTCTTTGCACAGGAAGCCCTGGTGTGGCCTTAACACAGACTGAATTCTCTAGGGGGGAAGTCAGGGGGTAACCTGAAAAACTTGAGGAGAAGAACAAAGCTCCTAGACCGGATGGCCTCCATCTGGGCTTCCAGAGGGAACTGATAAGAATATACATATACTGGGGCACACTCCAGACCACCCCAGTCCTCGGAGTCTGTTTTCAAAATAGGTGATATCAAGAACTAGAGATCTCTGAGTGCAGATTTGCTCCCCAAAACTAGCAATAAACTTAAATATAGACAAGAAAAATACTTGGTTTGGCTTACAAAGACACTGCTCAGGGCAGTGGCAACTGAGCAGGTAAAAAGTCCAAGAATCTATAAAAGGTCCTTAAAAAAACAAAAAAGAGCCAGCCTGGCAATATGTAAATGTGCTCTTCCCAAAGCTAAAAACAAGTCTCCCCTTCCTCAAAATGATGGAACCGCCAAGCGTTCAGAGAGGAGAACACTGAACTGCATCTTTACTCACAGAGGAATAAAAGTATATGGTGGCTCTGGAGCACACCATCCACTTGTATGTAGCAAGGACTGGACTGCTGGGCTCTGGAAGCAAGTCAAGTTTCTGGAACATCAGCCTGTACTCTGTTGGGAGCTTGTTGAACTAGGTTATGAACAAGTAGGCCAATGTCTCCCCCTCAACTACAAGAGAAACTAAGAATTAGCCACAAGTTACAGAGCACAGTCCCTGCCTTCCGGGAGCATGCAGTGCTTTAGAATGTTCTATAATGTATAATGATAATGAATCGTGTGGCTTATTGATGAGTAAGACACAAGAGCAATGCAGCCCATGCCAGGTGACATCTGCCCCAAAGTGTATTGGTAACAAGGAGCAATACTACCGATGAAATGAGGGATGGCAAAAATCAGGTTTTCCACAGCATGTTTCACCTTCTCACCAAGTGGGACAGTCAGTGTCACAGTGGGAAACAGGTGGCCCATTCAGATGGGTAACTGGGGAGAGGCAAGAGTAGGGTCAGTTAACAGAGTGCAGTCCGGGTTCAGAAGGCTGGTACTATGGTGAGCACTTATCATCCCCAAACCTGAGGCAGCGTTGGGAGAATGGATGCACTCCCACTGGGGACAGTGGTCTCTCTGTTAGTTAAGGATGATTTCCACTATTGAGGAAGGTTGATTCCCACCCCTGGGCAAGGCTGATTCCCAGCACTGGGCAGGGTTGATTCCCACTGCTGGGTACAACTGACTTTCTCCCCTGGAGAAGGTTGGTTTCTACCATTGAGGAGAATGGAGTCCCTCCATGGAAGAAAGCTGATCTCCTCCCAACAAAAAAACAGTTCTAACAACCTGGGCCATCAGAAAAGGACTGGGGTATCAGCGCTCTTCATTCTGGCTCCTGACCCAGGAGAACCTGACAGCCAGGAAGCTATTGCCGCCATCTTTAATGGTCCACAGCCCCAGAATTCTCCACAAAGCAGGGTAGAAAAGGGTAGAGAGGGGGGTCTGGAGGGGCAAATGGACACTTCCAGCCCACATACTTCCCCTATTAGTTCTATTTTTTTGGGGGGGGGGTTCTGAGGATTGAACCCAGGGGTACTTAACCACCACTGAACCACATTCCCAGCCCTTTTTATATTTCATCTACAGACAAGGTCTCTCTAAGTTGCTTTAGGGCCTCACTAAGTTGCTGAGGCTGACTTTGAACTTGCAATCCTCCTGCCTCAGCTTCCCAAGCTACTGGGATTACAGGCATGCGCCACCATGCCCAGCCCTACTAGCTCTTGAAGGACAGAATTTAGTCTTACACCCTGGATTCCAAGTGTCTCAAGTGCCTCACACAACAGGTTTGCAAAGAATATTTGCTGGAAGACTAAGAAGGAAAAAGAAAATAACTGCTTGCCTGGTATTTAACAGTAACTAAGCAATAAAAGATACCCAGCATTTTTTTATAAATTAAAAATATTCCTTCACTGGGTGTTTCCCTACAGTAAACTGGTTCTTAATTTGGCTATTCTGCCCAAAGCAATATAGCCAAGATATATAAGAAGGAAAATAGAGTGGAGTACAAAGTTTGCTGAAAAGATTCTATTTATGCTTTCCTTGGAGTGAAGAAAAGTTTGGGAACTAAAGTATTTTAAAACACCTTTAAAAAAATACAAGAAATACATCTTTCTTCTAACTTTTCAGGCCTGTGGTCCATGAATGAGGGGACAGTTGCCAGGATTATTCAAGAAACTGTGTTTAACAGTGGAAAGACGTCAGGTTGTGGGATGTTCAGCCACGGGAGGTTTAGGAGACCAGTGTTGTCTGGATTTGATGACAGGTAATGACATTAACTAATTACAAAACTAATCGCATTTCGAGGGGTGGAAGCTGAGATCATGATAAGCATAATCAAATCCCTGACTTCGGGGCCTCGGGAACCAGGGGATAAGTTTCTCATCTTGCAAAGCCTGACCAGATGCCTTTGTCTGAACATTTTGGAAACTGCAGATACCAACAAGGGTTGGGACCAGCCATGAGATGCACCTCCTGGTGACAGATGGACATTCGACCAGGTGACTGTGCTGTGGGATCTCCACGTGCCTCCTGACAGGCCAAAGAGGAATCCTGCCAACCTTGTTGTCAGAGGAAACATCACGGCCCCATCATCCCCCTTTCTCTTCCCTAAAAGCCTGAAGACTGTTTCCCTGCTTCACTGCTGGCGGGGTTGCCTTGGACCATCTCCAACCCACTGGACCCTCAGTCTCTTCCTCTACAAAGTCGAGAAACAAATATCTTTCTCATCTGCCTCAGCACATTGATGTGAGATTCCAGCGAAATAGAGTTCTCTTTGCTTTTTGTAAACTGCCGTAAATATAAACCACATTGTTAAAATGAAGACAAATTAAAGGCCTATGAGATGAATACCTCATTCTCCAAAGAGGAGACATCATTAGAATAAGTCACTGGCTATTATCCAGGACTCAGCGCCTCCTCCACCCTTTTCTCTCTTCCCTCCTGCACTCTCTGGACCCCTGGGAAGAAGGGGCCAGGCCCATCTTCTTCAGAGTCCTGCCAGGCCTTGGAGGGGACAATAGAGCAGCGAGCAGTGCCATAGAAATGCCCTGGTCATTCTTCTCCTCTGCTGACATTCCTTCAACCCCAGTGTCAAACTTGAAAGGAAACGAAATCCTAAATGTAAACACTATCTTTCAGTCACTTGGAAAATGATCTACCTCCACTTTCTCTCTCTTACCAATTCACTCACCCTCAATGAAAGCTGTCCTTTGAGTTAAACCTCACTTTTCAGAACCCAAGCAATCACTTAAGAAAGAGAAAAACATTAAGAGATCCAGGTTTCAATTAACTTTGCCATTGATTTTTGTGTAATGCTGGGGGAGGCATTATTCTTTTGGCAAAGTGGGGGCAAAGAACTCAAAGATTAATGAAGGTGGTAATGACAGCAGCCGGCAAGGGCTGAGACATTTGCAGTCCAGCTCCCTGGGCCCTGCTGAAAAGCAGGACTTGGAGGGAGGGAACTGGCTTAGGAATTGCTGCCGGAGCGCCCACAAGAGTCCGTCGCTCAGGCAGAAAGTCTTTGGCAAATAAAGTGCATCCTCGTACTTCTTCATTTTAGTGTGATTTCTGTGTCTGGTGTTTTAGTAACTGAACCGGATCAGTTCTTTTTTTTTTTTTTAATGGTCAGTGAAATATTCATCCAATCTTGTTTCTTTAAAGTTGCAGCTGTCAAAATTATCGAATACATATTGCTCACACAAGGGACATGCATGTGCACGTGCCCAGGTGCTCACGCACACGTGACATTAACACAATAGAAGAAGTCAGTGAGAGAGATGTATTTTTTCTTTTATATATATATATATACATATATATATATATAGTAGGGATTGAACCCAGGGTGCTTAACCACTGAGCCACATCCTTAACCCTTTTTATTTTGGGGGACAGGGTCTTGCTGGGTTGCGTAGAGCCTCACTAAGTTGCAGAGGCTGGCTTTGAACTTGAAATCCTCCTGCCTCAGCTTTCCAAGCCGCTGAGATTTACTGGCGTATGCTGCTGTGCCCGGCTAGATGTAATTTTTAATGTGTTATTGGTGTCACTGAATGTCTCTCAGAAGAAAAAGTCACCATGGAAATAGATTTAAAACAACAGACAGTTGAACCCGATAAGTACATGACAGGCACCTCTGGCACCCAGCCATGAGGCCATGAAGCGGCAGCATGAAGGGGAAGAGTCTCCACCCAGAGACCTTTGTGGGGCAGAGTCTGGAGCAGGATTGGCTGCTGGGACCAGCCGCATCATCACTTGGCAAACCTCTAGAACTGAGGGAAGGAAGCAATGCCCTTCAGCCTTTTGCCCTGAAAGGTTGATTCCGACTTTACAGGACTTCCTGATGGGAACTTAAGCCCTGCAATACAACTCACCTATTTCAGGAAGTCTCAGTGGGGATGGATGGAGGGTGCCCTTCTCTGGGGGATCAGCAATGAAGAATGAACTTTCAAGGAAACGTTAGGGGAGTGAATCGGATGCCAGCATCCTCCTCTCAAACCAAATGCAAAAAACGAGGCTATTAGATTTCAAGGTCATCTAGATACAACTATGAAAGTGGACTTGTTGCTGGCTGACCTTGTGCAAAGTCTGATGTGCTCCTAGCTACATAGGCATCCCACTGATGCTGAGTACCACCCACTGTCACTTAGGGAGCAATGGTGTTGGTGAGGGAGCCTGCCTGGGTCCCCTGATGCTGGCAAACCAGCTACAGCCTGATTGGAAGCTGACAACACTCATACCCACCTCAGCTGCCCCATGCCCAGTCCTGTTCTGAGGTCTACCCCTCACACCACCACTCTTCCCAGAGGGAAGTAGGTCCCACTCTTCCCTCTCTCTTGCAGATGACATGGACAGGCATGCAGTGACTTGCCCAGGGTCATGTGGTTACTAGGCTGACTGAAATACCAACTTACCACTCTCTGACTGCTTCAAGGAATGGAATGGAATGGAATGGAATGGAATGGAATGGAATGGAATGG
>JAJEJO010000907.1:1370293-1428004 GCA_020662805.1 Glaucomys volans
GGAATGGAATGGAATGGAATGGAATGGAATGGAATGGAATGGAATGGAATGGAAAATCAGAAATGTGGGGGCTGAAAAGAAGGCAGGAAATGATTTGGCTTAATTACATCTCCAAAATCAAAACCAATTTTCCCAGTTCTTCCCCTCCAACTCAGCTGTGTGCAGCAATATTTCCACAATTGCTAGAGAAAGGCAAGCATTCTTTCTCTGCCTCCCCTTCCTTCCCACATCTCTAAATCCACCTGCAGGATAAAAGTATTTCAGGTGGACAGGCACTTCATTGGTTGCTGGAGAGAATAAGAGACCAGCACCAGAGGTCAGCCCAAGAACTCAGACCTGTGAACCCAGCAGTCCTGCCCTGTCCGCATTCCTGATGGTCTCCATACTGCACTGGGACCTCATGCAAGAGTGGAAGGCAGCAGCCCCCAGCACCTGGGAGTGAACCCTCCACAGGAAGCTTCCACAGAGCACTTCCGGCCTCCTATTCATCCTACTCTGTGATGGGTATACATCTTGGTGCCCAACTTGGACATACAAAAAAATATCACTTTTTAAAATTCATTTTCAATTTTGAAATCTCATTCTTCAAGGGTGGCAAAAATTTAATCCCAAAGTCTCCCCTTCCCCAAGACCTGGCTAAGTTGTAGGAATGTGTGTGTGTGTGCATTTGTGTGTGTGTGTGTGTGTGTGTACTGACGATTGGACCCAGGGCCAGGAACTGAGCTACATCTCCAGATCTTTTTAATTTTTATTCTGAGACAGGGTCTTGCTAAGTTGTTCAGGCTGGCCTCAAACTTGTACTCCTCCTGACTCAGCCTCTTGAGTAGCTGGATCGCAGTTGTGCACCACTGTACCCAGCTAAATTGTGGGAATTCCTCAATTCAAGACTCAATAGGGGAGAAATGTTGGTGATAAATGCATGTGTCTATTCAAGCAACCTCAGATGTCACTCCATCCCTCCACCTGAGCCACAGACACCGGTTCACCCAAACCACCTTACACAGGCTCACCTTCTGCCCATAGGACCCTTTCCTAATGTCTAGAGAACAAGGACAGGTCTCCTCTCTAAATGCCCAACCATCACAACCCCTCACCTCCCCACAGACTGTCTATTGCTCCACATGTGCTATCAAGTCTCCAGATTGACTTTCTTTCTGTTCCCCAAAGGACCAGGGCTGATGCAAAGCCATGCAATGCAGTAAGGTTAGCATTGGGATGAAGATAACGATAGACGCTGAACCAGATACAAACGTATCATTTGACGTCACAAAAATGTCTGCACAGTAGAGACTTCCTAAGCAGGAAGGAGCCGGAACTGACGGGAGCAGCTACAGGAGACCCAGGCCTCCATCTTGCCAGTGGGCGCAGGAGGCGTCTGAGCACCCGGAGGTGAAGGGAGTCCTGAAGGCGAGTTTGTAGCTTTCTACCTTCCACAGCGGGCAGATTGCAGAAGAAGACTAAAGAGGGCATTGAGGGGTCGTCCTAAAGAATCTGCCTCCCAAAAGACTGTTTTCACTGTCACTTCCCTCCCCAGAAGCCACAAGAACGCCCTGACCTAGCTGCTTGAATGAGTTAAAGGTAAAAAGAAAAATTGGGATATTAAAAGTTGGAGTGTGCTTAATAAAATATTATCCCACCTCATGGACTCCAGAACCCCTCAGTCTGGGCAGACAGCCCAGAGGAAGTCCACATGCCATGGGTCCACCACAGGGCTCAGACTCCAAGGCCTCTGATTCAGCCCCCTGGTGGGCTTCATGACCTACCCCATGGGCCTCTGTTTTTCCATCCCTAGCCTGGTTTGGCCTAAGAGAAATGCCCTTGGTGAATAGATGTTAAGCCAACAAAGTTTCCAGAGTCACACACAGCAGAGGCTGGAATAGAAAATACAGGACCTTGCTTCCTAAACACACACAACCCCAGGAAGCCCAGTCACAGAGGCGGAACCACAGCTCAGTCTTTCTATACCAACACTGTGATACTCAGCTCCTTCGGGGGACCCAGAGGGTCAGCTCAGGCTCAGTTCACCTGCAGAGATCCAAGGGTTGCTCTCCTCTCCCCAGCTCCATGTTGAGTTTGGTTACCACCTGGTGCACCTGAGCCTGAACATGAGGTCTGGTATCCTGTGACCCAAGAAAATTTGCTTTGAAATGAATCTTAAGTTCCTCTTCTGTAAAATGAGAACCTGACTTGCAAGGTTGCTATGAGGAGCACAGAAGATGTTATGGTTTAGATCTGGAATGTCCCCCAAAGGCTCATGTGCTGAAGGCTTGGTCCCCAGTGCAGCAACCAGAGGTGGGGCTTTGGGGAAGTGATTGGACTCTGACCTCATCAATCAATTAAACCATTTATAAGTTCACAGTTGGATGGGCTATTACATGATGGGGCCTAGCTGGAGAAAGTAGGGTACCAGGGGCAGGTCTTTGAAGGATATATTTTGTCCTTGAACCCTTTCTCTCTCTCTCTCTCTCTCTCTCTCTCTCTCTCTCTCTCTCTCTCTCCTCTCTCCTTCCATGAGGTGAACAACTTTGCACTGCCGTGCCCTCTGCCATGATGTTCTGCCTCACCACAAGTCCAAAGTAATGGAGCCAGCCAACTATGGACTGAAACCTCTGAAACCATGAGCCAAAATACATCTTTCCTGCTCTAAGTTGTTTTTCTCAGGCATTTTGTCACAGCGAGAGTAAACTGACTAGCACAGGAGATAACGGATGTACAGTGCCTATCCACATGATCCCTTTTCAGTGTGGGAGTGGCTCTTCTTCTCACAGAAGATTCTGGAGAATTGATTTGACCAGGAATAGAATCTAAATCAGCGCTTCTTACTCGAGGTGTGATGGAGCATATTTCCACGTCTGGAGACTTCCTCCTGAAGGTGCTCCATAATTATTTTGGGGGTGGAAGGAGGGAGCAGGAGGAGGACTATTGAGAATGCTTCCCATCTGACATGGGTGGTTGGTGCCAGCCTGTGGGAATCACCAAGCAACGTCCATCCAGAATAAAACTAAGGGAATATTTATGTGCGTTGTTGTAGGGTAGCATTTTGATTTCCAGCCTACAGTGATACCATTTGCAAGTGGATTCCCTCCCTCTGGCTGACTATAAAACCATGTGCTTCCTGCCAGGGGTGGGTGTACACGCCTATAATCCCAGTGACTCAGGAGGCTGATGCAGGAGGATCTCAAGTTCAGTAACTTAGTGTGAGACTCTGTCTCAAAATAAAAAATAAAAATGTCTGGGGATGTGGTTCAGAGGTAAAGCACCCCTGGGTTCAATCCCCAGCACCCCTAAAAACAAACAAAAAAAACCCATGTGCTTCCATATAGCCGTCTGTAGCCAAGTTTAAGAAGAGAACATTTTAACCAACAATTAGAGTAGTACAATTAAAAATGATGTGTTTGCCAAAAAGTTAAATTCAATTCAACCAATCTCTGGTTCCATTAGTGAAGCATGGTTCTCACAGGTTGAGCAGACCATACCTGAAGTTCTGGTATATGCTTTAAGCTGCCCCACGAAGCAGGAGGGAGAGACAATGAGGTTTGTTCAGAGAAAGGGGTTGGTGGGGCCACCAGCTACAAAAAGCTCTCCTCCAAGTCAAGTTAAAGAAATGGAGGGTTTTGCTTGGTAGGAAAAAAATAAAAATAAAAACTCTGAGTATATGGAGTGCGCCTGCTTATGTAAAAGTCAAGCGATGTGCATGAGGAAGCAAAACTGCAGCCCATCCCAGGAGGCTGCAGGAAGGTGGGGTTACACTCAAGTGAAGAAAGAGACTCCAGCTCCCGCATCTGAAGATTGTGTGCAACCCCGAGGGGCAGCAAGCTCCAACAGCTAGAAGCTTCCAAGTCTGGGGAGCAAGCACCTCATGAGGATGTCATCTCATACCTGCAGGTGGAAATGTGGTAAAGACTAAAGAGATCAGGGTCTGGAATTCAAGCCCCCACCCCTTACACACCTCCTCCCAGTGCCAGTGTGACCACACTGCACTGGGCCACTTACTTCAACCCAGCAGACCTACAAGAGACATCCCAGGACGTGACCCCTTAGAACCCCTCCTTGGGCCCCTTGACTGGCCTGGCTCCTCCCACTCTGGGACTTTGTTACCCCTGAAGCACGAGACACCCCAGCAAAGCTTAGAGTCCAACATGCTCAATCTGGAGATTAGAGGAAGAAATAAAGGACTATTTGTGTCACCCAAGAAAAACCATTTGCCAATGGCTTTGGGTCAGAACTGGCAGCTTCTTTTCTTTTCTTCCCTTTCCCTCCACCCAGTCAGTCTATCCTGAGTCCTGATAGTTGATGCTCAGGGAAGATGGTCTCTGTATCTGTTTCCTATAGCCACTGGAACAAATCACCATAAACTTGGTGGCTTAAAACAACATAAGTATATTACCTTACAGTGCTGAAGGCCCCGAAGTCTGAAATCAGTGTCACTGGGCTCCTGTCAGGGTGTCTGCAGGGTCATGCTCCCTCAAGAGGCTCTGGGGAGAGTTCCTCCTTTTCCCCCTCAGCTGCTGGTGGCTACCACGGTCCTTGGCTTACAACCACAGTACCCGGATCTCTGTCTCCTTGATCACGCTGGTCCCTCCTCCTCTGTATGTCAAATATGCCTTTGCCTCTTTCTCATAAGGACACTTGGAGTGGGACTTAGCAGCCACCTAGAAAACCCAGGGTCAACTCCCGATCTCAGACTCCTTCATCACATCTGCAGTCTGTACCACCACTTACAGGTTCCAGAGATCAGGTGTGGACATCTCCTGGAAGGCCAACGTTTAGCTCACTATGGTCCCAGATGACCAAGCAGTTAGTGTTATAGATCATATCTTGAGTGTCCCCCAAAGGCCCATGGCTAAAGGTCAATTCAAACCAAGGGCAGTGGTTCACACCTGTAATCTCAGCAGTTTAGCAGGCTGAGGCAGGAAGATCAAAGGTTCAAAGCCAGCCTCAGCAACTTTGTGAGGCTGCGAGCAACCTAATGAGACCCTATCTCAAAACAGAAAGCAAAAATGGCCGGGGATGTAGTTCAGTGGTTAATTGCCATTAGATTCAATCTCTGGTACCAAAAAAATATATACACATAAAACATATATATGTATATGTGTGTATGTGTGTGTATATATACAACCTTCATATATATATGAAGTTTATATATATACACGTATACATATGTGTGTGTGTGTGTGTGTGTGTGTATATGTGTGTGTGTGTATACACACACACACACACACAGGTTGATTCTGAGACTGGTGTCATTAGACCTGTTGGAACCTCTAGGAGATGGAGCCTAGTTGGAGTCTTTAGGGTACTGATGGGCATGCACTTGAAGGAAATAACCAGATTCCAATCCCTTCTTCTTCCTCTCCTTTGTTTCCCAACCATGAGGTAAGTCCATCCTGCCATGATGTGCTGCCTTATCATAGGCCCAAAGGCAACAGGGTCAAGTAATCCTGGACTGAAATCTCTAACACCATGAACCAAATAAAACTTTTCTCATTATAGGTTAAGTATCTCAGGCATTTGTTATAGTAACAGAAATCTGATGAAAAAAGACGCTTCACGCCCAATGATGGCCATACCAACCACACACCCTGTGTCTGGCCCTTCCATTTCAGCCACACTTTCCTTCTCCCACACTCCTTCTACTCAAGGATTGGACTCTGCACTGAAGAGGAAGCACATGGGACTTTAAGTTCTACTTTCTGGGTAACCCATAGTAACAGGTATAGACCATTAAGAACGAGGCACGTACTAGTAGTGACAGAAGTAGCTGTTCCTATAGCTTTCAAGAAGCTTTAGATTTTTCCAGAATATTGCTTAGTCATGAAAAGAGAGACTTATACTCTGAGGAAATGGTCATCTATTGCAGTGGGATTTTATATTGCATTAAAAGATTTATTTCCCCCTCTGTGAAACAGTCCTAACCCAGAATTTTGCAGTAGAACACCTAGAAAATGAACAGAATTAGAAAGAGAAATGTATCCTGTAGCAAATGGGAGAAAAAATTTCTGTTATAAGAAAGCTAAATAAATTAATGTATTCAAGTTTCTCACAGATGAAAAGTGTTATCTGCAGCAAGCACTAAGTCCTGACGTGAATATGCTTTTTATGTGCTGAAACAAATTACATTTTTTAAAAGAGCAATGTCCTGGATCCTGAGGATAACTGGCAGTAACATGGCTTCATGGGCAAATCACAGAAGGGTTATCACCACCTCCAAGTTCGGTCTGTGTCTGCCTGTGTCGGGGTAAGCAGGGGAAACAGGGCAGAACTTTCTACTGTACCTCTCAGAGGTCTTTGCAGGTGACACTTGTACAGTGGAAGATTCTGGAAGGTTGGCTTTCTCATAGGCAACTTCTCTGGCACTTTTGTTTCAGACAATCATGTGACTCTTAGGTTCTGGGATAAATCTGAAAAGAACAAGTATCCAATAACATTGAATATGAAGAAAATACTGGCAAACTTCTCTTGTTCAAAGGCAAATATCAAAAACAGAAACATGCAAGAATTTACATTTCTTTTACAAAGCAAGTTCAGTACTTTGGTGGTAGATGCTTGCTCTAAGTGCATTTGATCATCATCATCTCAAAAATTACAAGGCGTGTTATTGAATGAATACAATCTGAATGAAGACTGTATTTAAACACATAGTTAAATGAGGCCACCTCTGGCACAGCCATGTTTAATTCATGTTATTTAGCTGGACGATTTATATTGGATCATTTCTCATATGTATTCCCTTCAACATTATGTAAAAATCATAACTTTTAAATTTCCCACATCTAGATTGTCTCCATCATTCAACTTGCTAGTATAATCTGCTACCCACATTTTGGTATCACTCTTTCCTCTCATGTCAGTTGCATACACATGGACATGTGCACACATGCACACAAAATAAAACAAGGCGCCTGGCAACGGTTTGTAGTATGACTGTGTGTTAGTCAAGATTCAATCACTATGACAAAACACCTGAGATAATCAACTTAAAAATAGGAAGGGTTCATTTTGGTTCAATTTTGGAGGTGTCAGTCCATGAGTGATTAATTTCATTGCTTTTGGGTCTGTGGCGAGGCAACACATCGTGCTGGGCGTTGGGGCAGTCATGGCAGAGCAAAGTTGTTCACTGCATGGCTGTGATGAGAGAAAGAGGGAGGAAGAGGCTGGGGTCCCCATTTCCCCCTCAATTGCTCATCCCCAGTGACTTGAAGACTTCCAAGTAGGTGGCACCTCTTAAGGTTCCCATGACTTCCTAATAGTGCCACACTAGAAACCAAGACTTAGCACATGAGCTTTAGCACATGAGCCTTTTCAACATCCAAACTATCAGAGGCAGAATTGGTCTCCCTCTCCCATCTCACCTCTTCTCTCTTACTCCACATCACAAATAACCCAGAGAAACCCAGGAGGAGGATCTATGTACTTCTGCAGGATTTCACAAAATTATTTGAACCCTATTTTTTTTTTTTTTTTTTTTTGGTACTGGGAATTGAACCCAGAGGTTCTGAGCCACATCCCCAGCCCCTTTTTATTTTTCATTTGAGATGGGGTCTCAAATGAAAAGGCTGGCTTTGAACTCACAATCCTCCTGCCTCAGTCTCCTGAGTTTCTGGGATGACAGGCACATGTCACCCTGCTTGGCTCTTTACACAGTCATCACCATCTCTGAAAATTCCTGCTTTTTTCAGCTCTTAAATAATGTTGAATGGCAACGAATGAATTAACTAAAGGATTGGAAATTTGTTTTCCCTCAGTGCCAGGATGAAACCTATGTTCTCACACATGTTGACTACATGTCTGAGCCAGAAGTGGACATTTTTTTAAACCACGGCAAGTACATGATGTAAAGTTGCATTATGGTATGCTGGAAATGGTAGCGACTGAAAGCTGGAAACAACTTTCAGAGTTTCTGCTGGCTGACTCTTTGATCTTGGGCAGCCTACCTAAAAATCTCACTTCCTCACATGCCAAATAAGGATAATGACACTCATGTTGCTATTTTTACAGATACTATCTGGACCACAGATACAGCAGCTTATGATCTTAAAAACACATGGACTCACATTCTCTCACTTGATCCTCCCAAGCACCAACTGGTGGCAAAGGGGGTCCAACGTTCAGCCTGGAAGCCGGAGTCTGCAATGTAGACCAGAGAGTATTGACCTAATTAGTAAAGGCGCTCTCCACAGAGGATGTTCCTGCCAGGTCCACACCTTCTCCAGGTAGCAGCCAAAGGAACAGCTGACCCTGATCCATGACTTACACTGGTAATCATGGCAGAACCTCTTCTCCAGCCATGACTTCTTGCCCTAAATCCTTCCTGCTTCTTGACTTCCTCCTCTGAACACTTGGAAAATTAGCACAGCACCAAAGGTCTTAATTTTTTTTTTTTTTTCAAATGAGAGCTACTATGAAAATACCTCCAAGGGGTAGGGGTGTCACTCAGTGGTGAAGCATAGGGTTAGCAAGCACAGGACCCTGAGTTGCTCTCCAGCAGCAAAATAAATATATAAATAGAGAGTTACGAATTGATTTCTCAACCTAAGTAGGCACTTAGTAGATATGCAGTGAACTGGATGAAGGACCTCAGGCAGCCAAACTTTTGCTATCTAGGGCCAGATCATAAATATTTTAGGCTCTGCAGACTGTATAGTCCTGTCACAGCCACTTGATGTCTGTGCTCTGTGCTCCAAGGAAACTTCATCAAAACAGGCAACAGGTCGGAGGTGTCCTCAGGCCCTTATTTGCCAACCCTTAGACCTCATCGCTTAGAGAAAAGTCTTGTCAAAACGTCATTTGGAGGGCTGGGGATATAGCTCAGTTGGTAGAGTGCTTGCCTCACAAGCACAAGGCCCTGGGTTCAATCCCCAGCACCACGCCATTTGGAGCCTGTAATCCCAGCATCTCGGGAGGCTGAGGCAGGAGGAGGGCAAGTTCCAGGCCAGCCTCAGCAACTCAGGGAAGCCTTGAGCAACTTCGCAAGACCCTGTGTCAAAAGAAAAAAGCCACCTGGGGAGATGGCTCAGGGGTTAAAGACCCCTGAATTCAATTCCTGGTATCCCACACCCCCCCCCAACAAAAAAAGTCCTTTGAGCACTTGGCGTTGCAGTCTGGACCACACTTAACCAATGCACGCATCTAGGCACTTTATTTCTCTTCCTCAGCTGTCCTTGGGTAAGCACCCACTGGCAGAGGGGACAGAAGGATTTGTCCTTCGATTGCAGTTCTTCTGCAAGACAAAGCGGGCAGAGATTAAACCCAGACCCGAGGTCTTTGTGCCACACTCAGCACATCAAGTACCGCACTTCAGATCGTAGGGAGCTGGCTGTATACCTTCATAAAGAAAATAGAACTATTCTTTCCCGAGCAGTCTTTTAGTAAGGGTATGGGGGGCCAGGTTGACGAAAGGCCCTTATAAAACGCCGGCTGAAAGGAAATAATGCTCCTTGGCACGGCGGAATCTTTTTCATGTGAAGCTACATGATCACTTTTCGTTTTGTTTCTCAAGCACCCCGTGGCACCCATCCACGTATTAGGCTAATAACGGCATGAATCTAGTTAAAAGGAACCAAGCAATTATTTTAATTAGAAGAGAACAAAAATAACACTCCTGGCTTCTGTTTGAAGGGGCAAGAAGGAAGTAGCCAGGGTTCAAAAAGATCCCACAAAATATTTTTGTGAAAGGAAAAATAATTAAGGCCAAATTTAGAATGTACTTGCAATAAATGGGCCAAATAAAATGAATGGCCCCACTGTGAAGCCAGGACCCATTCACAGAGAAGAGCCCCAGAAAGTCCATCTTTGTGCGATGCCATTTTGAGGGTGCGCGCAATTCTACAAAGTGAAAGTGAAGGTCTAGTGGAGACTTTAGCGATCCTTGTGAATCCCTTCAAGAGTTTCTGTGTAAACTCTTTTATTAATAAGAGAAAGAGGAGGAATCTTTATCAATTTGCCTTTTAAGTAGGATTTTTTTTTTTTTCACTGAAATTCTTAAATTGCTGCAGTGCGTTTCTCTGGAGAAATCCACAGAAATCACAGAAGATTCCTGTCGCTAATCCAGCCTATAAAAATGTGGATTCCCACCAGGATTTTAATCAGCTGGACTGAACTCAGTTATACAGGAAGACATTGTATCTATGCATTTTTCCAGAGCCTTTGACTTCCTGTCTCCTTTCTGGTCACAGCATTTTAGCCATTTTCTTCCTTTTCAGACTTCCAAAAAGGGATAAAGTGAAACTCAAAAGACAGTCAGCTAGTCACTTTAGCCCCTGCTGCTCAGATCTACCAGTGTTTACTGAGCAACTATTACCTACAAGCACACAGAAAGTTAACAGAAGTACATAGATGATCTAGACTCTGCCCCCAAAGAGCTACCTTATTTTTTCTTTCTTTTTCTTTTTCTTTTTTTCTTTTTTTTGGACCAGGGTTGAACCTAGGGGCACTTAACAACTGAGCCACATCCCCAGTCCTTGTTTTCATTTTTTATTTTGAGATAGGGTCTCACTAACTTGCTTAGAACCTAAGTTGCGGAGGCTGACTTTGAACTTGCAATTCTCCTGCCTCGGCCTCCCTGAGTCTCTGGGATTATAGGCATGTTCCATTGTGCCTGGCTACAAGTTCACTATCTAATGACACAGAAGGCACCACGGACAAAAAAGAGACCCAAGCATCCCAGCTGGGTTGGGCTGATTGTATCCAGCCTGAGCTCATTATTAAAGAATGGATTGTGCAAGAGAAAGATAGGGATAGTCTACTCCAGAGAGAAAGATCAACACAAGAAGAAGTTGAGACACGCAGAACCCCACCGTGTCCACAGATGGAGCCAGCAGATGCACCTGAAGCCAAAGGGAGAATGGGGTAAGAAAGCAAGCTGAGGAGGCAAATCAGAGCCAGGTTCTGCTGTCTGAAGATTGGTGTCCTCTCAGAATTCACGTTAGAGCCTAGCATTCAGTGCGATAGGATTAAGAAGTAGGGACTTTGGGAATTGATTGAGTTGTGAGTCTCCACCTCCTAAATAAGATCAGCTTCCCTGCCTGTTCCACCAGGTGAAGATGCAGCAGCAAGATACCTCCTACAGAGCCCTCACCAGACACTAAATCCGCTGGCACCTCCATCTTGGACTTCCTGGCCCCCACAACCATGAGATGGTATTTTGTTAAACAGACCAAAATACCAGGTCGCAGGAGAACTTATACCATGAGCCCCAAATCACCCTGTAGAGCAAAAACCACCACACAGTCCTCAGCAGGAGGTTGCCATGGTCACGGCTCCAGCAGGAGGATGACCGGCTGGGAGGAGGATGGAGCGGAGAGCTTAGGTGACTGGCTAATGCCACAGCCTGGGTCACAGGTGACAGCAGGTTGGCCCTGAACAACAATGAGATGGGCAGGGTATGAGATACATGGTAGTAAAGGACATTAAAAAGATTTTTTCTATGGAAGAGTGGCTGTAGGGATCAAAAGTTGGAAATAAAATCAGTTTTGAGGATTCTTGGGGGATCAGGTGCTTTATCTGAATGCTTGCCACATGTCCAGAAAGCCCTCTCACCTGGTAGCTTCTCTTTTAAACCCAGATGGGCCAATGTCGTGGGTTCCAGGAAGGAAATGCAGTAACAAATTTCAGCCTTGGACACGTGAGCATGCTGCTGGTGACCGACAGAAACCCCAGCAGACCGTCCAGCCCGACTTACTCTCCCAGGCAAAAATCATACCAAATGAGGTTTCTGCTGTGAGTCCAAGTCAAACAAGCAGAAGCCTGGGAGGAAAGAAAACTGCATCAGACCTTTAGAACAAACTACAGACATGTTCAGTTACTGCGTTAGATTAGACTCGCTTATGTTTTAATTTTAGAAGACTATAAAAAAGATACTTCTTATCTCATGAGTCAGATAAATCTGATAACACAATTGACAAGGGCATTACAGTTAATTAATTAATAAGTTTCGCTATAAAAATAGTTTATTTAAAAAATATGAGCAAAAAACCTGTGGTAACATATAAAATAAATCACCCATCACAATCAAATCAGGTTTAGTCCAAACTACAAAATCACGTTAACAAACACCCATTGAATAATTCGCTACACTAACAGAATGAAGGGGAAAGTCATATGACCATTCCATAAGTAAGCAGGAATTTAATTTAGGATGAAAGTACAGTGCAGAGCATTGGGGAAAGGAAATAGTTTCCATTAGTGATGCACAGTATGTGGATATAAATGGTGGGGAAAAATCAGACTCGATCCCAACCTCACACCACACAGAAAAATTAGTGCCATGGGCTAATTCAGTGGAGAAGTGCACCTTGCATATGTGAGGTCCTGGGTTCAATCCCCAGCACAGGAAGAAAGGAGGAAGGAAGGAAGGAAAGAAAGAAGGAAGGGAGGGAGGGAGAGAGGGAGGGAGGGAGGGAGGGAGGAAGAAGGGAAAAAGAAAAAATATCAATGCCACGTAGATCTGAATATAAAAGATGAAAAATAAAGTTGTTAGAAGATAATAGAAGAGGATACTTTCATGACACTAGGATAAGCAAAGCTCTTTTAGGACATACAAGGACAATCATAAAGGAGAATATTAATTAAATAGACTGTGTGGTTTGGATCTGGAATGTACCCAGAGGTTCATGTGTTGACCATTTGGTTCCAATGTTCAGAGGGGGCGCTTTTTGGAAGTGACTGGATCATGAGGGTACTAAGCTCATTAGTGGATTAATCCATTGATAGGTTCATAGCTGCATAGACTATTGGGAAGTGGTGAAAACTGTAGGAGGGGGACCTAGATGAAGGAGGGGTCCTTGGGCTATGCACATGGGGACTGTACCTTGTTCCCCTTTCCTCCCCTGTCCCCCTCCCTTCTTCATGGATACCATGAGGTCGGTAGCTTTCCTCTGCCACACTTCTGACCTGATGGTTCTGCCTTTCTACAAGCCTAAAGGCAATGGAGATAACAGACCATGGACTGAAACCTCTGAAACTATGAGCCAAAATAAGCCTTTCCTCTTTTCTGCTTTTCACAGGTATTTCATCACAGCAATGAAACCCTAATACACATGCTATCTGAAAATGAAAATCCATGGTCCACACACACCATGTAGTGAACAATCACGCTTGGTGACATATATCTGCAACACATATCACCAAAGGTTCATATCTAGAATCTATAAATATGTCCTATAAATCAAAAAGACAGCCATCCACATAAAGATGAGCAGGAGTCCTGAAAAGACCACCATAAAAGAGAATATCCAAATGGCCAGCATACCTGAAAAAAGATGCTGAATTTATTAACAATCCACAAAATTAAATTAAAAAACCACAGTGGCCATCTACAACATACCACCAGAATGACCAGAGTCAAAGTGCTAACAAGGCTGCTGAGCATCTGTCACTTTCCCCACTGCTGCTGAAACTGACAGTCTCTTTAGAAAGCTATTTGGCATTAACTATTGAAGCTGAGCTTAGTCATGCCCTATAATTTAGTAATTTCCCTTTTAGTCTATATATAGAGTAAGCAGAATGCATGCACGCATGGTCCAAGATGTTCACAAGAAAGTTTACAGCAGTGCTCTCTGAAACAGCCTAACACTCACACAACCCAAATGTTCATCCAGTGTAAAATGGATACACTGTGGTATATATGGCATGTCATGGGTACCATGCAAGAGAATAGGAGGAAAATCTACCACAATTATACCCAACAACATAGATGCACTTCTTAAACACAATGTTAAGAGAATGGATCCTACTTCAAAAGCACACCTGCCTATATTGTGTTTTTCCACAATAAAATAATTTGGTTTTTTTTAAATGAGACATTATATCATTCCATTTGTATGAAGCTCCAAAAAAACAAAACAAATCTGTGGTCTTGGAAGTCAGGAAAGTGACCAGGCATGGTGGCATCTGTAATCCCAGCAACACAGGAGGCTGAGGCAAGAGGATGGCTACTTTGAGGTCAGCCTCAGCAACTTAGCAGGGCCCTAAGCAACTTAGCAAGACCCTTTCTCAAAATTAAAAAGGGTTGGGGATGTATCTTAGTGTCTAAGCAACCCTGCTGGGTTCAATCCCTAGTACAAAAAAAAAATGGTCAAGAAAAATAGCTATCTTTAAGAAAGAAGGTGGAATTCCATCACAGGGACAATCAGGAACATTGGCAATATGCTCTTTCTTGTCCTGGCAGGGAGAATATAGGATGTGTTCATTGTAGTTGATGCACTGAATCACATGCTTCTGCTCCTTACATCTTCCATATGTGGAACACCAGTAAAGGTTTCATTTAAAAGCTTCAAATGTTGATCTCCATTTCCTTAGATGAAGTAGATAGAGGGAATGAAGCACAAATTTTAGAAGATGTGTATTAATCCTTTTTCCATTGCTATAACAAAATACTTGAGTCTAGGTATGTCGTAAGGAAAAGAGGTTTAGTTCATTCACAGTTCTGGAGTTTCAAGAGCATGGTGCTGGCATCAGCTCAGATCTGGCAAAGGCCTCCTGTTGAGCAGCATCACAATGGTGGAAGTGTTTCTTAGAGGGAGAAATCACATGGTAAGACAGAAAGCCAGAGCCAGGGGAGGGGCCCGTATTACTCTTTCATAATGATTCACTCTCAGAGAAACTAACTGGGGTCCCTTGAGAACTATGCTCAGTCCTTTCTGAGGGTAAAACCCTCAATGACCCATCACCCCCTCTAGGCCTCCTCCTAAAGGTTCCACCATCTCCCAACATTGCCTTGTTGGGAACCAAGCTTCCAACCTAAGAACCTTTGCGTGACACATTCAAACAATATCCAGAACCACTATTTGACCCCGTTATTCCACTCCTCCACATATACCCAAAGGCCTTAAAATCAGCATAGTATAGTGGCATAGCCACATCATTGTTCATAGCAGCTCAATTCAAATAGTTAAGCTATGGAACCAACCTAGGTGCCCTTCGACAGATGAATGGATAAAGAAAATGTGGCACATATACACAATGGAATGTTACTCAGCCATAAAGAAGAATGAAAGTATAGCATTTGCAGGTAAATGGATGGAACAGGATACTATTATGCTAAATGAAATAATCCAATCTCAAGAAACCAAAGGCTGAATGTCCTGTCTGATATGTAGATGCTGACTCACAATGGGGGAGGGTGAAAGGAGTGAAGGTTTTCGGCATTGGACAGGGGAGGATTGGGAGAAGAGAGGGGGGATGGGAATGGGAAAGACAGTAGAATGAATCCGACAGACCTTTCCTGTGTTCATATATGAATACACAACCAATGTAACTCCACATCACGTACAACCACAAGAATGGGTAGTTTTACTCCATGTATGTATGGTATGTCCAAATACTTTCACTGTCACATATAACTAAAAAGAACAAATAAAACATTTGTAAAAGAAAAAAAAGTATATGATGCTTCACTTTCTGAGTCTGGCTTATCTTGCTTAACATCAATCTTTCAAGTTCCATCCATTTTCTTGTAAATGGCATAATTTTGTTACACTTTATAAATGAATAAAAGCTCATTATGTGTGTGTGCATATATATATACACACACATACACATCTGGCATCTGTAATCCCAGCAACACAGGAGGCTGAGGCAGGAGGATGGCTACTTTGAGGCCAGCCTCAGCAACTTAGCAGGGCCCTAAGCAACTTTGCAAGACCCAGACCCTAGCAGAAGGTCTTGCTAAAAAACAATCAAGGTTTAATTGTGTGACCAGGTTTGTTCTTACCTGTGTTCATTTTGCTTTCCTGATTCAGTTACAGAACAGAAAATAAGGACAATGCATATAATGATTTTATACCTACAGGACTAGGAGGAAGAGGATGCCTTACCCATGAGAACGAATGAATGAGATGGGGACCCTCTTATTGAGCTAAGAGATGAGTAATGCCTTAAGAGAAAAAAGAGAGCTCAGTGTGTAAACAATGGCAATCATGAAGTGCCTGCTGGAGGTTCCTGTATATTTTGTCTTATATAAAATGGACACGCCTGTAATTCCAGCAGCTCCGGAGGCTGATGCAGTAGGATCACAAATTCAAAGCCAGCCTCAGCACTTTAGCAAGACCCTAAGCACCTTAGCAAGATCCTGACTCTAAATAAAAAAAAAATTTAACAAGAGCTGGGGATGTGGCTCAGTGGTTAAGCAGCCCTGGGTTCAAACCTCAGTACCAAAAAAAAGGTAGCAAGTTTAGACTGGCTACAAGAAGATGCTTTCTTATGAAATGCATCACTAACCTGTAGCCAATGGTTAGTAAAATCCAACTCCTCCCTCAAAAAAAAAAAAAAAATTAGCTATTGATGGCCACTACACCAGCGACTACAGTTACACTAACTAGTATTGTATTACAAAGACTCCCCTGCTTCCAGGCAAAAACTGTGGCCAGCTGGGGTCAGGAAGAGAATTTTCCCTTTGGTGTAGTATTTCACAGCTCTTGTTATCTAATATTGAAGAAGTCTCCAGGCTGCATAGTATTTGCGCCTCTGCGGAAGGCACCTGGGCTCTGGGTGTAGCTGGCTGCACGAAAACAGGCTATTGTTTCAATCTCTGACGCCAGCACCTGTAGCCTGTATTTAAGCAACATCTTGTGTTTCCAAAAGGTAAGTACAATGAATATAATCAAAATTGTTCCGAACACTACTGTTTTTACATCAACAATCTATAAATATAGGGAAGAACTCAATCTATGTGTGAAATAAACAGAAGGTATGCCTACACTGAGGTAATTCAAAAGACAGCTCTATAATTTAGCAGCTAGGGTTTCAATTGTTGCATTTTTTGGTATGAAACATTATGAAAAACATAGATATTATTCATCAAAGTGATTGTCCTGTGCACTTGTATACCTTATATAATTTATTTTTTCAGGGCTTTTTACTTCAAAGAAATCACTAGCTAATGACATTTCAGACTTTAGAAATTTTTTCTGATAGCACATTGGAATTCCCTCAGGGACAGAATTGTGAATAAGTGGATTTTTTTAAAGATCATTAACAGATATTACAAACCAATTCAAACTGAGCATTTTCTTTGCAAATTACCTTTAACTTTTAAAGCCATTGGAAAAAAAAAAAAAAAAAGACAGTGAGTGATTTAATTTACTTAACCTGTCTCCGAATTGCAGCTTTGCGCTCCATCGGCGATTCCATTTCCAACCAAAAAAATCTAACTATCTCTAATAGAGATATTTTTCTAAACGATCACACTCGATGAGTGATATTTCAAAAGAGAGTAATGTTTATTTTTTTTTTCATTTAGCAAGTTGCCCTGGAATTGAGAATGTTTATTCTATTGATATGTTTAAAGTAAAAACAGAGCCGGCAAGGTCTGTATCTACGGTTTAATTAAAACTCTCTCGTAATTAACAGGTTTGTCTTCTCTTGAGTGTGTGTCTGGTGGAGTTTTGGTGGTAGATTGTGGGGGGTTTTTGGAGGAAAAAGGAGGACTCTTTTATTTAATGATCAAACCATAGTTTCCAGGCTGAAGAGCTAATATTTGGGGTGAGAACTACCTTTATTCCCCCAATACATCAGGTCTGATTCTTATTTGCTTCAACACCCCGTTGTGTATGTTTTCCATTCAAAGAGCTCCTGGGGACTTCAAAGGGAGTTGCCTGCAAGGACAGGCTACGTGGGAGTCCTGACAGGTTCCAGAACAGATCCCAGAGTCGGAGAAACCATGCCAAGAGCCGCTCACATTGGAGCCCCCAAACCATGTCACGAAATTAAAGGGTCTCCCCTGCCTATGCCATCCCACAGTGCACGTGGGAATTGTCCCCGGGCTTCCAACCATGGTGCTGGCTTCTCGGGCTACTCCTTATAAATATTTGATGAGTGGAGCTGCATTTATAAGAACGTATGTTAATAAGAATATTCTTTGAGATTGGTGTCCAACGCAGACTTTCAAAAGGCTCATTGTTTGAGGGAGGAGAGGTTTCCTTTCCTGCCTTTTTTTTAATGTGCAAAGTCAACTTAGCACAAACCAAACAAAGGAATTTCATATCCCTTTGGATGTCCTGTTGATTACAAATGGATAGGCTTTGACTCTGAAGGTTGTTGGATTTGGGAATTCATTCATTCATTCATTCATTCATTCATTATTAAGGGAGAAAGGGCATGGAAACATTTTTTTGAGTGTCTCTTGTGTGCCAGATATTTCAATTCCTCGCTTAATCCTCAACAATGTATTATGAGGCAGACAGTGTGACCCTCATTGTAAAGACAATAAAATAGGGGGGGGGGCTTTAAAGACATTATGTGCATCACCTACTCCAGAGTCTCACCTAGGAAGTTCAGTCCTCACCTATGAACCCAGACCTCCAGACTCCAAACCCATGTATGTCTTTCTACCTCACACTCACTGCCAGGTGATTTCAAATGCCAGCTTGAGTCAAGCACTGTTCTTCTAAAGGGCTAGAACTCACAGATTGTGGGTTCCTTCAGTTCAAGCTCAGGCATGGGATGCTATGTTATGCATGTTGATAATGAAGTTGCAGAGGAATCTGTTTGCCCCACAGGGTTACCAGAGGGATCCTGCCAGGGAATGCAGAGTCCCAGTTGGTTGGAGATCGACCTTAACTAGTCTGAATGCCACATGTGTGTCTTACAATGCTGATACAACTGATCAACCTCAGACAGTAAACTCCTTTAGAGACAAGCTCATGCAGAGTTCCAGAGCCCAGGACGACAGAGGTCGAAGATGCTAATCTGTTGACACATCCCCAAAATCATCACAGTCACAAAAGTTTAAGTGGGATGAGGAGACTAAGAATTCCCATGATCTCCTTGGCCCATGCCCCAACCTCAGGATTTCAGAGTTCTGATGAAGTCTTGGATCTGGATAATCAGTGGTCACCAGCAAGATTAATGATTGCCATTCTATCCCATAAGCACACACCCTGGTAGACCAGATGCCTCAAAATGGTCATGGAGGTGGTCATGGTTACCTGTAAGCTCCTTCCTGTTGACAACAAACTTTTAGAGTCAGGACTTCTGAGGCCACTGGAAGGAGCCCAAGCAATTCCCAGTGTGGTCACTGTGACCATTTGCCTCAGGTCACAGAAAGCTCTCCAGAGCAGAGGCATGCATTCTGGGGGTGCTCACACCCATGTGATCTGGCCAAGTCTTCCTTCCCTTCTCTAAGCGTGGTTCCCTTTTCTGCACAATGGAGACAATATGATCACTGGCAACACCCAGCGTCCTGGGTAACGATGAGCTTGGGGTGGATCTCACTTGTGAAATTCTTTCATGCTGCAAGATGTCTCAGGAATCTTTCCTCTAATTTCAGTTACATGGCTAAAGTCTTTATTCTCGCCACTGTAGCTTGGTCTTTCTGAAGAAAGAAATCTGAATGGACTGATCTTTTTTTCATGTCATAGGAGTCAAAACCAAAGTATAAAAATAAATAAAATGAAGTAGATTGTTTCTGAGCATGCAACACCCACGTGCCTTATTTATCTTGCACCCTTTGGGCAAATCTTTTATCCATAGCTGGGTTGAGCCTCAGGTGCTGCATCATTAGGTCAAGTCTCTTAGCACACTTTCTCTTGCCTTTGCACTTTGGATAAAATCAAGGTGCTGAACAGGAACCAGGTACAAGGCCACACTTGCTCGGGCACCTGAGTGCCTCTCACTCAGCACAAAATCTTGGTCCAGCACCTAGTTCACCCCTCTGCAGATACCCCTGCCAAGATCCAGTCCCCCCACTAGGTCTCCTGCCCCCCATTTGACCTGCCAGCCCCTCTCTCCTCGTTCGGGACTTACCTAGAATCCTCCACTCAGGAAGACTTGCCATTGTTTCTTCACATGTGCTGACCACTGCGTTTCCTGCAGGTCTGCCATTGCCATGTTGTAAAGACCCTCTCTCTGTTGGGGGTGTTCTTAGTGTGTTGTCCATCTTCTCTCCTCCACTACCACCTCCAGGAGTACCGTGGTCATCTCAACTTTGTTCCCCAGTTGGTCTCCAGGTCCAGGCACCGTGAATGGCACATGGACAGCTCAGGAATCAGTAGTTTTTGCCTTACCCAGGATGCATGCAACTGTGGTCCCAGCTACTGCAGAAGCTGAAGCAGAAAGATTTCAACTTTGAGGTCATCCTGGATAACACAGGGAGATTCTTTCTGTCATTAAAACAAAAACAGAAAACACAAGAGTTTTGCCTTAAAATGTAGCTCACCTGATGTAAAATGGAATAAAAACCCCAGTCAGAGTCCGGGAGAACATTCTCATCAGTTCTCTCCACCAAGCTCCGTTTCTTTCCCCTGCAGTTAATCTGTGCTTCCCCTGCCAGGCAGCCACAACACCTGATCTGGAAGGAAGGACTGTGTTTGTTCCCAGCCTGAAGAAATGTCACCCCTGTTGGTAAGGTCCTGCCTGCCAAGGAGGCACAGCTCCCCTTGTCATCCAAGTGCCCCCTTGTCAGGTAAGTGTGAGCTGGCCAGGAGCTCAGTGCCCTGCGGGCCCAGGTGTGACTCTCAGGGGCTCCTTGGCACTCCCCTGCCAGAGCTAGCAGAGGCTCCAGTGACAGCCAGAAGGTAGCTCCCGTTGCCTCATGGAATGCTACAGAGTGGAAAGTGACAATTCAAACCTCTCATTCTTTAATTTTTTCTTTGTCTTTATTTTTAAATTAGAAAAGCATTGCATGTTGTGACAAGGGAAACAGTATTTTAAGAGATGAATAAAAGCAAAGATAATTCTTTCTCCCTCTCCCACCTCATTCCACTGTCTTGAGAATACCAAGGGCAAGCATGACCGATTCTATATCCAAGTATAATATGGATAATATATGTGTCTTATATATGTGATATGTACCTTATATTGCACTTTATATAAACAGGGTCATGTACATGCTGGGGGAATTTTAGTGCAGTATTTTACCTTTAATTGTTGTCTATCCCAATCATTACTGTGCGTCTTTCCCAAGTGTTATTCCAGGCTCTTACTGGAAAGCACAGTTGTGCTTTGGCTAATGAACCACGGGCTGAATGGTCTCAGTTTCCCTTCCTGGAGTTTTTGGAGGTGTTGTTTTTGGTATTTGCTGTTGTATAATTTTGGGGTGTGGGAGATAGAACCCAGTGCCCTGGGCATGACTGAGCTACATGCCCAGTACCACATTTTTGTTCTTAAACATACCTACTGCCTCAGTCAGGCTGAAATTCAGGTGAGCCTTTTTTTTCTTTTCTTTATTTGTACCTGGGATTGAACCCAAGGGTGCTTAACCACTGAGCCACCTCCCCAGTCCTTTTCTTTTTTCTTTTTTTTTTTTTTATTTTGAGGCAGGGTCTCGCTAAATTGCTTATGGCCTCACTAAGTTGCTGAGGCTGGCCTCAAACTTTTGATCCTCCTGCCTCCTGAGTCACTGAGATTACAGGTGTGCCCCACTGTGCCCTGCTAAGGTGAGTCTTGAGGAAAGCAGCACTCAGTTGGTGGTCTCATCTGAGGAAAAGTGTGCCTGTCCCTCTTCCTCTGTCTCCATGGTTTCCTGCCGTCTTGGTCACTTCTCTTTGACTCTCATATCAAGCTGCCAACCCATGCTGTCTCTGGCCTATTCCATTTTAGTGACCTTCCCAAGGTCATAAATAGCTCATCTCAACCAAGAGCCCCTTCCTTGTCTGCACAGGTGTCTTTCCCTATCCATCCTCCTTCAGTGCCCATCACTCAGCCCATCTGTCCTTCCGACCCTCACCCTACCAGGCCACGAACTTGATGGAAAACACATTTGCGCTTAGCTTTGTAGGTTTCTGACATATTCAAGTAGATTATTTCGACTCATTCTTACAGCAGACCTGTGACATGGTGACTATAACCTCCTACTCTATAAAAGCTTTCTGCTCAATGGAAGGGGTTCTGTGGTTTAAAAAAGAAATGTGTTTTAATAATTAAAAAAAAAGAAAAAAGAAAAAAAAAAAGCTGAGTGTGGTGGCATGTGCCTGCAGTCCCAGCTACTCAGGATAAGGCAGGAGAAGTGGATCGGGAGTTTTAGGCCAGCCTGGGGGACACAGCAAGACCTTGTTTCTTAAAAGGAAAAAAAAAAAAAAAAAAACTGTCCTCTCTTCCTCTCGTGGAGAACATGCTCTTAGTAAGTAGGTAAGTAGGTAAGCAAATAAAGTCATAGGTATTATTCTTCCCTACATCCAAGAAACGGTCTCAGAGGTTATCAATGCATCCAATTGTGCCTGGGTAAAACTTGGTCTTGGAACTGGGTCTGAAAACATGATTTCTGAGAGAGAGTTGGGAGTGGAAAGTGGAGGGGATGGATGTACGCTCAGTCTGAGTGTCCTTGGCTCCTGTGGCTCCTGCGAGCCAGAGGCAAGTGAGGGGCGTGGCCTGGCTGTGGGTTGCAGGACCCGGTTGCATGGGAAGGTCTTAAATGATCCACCTTTTAGATAAGTGACCATTGAGGATTCAACAAAATTCTTTTTAAGCGTCTCTCTGCGTCTGCCTCTTGGACAAGCCTTCAACCTCCTGCTGTTATTAGATGGCTCCCCCTTCACCTGGAGGATAGGAACCTCCCACAAAGATCAATCCATTTCCTCTGCAAGGAAGCCACCCACCCACCCCCACCCCCACAAGCATCGCACTTGGTGCAGTCTGCGGTAAGTCTTTGCAGACTCTGGGGTGCCATTTTGCTATCCCCGAGGGATCACTGTCATATTCCAAATTAATTCAAGGCATCTGCTTAGTGTTGTTTTTCCCTCAAACTGTGAAAAATTTGTGCTGATTCTTCCCCAGAAGGCCACTTGTGACCAGTGTCCATTTGGGGACCTGGCTGGGGTTCAGAGGCGGTGCCACAGCGAAGGTAACCAGCCCCCCCTGGGAACTGAACCCATGACCTCATTAGTCCAGAGTTCTAATCCACTGAGCCACCAGGCACATACCTCATTGAAGGCACTGAGGCAGTCATTTGCTAAATGTTAATTCTAAGATTAACTACAGATGAGGAGAGTTCCTGGGTGGCTGGAGGGAGGGGGGAAATATTTGTTAATTCCTGGAAGGCAATTCAGGTCATCAGTCTTTGAACTTTTTGTTTAATTTTAAGGTATAATTCCAGAATCTTAGGATGATGACCATCAGGGTCTATGCTTCCCTTTTTTAAAAAAATCAATACCCCCATCAGAAGCTTTGAAGGAAAAAGAAGATGGTGTCAGTTCTGCTCTTACAGAGCACTGCATGATGACTTTCCCACAGATCCCTCTGCAGTTTTTATTTCTTAGGCACAACACAGATGACAAGAGGAGGAATGGTTTCCATATCTGAGTTAGGGACGATCCTCCAAGAGCCAGAAGGTCTGTACCCATTGCTATCCCCCAAAAATCCCTAAGTCCTATGAAAGAAAATTGCCCCAGCAGGAAGAAGGGTAGCCCCATCCTGCTGACCTGTCGCAAGTCATGCAGAAACCCAATCCACTCCCTTCTCTTACCATCTCCCTGAGCAAGTCCCAGGGGAGCCAGTTTTACAAACAGCAAATATGGTTTGGAACGAAGTTTTGACACTGACTCAGTATCCCATGCTCATATTACATTTCCATGAATATTCCACCGGCTTTTCAACTCTGAAGAAAAGTTTCCGCTCCAAGGCTACATTGAACATTTCAACTTCAGTTGCTCCCACCCTGACAGCGATCTTTGAAACTGATATGGCCCTGAAAGAAGCCAGAATGACTTTTCAAAAATATTAATAATGATGGGCTAAGTTCCCAGTCTTTGTAATCTCATGGAAGAACCTCTGTATGCAAGCAGCCAGGGAATTGAATTGAATTTCCCATGGAAAGCCTGTTTGAAAATACATGGTTGTTTTGTAGGAGTATTTCAACTAAAAGGAAGAGGATTCGAATCTAACCTAACACTCGTACTCAGCAACTTTTGTCCCAGGAGCCTTAAGACAATAATTAAGTATCCCAGCTGAGATGGCTCAGTGGTACAGTACTTGCCTAGCATGGCCCTGGGTTTGATCCCTAGCACTGAAAATTTTTTTAAAATTGCATACACATACACACACACACACCCCTAAGCTATTGCCCATTGCAACACAGGTCCCCTCATTTCTTGGCAAAGTGCAGCCTGACATCCAAGGAGCACCCCAGTTCTTTTAAATACAGGGCCGGGGATCTAACTCAGTTGGTAGAGTGCCTGCTTTGCAAACACAAGGCCCTGGGTTCAATCCCCAGCACCGCAAAAAAAAAAAAAAAAAAAAGTTAAATACATACTTCTGTCATACATCCACAAAGAAAACACTAAGGATTAAACTGAACACAACCAAACCTAAATAAAAGGCTCTGATTCAAGTAGATAAGAGGTGGCAATCTAAAATGAAAATAACTAGCTAGCCATGATTTTCAAAGAAGGCCTATAAAAACATTTTCTTACGAAGTGCATTATAAAATATCAAGAAGAACTTTCCAAAATAGCAGGATCCAAATATGTGATCTTAAAAAATCATAATTCTCTTCAATATACCAAGTATTTAACCCACCTAAAGATTCACAGAAATTTAAAACACTGACTGGATAAAAATAATACCACAATTCAAATCACCAAATGAAGTACATCTTTAACTAATTATACAATCTGAGATAACCCTTTTCCATGGTCAAGGAACAGTCTTCTAAGCATTTTGTAAGTCAGAATTTAAAACTTCTACTTAAGTTCAAGTTGACAGTTAGGAGCTAAATAAACAGAAATTAATCTGCTGGATAGTTTCTATCTTACTGCTTTGGGCTCAATCAGTACTTTAATCTCCAGCAGGGACTACTTGTTCAATAATATAAATATTTTTAATTTCCTCTATGCATTTCCTCAAACCACACCAATGCATTCATCTTTAGATCACTTAAAGGGTCTGTTCAGCAGCCCTCAACTAACTTAAAAGACAATGTTTGATTTTCTTGTGAAATTGAGGAATGGACGTGGGTGCTCTTTGTTTTGATACACCGAGACCTTAATCACTTCCAGTTCTGATTCATCAGCAAACTAGTATTCTTGAGGGATTTTTTTTTGGGGGGGTCACTAAATATTGTCTTTCATTTTGAGATATTTATTTCTTTCCAGAAAATGATACTGGATTTTTTTCCCTAATGATGAAGGATGAAAGATGGAGAAAATTCCATTTAGTGATTATTGGACCAGGAAGAAGTAAACGGATTCAGAAAACAAATCCCCAAAAGAAAAATAAAATGTATTATGGGAGGTGGAAGCATGGGATTCTTGGCAAATATTCAATTGGAGCCAGGATTGGTAATTTAATAACATCCTTATTTTATTAATATTTGAAGGGGGAGAGTAAAGCTCCAGGGCTTTAGCTCTACTCACCATTGTTACCTGAGCCAGCAAGAGTGTTTAAGGCTCAAATGCCTGGGAGCCTTCCAAGGGTTCTGTTAAAACTGCACAGGTTGTGAGTCAGGATTCCAGAGACCATCCATCCTCACATAAGTCAGAAGCTACAACAGAATCTGGATCTCTACAGCTCAGTGAGCAAAGGGAATCAACCCCAAGGCCCACCCTGATCACTATTCCACCAGATTGGGAGCATTACCAAAATCAGAGCAAGCAGGTGAATTCATGAAGTGAGATAATTCTGATTTGGCAATCATGTCACTTTACCTTGGACTGGTCCTTCTAGCTTCCCCCTGCTGGTTGCCGAACAAAGTTTGGCAGGTAAGATAGTCTGACCTTTAGAAATATTGGCCACATTTTTGCACTTCAGGGGGTTACATCTGAGTGGGACATAGAGCAAAGGCATTCGAAATGCTACAGAGAAGCTGGGTGTGGTGGTGTGGTGCCTGTAGCCCCAGCTACTTGGGAGGCTGAGGTGGGAGAATCACTTGAACCCAGAAGTTCAAGATCATCCTGGGAAACATTGTGAAACCTGATGAAGGAGGAGGGGAGGCTGTGGAGGAAGAGGAGAAGGAAGGAGAGGAGGGGGAGGAAGAGCTGCAAAAATACACAGTCCCTTTCCAGGAACTGCCCGTGATGGGGTATCATTTTTGAGCTTTGAATTTTCTTTCAATTTTAAATAAGTTGCTGCAGGAAGAATATTGAAAAGAAGAAAAAAAAAAGAGATGAGGAGGAAAAAAACAAATTTTTTCAAATTCGTTTGAAACAAATCTAAACCTAGTCCTCGAGACAGTTCTGAACTGCCAGTCTTTTTTCATAGACCTTTCATTAATTCCTGAATTACGCAATCTACAGAGGAAGACAAACTTGTTTGCTAGAAATCTGACCTAATTTTGTGGTCCCCATGGTGGTCTAAAGAGAAACATCATGTACCACATGGTTGTGGTAGATGGTGGTAGCAATGGTGATGGTCATGGCGGTGATGGTGGTAGTGACAGTGGAAGGGGTGGTCTTGGTGATAACGGTGGTGGTGGTAACGGTGATGATGGTGGTAACTGTGGTCATGCTATTGGTGATCATCATGGTGGTGATGGTGACAGTGGTGGTCACGGTGGTGGTGGCAGTGATAATGACCATAGTAGTGGTGATAATCGTGGTGTGGGGGTGGTGATGGTGATAGATGCAGCCATGGTAATGATGGTGGTAGCAGAGGTGGTGATGATATTGGAGACGAGTCATGGCGGTGATGACTGTGGTCTTAGTGGTGGCGTTGGTGATGGCAGTGTTGGTACTGTGATGGTAATCAAGTACCAAAGATGAAGAAAAACTTTAACTTAGACATTTCAGAAGTCTACTTATCTTCTCTAAGTCTTAATTCCTTGCTATTATTGATAATTTGTGATCAAAATGATGTGTTCTTGGATTAATATTTGAAGGACCCTTTTTTAAAAAATGAAAAAAAAAAGGAAAATTCAAGCAACTACTTAAGGGATATACCTCTCTCCATGAATGAGTTTTTATTTTTCACTATTACTTCCATCATCGTTATTGTCACTGAAAATATTTTGAAGTATCAATAGTCCTGCCAGAGGACTATCATAAGAGTCCCAGGATTCAGGAGTTTCAATTCAGGGAGACTATTGTGGAGCTATGTGACAATACTTTCCCACCAATGCTCGGAAAGGTCTGGTGCAGAGGAATTCACACTGGCTGTGCTAATTACTCTGGATGTAGAGAATCCCTCTTGGGTGGTTATGTTTTATGGGAAATGGGATAGTTGCAGCATGGTTCTCTAACATTTCTAGTCTCTTTTTTCTTGGCTCAGCATAGAATCAAACATCTCCAACTTCTTCAACATTAGGCAAGCTCAGGAGACTCTCCTTGACACAAGAATTGTGAACAGAAGTGGCAGGTGTAGTCAGTTGATGAAGCTCTTAAGAGTCATGGCAAGATTCACCAAGCTCCCTTCCTGCTGCTAGGGTGACTGTGGAAGGGGGTGAGGAAGGACACCAGCATCACCCTAAGCCCTTCAGTGACTCGGACAAGCAGACCCTCCCTTCTGGACATTCATTGAGAATGAGAAGTAAAGTCTTGTCATTTTAAGCCACTGAGAATTTGGTGGTTAGGTTCTACCACACCATAACCTATCCTATCCTAGCAGATACGGATGGCCAAAACAAGATAATTTAAAGTCACCTGTGATCACATCAGAAAGAAGGAATCTTCTCTCTCAGAATAAGCCAAATCCTCAAAGGTCTCTGCTATCAAATTACTAATCCTGGAACATTTAGCTTTTCTTCTGCCGAAGTCTGTCTAGACCCAACTGCCTACCAAGAAAAGCACACCATGACTGCAAGTCACTCTGGCCCAACCTGACTCTGAAGCAGTTTGGCGATCTCTTTTGGTTGGGTTCAATTTCAAACAACAAATCCCCTTCTCACCACTGAGGAAGTGGACAGGTACAGTCCTTCTTGACTTCCAGAACTGCTCATTTAGAGATGCACTGCTCAAGCTAGACACCTCCTTCAGGGACTCTAGTTTTAAGAAAATCAAATCTCATAAAAAGTTCGCATATTTCCACATGCGAAGTGGGGCAGGAAATGTGAAAAGCCCATCTGTGCCCACCCCCTCTCCACCCCTCAGACTCTACCACCACCCGGAGCCTTAGCTGGGCTTGAAAACTCTAACACATGCAAAGCACAGAGGCTCTTTGAAAACCTGGCCCAGTGTGCCGTATATGTGAGTTGCAGTCTTGCAGAGTCTTGCCAAAAACAACAAAGAGGAAAGAAAAGGAAAGGTTTTCTTTTCTCTGAACTTGGGAATGAAACATAAGACTCCTCTTTTCTACAAGGCTGAATGGCTCCAAGTTTCCACACTCAGGATGATCTCTTACTGGCCATGGCCTTCTTCATATCCAAGTGACTTTTTAGTGGGCATCTCTTTCCTCCCCAGTGGCAGCAGTGGCCAAAACAGATGCCCCTCTTCCCTAGGGAGATGTCTTCATATGCTCCTCAAGGTCATTGTCAAAGTAAAATGAAGTGGACAAAATGTGCTTTTAAACATCACACGTGGCCTTATTTCTGCCATCTGCTTCTACCCTATCTGCCACACCACTGAGGCCCGTGACAAAGGGATTCACATGCACTGAAGATGTTCCCAGTAAAAATCTCCACACAAGACCCTGTGAGTTGAGTTCTGTTACATCCTGTAATGCAAAGAAAGGAGCAGGAAATGTATTGCATCCCATAATGCAAAGAGAAGGACAGGAAACCCTGCAGTTTACCAGGATGACGCAGATGGCAGTAATGGAGAGCCAATCAGATCCACGTCTGTCTGTCCATAGATACAGCATGTGCCCAGGGCCCACTCCCTTCTTGGCTGCCTTCCTCTTAGTGGCCAAATCTGCTGCAAAAAGGATGGATGTGTCTGCGGCACCTACATAGAATGGTAGAACGTGCCTCACCGCCCAGGCTGAGCTGGTGAGGTGGAGAGTTCAACCTAGAGTCTCTTTGATGTGACCAAGCCTAGCTTATAAAGTAGGACTTGGACGACCAAATGAGGAGAAAAAGACAACCCACACCCATGGGGAAGAGAGGGAATGACCAAGCAACAATGGAAAAGAGATTCAGGAGCAAATCCAATTGGGAAGTTAGAGAAAAACATGAAGAATTAACTGTCCATCAATATGGATTTGTTTGAACTTTCCAATAGCTTGAGCTTCCAAAAGAAAATGCTACGGGAAGAACATAACATACTCTATCCATACAAGCAAAGGAAGCAGAGAAAGACAAGGATTCCCCAGATAAAGGACAATCAGTAGATGCTTAAAGAATGTTAAGAAGGAAACTGGTTGGTGGGTCAGAAAAGAAACTCCAGCAACATCCCTGGGAAGAACACTTTTTGTTCCACCGTTGAGGACCAAAAAGAAGTGTGGAAATGGCCAATTAATTTTCAACATTCAAAGGGGGAAAAAGTGAAAGGGAAGAAAATCCAAGGAGCAAAAAGAAAAACAAAATTAAAACTGAGAGGTTTGAAAGAGTCAAAATTACTTCTGCACAAAGTAAATAAATACTGACTGCTTAGAAAACATGCTGAAATATGGATCAGAAGCAAGAGAATCGCCAGGGCCAAATCATCTGACTCAGGTTAGGAAGTCTGATAAATATGTTCACCATCTAAAAGAACATGACCAAGCTAAGAAGAAGGAAAGTCTTTCATTATTCAAAACACATGCAGATTTCTAAAAAATATATATATTTGTTGTAAACCTCCATATTTTAATTGAAACCCTTCTCCCAGTTGATTTTCCTGTGTTATATACCACAAAAGTTACACATTCATCTCAAATCATTACAAAGGAGGTCTGCAGTCTATTCCATGGATTAACAAATGGCATCGAGGACCATGTTCATGTTTCTTTATAGCATTCTTTGATACTGATCCATCTACTTGAACCATCCGAACCAGTCCTACTTAATTCATTAACTCAGTTTACTGGTTTGGCAATTGATGGCTGATAGTATCACTCATTTCAATCCAAACAGGCCAGCCATCTAAGCATATAGACACATAGTGTGCATTCCTCCATATTGATTGATTTGCACTGCTTTCTCATAGTGGATTATTGGCAAAATGTCTTTGCTTAAGACCTGGATCTACAATATGAACACTCACTATTGCGCTCACCAACCCATAAATCCCCAAAATTGGAAGGATGGTTTAGTGGCCCATGCTTTCTCCTATGGAGAACTAGACCTGTAAAAAGAATATTTCCAGATCTCCTTCAGTAGTGTTTTCTATCAGCAAAATCTTGCTGGTTGATAATATAATGAAAAGAGGAAATTTAAGACCTTGTCTAGTATTCTTAGAACAACTGATAAAAAGGAAATGTTCCTGTGTTTGAAATGATAGTGTTCTCTAGCCCCAAACATAAAAAATACCATTGACAGAAACTTCCCTGCATCATTTTTGTAAGCTGTGTTCATATTTTCCAAAAAGTATCTATAGAAGAATCTAGAATTCTGGTCTCAGGGCCTTCAATGGAAAGGAGCAAAGTGGCACAACATTTGTGGACTTTCTCCCCCAGGTAGATGAACGGTTTCACATTTACTTAACTAAACTGCTGAAATTCACATAATTAATTAATTAATTATCCCTATGAATTCACAAGACTTAAGAAAACACTTTCTGGGCAGACTCCAGAGTAGAAATCTAGTTTAAGAATTTCAGTTCTCACTTACGCAAATGCATAAACTAAGAGGTCCTTAATAATAACAATAGTATCCAACCCAAAAATGACCTTTATGAGCAAATCATGTCTTCAAATTAAAATAACCTAAAAGCACAGTATTTGGAGTGTACCAGAGTCTCGGTGAAGAGACTTGGAAAAGTTTGAATAAGGTGTGTGGCCAAAATATGTCAGAGATGTTTTCCCATTTGTTTCTACATCACCTTTAATTTCATGGGATACCCTATGAACTCCTGCTGAGGGGTAACAATGAGCCACTGTGAAAGTAACAATACTTTTGACTTATAAAGCAGTTTTTCCTAAGGAAATTTTGATACACTGTATTTCTTCTCCCAAAGTCTTGACCATCCTGAAGGCTCAGGGCACATGAAAGTTGCTTATGAATGTGAATGAATAGATACATTGTTGTGTTGCTTTTTTTTTTTTAACAGACTACATTTTGATTCATTGTACACAAATGGAGGTCACCTTTTCCTTTCTATGGTCATGCACGATGTAGATTCACACCATTCATGTAATCACACATGTACATAGGGCAATGATGTCTGTCTCATTCCACCATTTTTCATACCCCGACCCCTATACTGTTGACTGAGGGGTTAGTATTCCACCTAAGCCAGCTAACATTATCAGTGGATGCCCTTCCTCTTCCCTGTGATCACTTTATTGATGACATGCTCAGGGAGTTTCCCACATGATTATTCCTAGGTGGAAGGTTGGCACATGGTTCACCAAACCACCATGGGCTGCATGTGTGTTTACTACTGAAGGAGGAAATTTGTTGGGTGGATTCACGAGAAACAGGTGGAAATGAACTTAGGGTCCTTACCAATCATTTCAGATCTCTTCCAGTGGAGGCAAAATAGCATTGAATGTGGGCACATTTCCCCTCCATCCAAAGATGGAAAACTGGCATCATTACTCAGATTTACTCCAAACTTCCTCTTCCTGGGGTTTCCAGGTGTTCAGGCTGAGTCCATGTCTTCCCAACAAGGCAAATAATGTAAGAGACAGATCAAGAACTGAACTGCTTAAGGAAAAATTCAGGCAGATGTCTTTCTGGTTTTGAGGTGCTTTGGCGCAGTAGAACTACAGTCCTCAAAGTAGGTCCAAATCTTCAGCATGTTGGCTTATGACCAGACTTCCTTAACAAGACTTCCAAAGCACAAGAAATCAAAGCAAGAATCAATAAATGGGATGGACTCAAACTAAAAAACTTTTTTCTCAGCAAAGGATACAATCAATAATGTGAAAAGAGAGCCTACAGAGTGGGAGAAAATCTTTTCCACTTCACTTCAGATAGAGCAATAATCTCCAAAATTTATAAAGAACTTACAAAACTTTACACCAAAAATACAAAGAACTAGCCAGGCATGGTGGCGTACGCCTGTAATCCAAGCAACTTGGGAGGCTGAGTCAGGAGAATCCCGAGTTCAAAGCCAACCTCAGCAACTTAGCGAGGCCTTAAGCAACTCAGTGAGACCCTGTCTCTAAATAAAATAGAAAATAGGACTGGGGATGTGGCTCAGTGGCCAAGTGTCCCTGAGTTCAATCCCCAGTTCCAAAAAAAAAAAAAAAAAAAAAAACACATTCAATAAAGGCACCAAGGATCTGGACAGACACTTTACAGAAGAGGATGTACAGGCGATCAATAAACATATGAAAAAGTGTTTATAAAGAGTTCAATATCTCTAGTAATTAGAGAAATGCAAATTAAGAAAACTCTAAGATTTCATCTTACTCCAATTAGAATGGCTATTACCAAAAAAAAACAATAATAGATGTTGGCATGAATTTGGGGAAAAAGGCACATTTTTACATTGCTGGCGGAGTTGCAGATTGGTATAGCCACTATGGAAAGCAGTGTGGAGATTCCTCAGAAAACTTGGAATGGACCCACCTTTTGACCCAAAGGACTTCAAATTAGCACACTACAGTAACACAGTCACATCAATGTTTATAGCAGCTCAATTCACAATAGCTAGACTAGGGAACCAACTTAGATGCCCTTCAATAGATGAATGGATAAAGAAGCTGTGGTATATACACACAATGGAATACTACTCAGCCATAAAGAAGAATAATGGCATTTTCAGATAAATGGATGGAATTGGAGATTATCATACTAAGTGAAATAAGCCAATCCCAAAAAAACAAAGGCCGAATGTTTTTCCTGATAAGTGGATGATGATATAGAATCAGGTTGGTGGCGTGGGAGATGAGAGAAGAATGGAGGAATTTAGATTATGAAGAGGGAAATGAGAAGGGGAGGGAGGGGGGCATGAAAAATGGTGGAATGAGACAGACATCATTACCCTATGTACATGTATGATTACATGAATGGTATGAATGTACATCATGCACAACCATAGAAATGAAAATTTATACCCCATTTGTGTACAATGAATCAAAATGAAGTCTGTAAAAATTTAAAAATTAAATAAATAAATAAAATCTTTTTAAAAAAGAAATTAATGAAAGACAGATAAGATTTTTGCACTCCCAAAACTGCCAGGGTATTGTAAACATAGCTATATCTAAATGGGCAAAGTGAAATTGAAAGTTAAGAAAATCTATCTACCTACTGGAGAAAATTTTCTCTTCCATGAAAGGAAAAAATATCCACCATGAAAAATAAAAAATAAAAAAAAGAACTACAGTCCTTTGGGAAAATAAATGTATATACCATGTCTTTATTGTTTCCTTCCTCATTGAAATTTGGTCTGATTTTGGGGAGAGAAGAAGAAGAGGTGTAGGGCATGAAACCCAGGGCCTCATGCAAGTTACATTCCCAGCCCTGCCTGTCACATTTCATTCCTTGGTCAACTAACACACACTACCCCTCCTTCCTCTCTATCTATCTATCTATCTATCTATCTACCTATCTATCTATCTATCTTTTTTCTCCCTTGTTCTGTCATCATTTCAATTGGCCATAAAAGTTTTTTTCAAAAATTAGAAATAAGCATTAGTAATAAATAAATTGATACATAACAAGTCCCAAGTTTCTCAGATTTCCAATGGTCATCAGTATATATCATGATATATGTGATTTAAGTCAGATATCATATAAAGTTCATAGATGCAGACATCTCAGCTTTCTAAGACCCCTTCTGACCATCCTCCCTGAAAAATTGTCTCTCTGGGAGTTTAAACTCAGACAAAAGTTTATCACCCCTTATTATATTGATTTTTGATAGATGTGCAATATGAATAGATTCTGGGGAAGGAGAGATGGAAAGAAAGGTGAGGGTGGGAATGTTCCTGTGAGCATAGAATCTGGTTTGCAGCAGCAAGTGAAGTGAGTCCACAAGCTTAGGTACCATATCCACATGATAGATCCTAAGGACTCAAAAAAAAATCTGGGAAAATTCTTCAAATTAATACCTCTCAAGAATTTTTGCACATTTGATCATATTAGCTTTGGAGGTTGGTTTTATGTGAAACAGTAGCTAACTGTAAATTAAAATACTTGGCGGAGCTACATCTGCCAAGTATGTGGAAATGCAGAAAGAGCTCCTAGCCAGAGGCCAGCAGCACCCACTAGAACAGCCTTCTGCTTGGTGAAGGTGGGTCACTCTTGGCTAACCATGTCACAAAGCCTGTTGAGGCATTAGCTCTCCCAGTGGACTCATGGAGATTCCCTGGTCACTTTTGCTTGTGCTCCTTCTCTGACCTCTGGGGTTGAAATATCAAGCAGAACCTTTTGGAATTTATCATAAAACTGGCATCTGGCTTAGCAGTAGAGCCTCTGAATTCAAAACAGGACTGTTTCCTGGCTCTGAACTCCAGCTTCAAATTCCTTAGGCTCAGAACTGATGGGAAAACAGATCTCCAGCATTCTTCTGATTTAGAAATCATTCAAACTGACAACAGATAAGAAATTGACAAGGAGATATGAAATCCTGAATTTACATAGCTGTCTCTTTTTCTCTCATACATCATAGAGAACAGAGCGTCCTTAACCTTGATTTCTCACTTCTCTCTGTTTAAAGCACAGCCCATAACATTAATTAAAGTGTGTGTGAGCTGGAGGGGAGACATTCTATTTCATATGCTGTACCACGTGGCATTCTAGAAGAGCTGTACAATTTTTAAGTGTGCTTTTCTCCCAACCAGATTTCTACACTATTCAGCAAAACCGCATCTATACTCCCCGCAGGAGTAACAACCTAGAAATATATGCAGTCTCATGGAACAAATGTGGAGGACATGGGTGGCATAGGGATTTAGGGAGATGGAGGTAAATGTCTGCCACAGAGCTCCAGCTCAAGCTGGACAGGGCATCAGAGGTTACCATTGCTAGTCTTTTAATTACAAATGAGGAGTACAGAAGGTAGGTGAGCTACCTTCTCCAAGTTAAAAAAAAAAAAAAAAAAAAAAAAAACTATTAAAAGGCAAACTGTCCCTGCAGTATTTCTCAGGAGTTCTCATTTTTCCACTACACCCAGGGTGATGAACCTCTTTGAGAAGCTCATGTGAGTTAGGCCTTTTCCAAAAAAGAATAAATCATATGCATATTCACACACAAATGTTTGCATATCAGCTCAGGGGGTGCTCAGGGACCCTGAACCTCATCTCTAAGTGCTTAACACATTCATGACCCCCAGGTTAAGAAGTTCTGCATCTGAGCAAGCAGCCTTTCTATGCATAGACTGCTACTTTTAGTATCATTCAAAACTTATCACTTCTAAAATATATACTAGCTTTAACGATGTAATCTATAAAATTCTGGGGGAAAGCAATTCCAACAATTCAAAGAGATGATTTAATCCCAAATCAATATTTTCATATTTTTTAACATGTGTCAAAGAAAAAAATAGGCAAGAGAAATTTAAACCTACATGTATTTTACTACTGATTTCACATATGGACATGGAATATCTTTTCTCCTAATATGGAGATGGCTCAGCAGTATTTAAATGATTCCTTATTCCAAGTCATATAAATATGCACCAGATGTATCTTTTGTAAATGTTATGTTTTTCAACTTCTCAGCATTTGCAAGTAGTTGAAAGCTATGTCAAGCGTGCTTTAATGGGGCATAAAAGTGTATTGTATTCAAAGAGATGGCACAGCTTTGTAATAGGTGAAAATACAAATGTTGTCAATGGATACATTTTCATTTTATTGATTTACACTGCATAATAGAATGCCCTGTATTCTTCTTTACATGCAAGTTCTCTATCAATTGAAATATAACTAGATATAAAAAATCATGCCTACATTAATGGATTCTCTAGATGACAGAAAATTCAAAACAAAATTTTATGGCTAGACAGCAACTTAAAAATCAACTAAATCCCACACTGCAATTTAACAGATGAGAAAACTGAAACCAAAGAGGTGACATAAAGCAACCTAATTGCAGTAGAGAATGTCCGAATGTATAGATTCTTAAATATAAGGATCATAACTGAGGTCTTTATATTATCTGTCCCTTGACTACCTAAACAAAAAAAATTAGAAACTGCAAAACATGTATCATTTATTGATTTCCTAAGTAAGCAAGAAGAAGTGGAACTTGATCTATATTTTGCAAACCGTCAAATCATCTTATGGGAAGTAATACAGGAAGCAAAATGCCAATTGCTAGCATTAAAGATTGTCAAAGAATATCATAATGCCCTTTCTCCAATATAAAATGTGAATAGACTCGAGATTAGCTTTTTTATTGTGAATACAAAAGATGTCGTAGGAAATTCCCCTCTGAATATTTTTCTTTGAGGTTAAATATATCAAAGATGTTTAGGAAATATTTTCAAGTCACATGTAATTGATAGTTCACCTTGAAAATAGTGTCTTTTTTCTTTCCTTAAATAACAGTTAACAAGATTGATAGCTTAGGTAAAGCTTTTTTTTCCCCTTTTCTTTTTCTCTTTCCTTTTTTGCTGTGGAAAAGGTACAACCCTGTCTCCTGCCACCTTCTGTGACTTTTTAACACCTCTAAGGAGAGTCCAGGACTTCCTGGTACATACGAGTATATAGTAACTCTAAATAGGTTCATTTTTCTCACCTTAGCTTCTTTTCACCATATATTTTTGTAAACTGCCTCAAATGCCTTGTTGAAATGAGACAGAATATTAATAAATGAATTAATTAAGTGAAAGAGTCATTTTCTGAAAGCCAAGTAACCTTTTCACTTTGACCTTTACAAAAAACATTTTGCCCTCTGGGGGCTAGTGGCAGTAATGAAGATTTTATTTAAAATGAAATCGTTATTGAAGTTTCTTCAAACTGTGTGTCCCTGCTGCTTCTCAAAGATCCATAGAGGACTGTGTTTCCTCTTAGGCCCAAAATAATTTTTTTCTTCTAGCTAGGAACCCACACATGCTCATCCTGCTATCTGATTGGTACCTAGCTAGAGGAGCAGGTTCAGAGTTTTGTGATCCCTAAAAGGGCAAGGCCACCTCTGAGCCCAGGCTCCTGGTTATGCTGGGCATACCTGAAAATGGTGTCCCTGCTTCTCCAACAATGGGAGATGTATAAGGATATCTGGTCAGTGGTCCCGCAGAGTGTAGTAAGGCATCCACACAGCATCAGCCAAACTCAGAGCACAACTGGCCCAAGCAGTCCCACGGGTGCTTCCATTAGCACTGACTGAGTGTCCCTCACAGCCTGGAAGCCAGGAAGAGCTCCAGAGTCCATAGTTAATGGCATGGTTAGGGATGGTGCTTCCCATCAACAGGCCATCAGCTCCCTTGGGTTGCTCACATACAGAAAAACAGACACATCCCTAAATATATACACATGTGTACTTTCTGAGACCTTGTCATAACGTGCCATGCCTCAATATAAAGGCAGCACAAACCAAACTGTGACAATCTCATTTCAGGTTAATATGGTGAGCCTTACTCTGTTCTCATTCTCACAAACATGGGGGAAACGTGGTAAACATGTGTGGGGGGGAAGCATTGTGTAGTTAAGGTGTATAAAGAGGTCTTAGGGGCCGTTGCCATCATTGCTGTGCTATGAAGTGGGGTGTGGTGGGGAGGTAGGGGCTGAACTCAGCAAAAGTCACAGAACCATTTGCAAGCTAACACAGATATGACCCTGAGCTGAGGAACTCCAAGAGGGACAGAACACAGCAGCGTCCCCCAGAATTTGGGAAGCAATAAAGCATGACATGAAAAACATATTGTTTTCAAAAGACAAGACCCAAGTTCAAAATCTGGTGGCACCATCATATGACCTTGACAGGTGACTGAGCCACCACATAACCTCTGCTGGTGAATCTGTCAAACCTGATCTAAACTACTTGGCAGAATGTTTACAGTCCTAAAAAAGTTGCATGTTTTTATATCTGATATATGGTAAGTCCTTGGTAAAATATCATCATCATCATCATCATCATCATCATTATTACTTTGGAAATTCTCCTTTGAGTCGTTATGCTTAGGAATGAGAAAAAGATTGGCTTGGAAGACCTCACCTTTTCTCATCTTACCCAAATCAGACACTGAGCACAGGCTAGCTACTAAATTTTAATGGATGAATTCAAAATGGAAGAGAGAAAGAAGAGGAGAAAAAGTGCAGAGCCCAGGCTTTAATGTAACTGCCTCGGTCACAGTGACTTCGGCATCCAGCTATGGGCATTCATGGGCATAGCCGCCTTACTTCTTCAACCAAGCCCAGGTCAAAGGTGGCAAGAACATTTCCAGAAGCCAGATGAAAACTTTATAGGCTGATTTTCCCTCTGGCTCCCTTCTCTGTTTTTTGCCCAGACAATGGACTCACTTCAGATTCAATTTTCTGAGGGCGGGAAGAAAAAAATCTCAGATTTAAAGTGATGATAAAGAAGTTTCTGTTAGGGGGAGGGAGTCCAGACTAAGAATCCCACTCATCCCATTGGGTTAAATTCTCATTCCACCAAGTATTCTCCTTACGTACATGGCGATGCTAAAATCGACACCGGACAGCCATGACTGGCAAAGAGGTTGTTCTTTTGAAAAGTCACCTGCCCCCACCCCAACTCCAGCCCATGTCTTCTCTGAGTTACCGCCATGCCTTGGGAAATGAATCCAGTGCTTTCTCAAGCCTTTGCTGTACAAAACTATAACATCTTTAAAGTATGATGCTCGGCACAGGAAATTTAAAAATAAACAAATCTATGTCTAATATTTAATGCACTGGTCCCTTAGGGAAAATGTATACAAAACTTTTTCTTCTCCTCTGCACATAAACCAATTCAGCTGTTATCCAGTGCCATCCAACTGCAAGGGAAAATCAGCTCTTGAGCACAGCTGGTCCTGCATTGATTTCTAAGACCCAGAGTGCAGAGCGGAAGTGCAGCCGGGACCCTGTGTTAAGTTTTCTATGAGACTGAAGAACTTGAACTTGGACCGGAGCTGCCCCCACCTCACTCAGGTGTTGGCACTGGCTCTGGTGACCTGGCCATATTTAACAGAGGAGGGAACTCTGCACGGCCTGGGGAACAAAAAGAGATAGAGGCTTGGTGACTACCACGCTCTTGGGGATTTTCACACTGTTGTAACTTATTCTTTGTTGATTTTATTACAAAGATGCCTCATCACATTGAGCCTACAAACTTTACAAATGAGACCTTTGCCTCCTAATAACATGATGGTTGCTGGTGTCTCCAATTCACCGAAGTCAGTACTGGGAGACACTGTTATTTTCAAAGTGCCTTTCTACTTATAATAAAAGGCATTTTTAAAAATTGCATTGCAACTATTTTTGATATCTTAATTTCTTTCTTTTCTTTCTTTCTTTCTTTCTTTCTTTCTTTCTTTCTTTCTTTCAGGACCCTGAGTCTTGGGTTAAGGGCAGTGAATAGTGGCCAGTCCTGATTGGCCCACATCTGCTTCTTTATAGGAACCTTACTTGCCAAGTAGCTGGACAGCAATACCCATTTGGTATTCATGGGAAGTACTTGCCGAACAATAATGACAATAATTGCCTCTGATTCTTGTGTTTACAACACTGCCAAAGTATCATTAGGGCCTTATTTATAGATAATAATGCTTATTAATCACAAGTATTTGAATTTTGGAATGTATTAGATTAATATTCTTTTGTACCTCAGTTCTGTACTAATGCTGTGAAAGACATTTACTGAATGCAACTCATTGGGAATGCTTATTTTGAGCTGCAAAATAATGTGTGTAATTTGCAGGTGAAAGATAAAGAAATTACATGGCTACCTCTCAACAGCTTCTACCAAGCTCACTGGCCAACATGGAAAAACCGGGCCCTACCTCTAAAATGAGAGAGGAATGATGGCAAAATAAATATCCCTGTAGGTATGATTTTTAATTTTTTTTAGAAAATCTTAAGCCAAGATAATAAGTTTATTATTCTGTTTTGGGTCTGGGGTGAGGAATAATTAGTGATTCTATAACAATTTCACACTGTATAAGTTTTTGAAAGCTCAGTGAAAAAAAAATAGCAAAGGATAACTAATAGCTACAGCCAGCAGTACAGTGTTAGGTCTAAATGCCCACTTGTTAAACACCCTTTATTTATTTATTCACTTGTCCCTTTCTATATGTTTAATTTCTGTGCAAGCAAACATTAAATCTATTAAGTATTTCCCTATGTTTACATGCACCTAGAAATAGAAATCATTAAAAATTTCAAAAAAGTATCACAGTTTCTCAAGGTTAACACAATTTCTGTTAGTATAATAAAACAACTTTATGAATAAATATAAAGCATCGTAGCTCATATTTTCACTTAGCCTCTTTCTCCTGAAATTACAGCAAAATGAAATCGGCATTATTTTCTTCTTCTCTAGCACACATTTTGTTTATTCTTGGAGTGTTCATGCTTTATGTGCTAGAACAATATTCCAGCTTATTTAATTAGATGAATGCAAAATGAAGGGACACAATTTTCCAGAAATTTTTGAGAGAGAAAGCAAAGTTTATTAATAGACAGTCAAGGTGCTCTTTATTAAAAATAATATTTGCAACTAGATATCTTTATTAAAACTGTCTTAATTAATGTTCACTGGTATTTTTTAGATTAAACTCAAATCATGTTCAATGTTATCCTACTCTACCAAAGACTACTTTAAAATAGTGCACAGGCCAAATTACCACCTACAATACCTAACCCTGTCCTCTCTTTTTCTCTCAACTTCGTCCCTTACAGAAAGTAAAGGGACTTTACCTTTCACTCCACCAAACGACATGAAAGAAAAAAAAAAAAAAAAAAACTTCCTTCTTAACAATCCCTTGAAGGTTTGTTCAGCAAATGTTTCCAAGTCGGATCATACAATGAGACTAGGACCCTAATTCATTAAATGCAGAATGCTAACATTTTAATTCATTGCTAAATGTAAATAACTTTAGTGATCCCAGATGGGCTATTTAATATTAATTTAAAGTATTTTATAATATGTGTATGTATCTCCTCTCATGGGGCAAAGTAGAAAGGTGAACAATTATCTAATAACTTCAATCAATGTACTCAGCAAAAGCCCGGCATGTTAGACCCCTCAACTCCCTTTATTTAAATCTGGGGTAAATGTCTTAACTCATATAATGTCCTCAACTGGGGGTCCATTCAGGGCTATGTATTCTTCTCTGTAACAATGGTGGAACAAGGAACCAACATATTATAGAATGAATGCATATCTTACAAATCAAATTACAATAGATAGTCAATCTGGATTGTTCAAATTTCACATTTTTTTCTCAATGGCTAGGGAGAAGGGAGGAAGCAAAGATTGAATTATATAAATAATTAACTCCATTCTTCAAGTTATTTTGCCTTCAGGAGACATCGCCTGATTCTCCCTTTAAAAGAAGTTAGCACTTAAATAAAGAAAGAAAAATCAATGTTTTGAGAAAGCACAGATGTATCACAGTGTCCTAGACGCACGTCATTGATAATGTAGAACCATCAGGGCTAAAGGCCTCACATCCTGGGGGGTGTCCTACTAGTCTCAGTCAATTGACCTAGGATGGTGGGGGGGAGCAGAGAAAGAAAAGAAGAAAGAAAAAAGGAAGGGAGGGAGGAAGAGGGAAAGAGAAAGAGAGGGAGACACAGTAGGGTTAGTCTATGAAGTTGGAGTTTAAATTTAAGGGTATTGAAAAGATAATTCTCTATGAAAAATGGTTTGACAGAATAACTTATACTCCACCAACATCCCAGCAGTTTTCTAAGAGCCTAGTTGGATATGAAACTTGAGATCTGTCAACATTTTATAGTTACCCTGATTTAATAAGCATTTTTCCTTCTTTTCTGTAACTGCCAAATTTTTTAATGAAATTGAATCTTGGATGCCTACATTCTGGGGAGTTTAATTTGCTATATTATAGTTCTGTCTGCTTTTAAGCCACAGAATGCCAAAGTATTTATTCTTACAAATCTTTCTACATATGTAATTTGAGCCTGCTAAAATAGTCCTTTACCCACTTCATTAATTAAATTGACAGAAAAGATTATTTTACAATTTTGTAGTGAATGACTCTTCAACCAAATTTTTGAATGAACGTTGTGTGATTTGAAGTCATTACATAGCCTATGTCTCCTCAGATCATACCATACCATCAGACAGAAACTTCCCAAAATAAAAGACTGGCATGTTTGCAGTTCATCCTAAAGCCCCAACCAGAGAAAAATGTTTTAACCTCTTTCCAAGTAATAAGCTTTTTCCAGAAAAAATTTTTTTACTTGTGATATTTCCATCATTATAATTTCAAACTTTTTAAGAGATTAAGAAAAAACAGTCCCCAAAAATAGTTGGGCTAAAGTGATTTTTCTTTTCACAACCTCATCACTAGTATTTAGATGCCCTGATAGGTCATCAGTCTTTCAAATACTCTGAAATAAATAACAATAAATTACATGGGAAACAAATGTCATCATAAACATCACAAATATTTTTAGTAAAGAAATATGCTCTTACAGAACATGAACAATCAATGTATTTTATAATATTAGCAAAAATAACTCCTTATGAAAGTTCTTTTTTAATCATAGTGTTCAGAAAACTTCAAAATTATCATTTTGATTCCTTTGTCAACTAAAACAAATAGCTTTTAAAAGACAGGATTCAGATATAATATTTCTCTACATTTGCTCAGCACAAATTAGCTTTTGAACTCTTGTCAATGAATGCCAACATATTCATTTTAACTGCAATCTTTATTTTAACAAAAAAAGCCCACAGATACAAAATACAATTCAAAAGAAGTAAATAAGTAGCATGTCATCTCATATTAATACAAATCACTTCAAGCATAAATATAAGCTCCAAATTGGCTTTTACATTTTGAATTATCACTAGACTACTGAATGTCTTTTAAGGAATTATAGAAGTCCATAAAAATAGCTAGCTGAAAAGTTTTCCTTTATAATGGAGTAGAAAATAAAACTACTGTTTGTTTTCATTGCATCCACAATTTAACTCTTGTTCTAAGACAAGAGTATTTAATATGTGAAACAAGACAAAAAAAAATATCCACCAGACTTTAGATAGAATGTTTATATTTTAAACGATGCTATTCTTTTTAATTTTACATAAAACACTTTAAGTTTGCAGGGCTTATAAATCGAGTATGTTTAAAATAGTACTGTGATTCTATTCTTTACTAATTCCGGTGGTGCCATTTACAAGGACCACAATTCACATTGCAAAAGAAATTTTCCATTTTTTTCAGGATGAATAATATTGACTGGCTTCTTATTTGAAGACTATCTGTTATAGAATGTATTGTTAATTGTGGAAGTTTGGTATATTACACATGGGCATGTTCTATGCAAATGTATTCAGTTGGGGTATGTATATATTTTGTTATGTTATGTACATAAACATCTATCCTTGTGCATATGTATATTTACATCATGTATAAATATGTGTAGTATATTACCAAACTGTACTGTACTTAAGGAGGAGGAGCTCCGAAGGAATGCCAGGCAATATTTTAGTTAACTGTAAACTGTGTACTGTTTTCTATGAAAGTAATTAGGTTGTATTCGGGTTTTGTTTATCAGAGTCCCAAAGGTGGGTGTCGACAGATACAACTATTTGCTGTTTTCTGAAAGGCTAGTTTTAGAATATTATGTTAACATAGGACTTAAGTAAATAAAAGTAAAATTTTTCCCTCTACATTTGCCTTCTCTGGAAAGGCCTATGGGCACATAGCCTGATAAATAATTCAAAGAAAAGCTAAACTTTGATTCTAAAAACAAAAGCTCATCTACTGAAACACTAGCATTTTAGCATTAACATGCTTTGTTAAAATTTAGCTGTCACTAAATTATCTTACAAAAAGGAATGATTGAAATTGTGTCAGGATTCTGCTGGTGAAGGCCTCTTGGGGTAGCTCACAAGTGTGTGTCACTGTTACTTACAGCCACACTCCTGGACAGGAGATCTTTGAAAGAATTATTACTAACAGTAAAACCACCTAACATTAATAAATTCAAGTGAAAAAAAAACATATACCGGAGGTATTTCCAAATTATTGAAAAATCCTCAGATGCAAACATTATATAGCAAATAGGAAAAACAGGCACATATGAACTTTTACTAGAGTCCTCTGAATCTCAGATTATCAAAAATACAGTTTGGCAACTGGGTTCATAGCCTCAGTAAAGGAGAGAAATGTTTAGCCTTTTTCTGAATTTCTCTGTCCTGTTTCCCCTTGAGAGTTGAACAAACTGGGTGGGGCACGGCAGGGATTCAGTCCCTGGCTAACGTTTTAAGAAGGAGGAATTTATTTTGGCCCAAGTTTTCTTCTACTAGTCTGCTTTTCTCTTCTCTCATGGAGAGATAATTGACAGCCCCTGTTTTGTATGAAATTATGGAAATCACAGACTGGAGGAAAGGGGAATCATTATTTTAGAATTGAAAAGGTGTGGGTTTCTTTACCACAACCTCCCACCACCCCCACCACGAAATTTCCCATCACTAGAAAGGAGCCAATAAGTTGGAAAGGCGCACATCAGGACCACAATTGGTCAGCTAAAGACCAGTTTCTGGCTCCTCCCTATCCCTCCAAAAATAAAAACAACCTCGATTCTTAAGGCCAAAGCATAGAGAAAGCAGATGCACAAGTCCCTAAAACGTGGCTTCCTGGTGTGTGAAGCCCAGTGTAAAGAGCAAGCAGGATGATGGAAATGCTCTCGGTGGCATTTCCAGCTAACATTGTCTCTCTCAGCTTTACCCTGGATCACGTGGGGGCAGAGTATCCAGAACATCCCGAGACCACAAGGGACCACAAGGGGGATTTCATTGGGAATCAGAAGGGAAGACGGGCGAAAGAGGGAGAGGCAAGTGTAAGAACCGGGAGAAAAAATAATAATAATAAGCTCTAAGGTTGCAGATTTTAATCCCACGGCTGAAAACGCCGGGCTTGCACCAAAGCATTCCTGTAGCGCCTCCTGCCCTGCCCTGCCCTGCGCGCGCACCGCACTCACACGCGCACACGCCCTCGCACACGCACACACGCACACTGCTCCAAGCCGCTCCTCTCGCCAGAGCGTAAGGGAACCGGCCTCTCGGAGGAGCTTTCGCTGGAGGTGAGGCGACCCAGCCCCGCCCGGCGCTGCTCCTGCGGAGTGACAGCGAGGCCTTTGGGGTTCCCGGACGCGCGGGCCAGGATCCAGGCGCGCGACCGCCGGCACTGGCAGGGGCTGCCCAGCACCGACCAAAGAAAGGGAGGGAACCGAGCAGCCGACAGGGGATGGCAAGAGGATCGGGGACTGGGGACTGACGCCTCCCTCTGTGGCTTTCTCTCCCTCCTTCCCCTTCCGTCCTGCCAGTCCGTCGCCGCCGGGAACTGGCGTTGGAAACCGCACCGAGTGCCTGCAGGTGCCGCAGACCAGGCGGGCGACTGTGCTTATTATGCTCGCCAGAGGCTTGGACGTGGGCAGCTGCGGGACCCCACGCGGCCAGAGCAAGCCCGCCGGCCCTCCCAGCATTGGCCTGCAGAGGGCGCCGCCGCATTTGCGCCCCGCTGGGCCCAGCCTCCAGCCTGGGGGTGCCGAGTGGGTGTCGGGCGAAGGAACCCGATCCAGACTGGAGCTGGTTCCCTCCGCACCTCTCTGAAGGGTCAGGTGGAGCCCCGGTGCTGGTGCTCACCGGTAGGGTCGAGACGGTGTTGTCACATTTGTCACCATCGAGGGGCCTCGTGGTGTTGCAGTCCGTTTTTCTGTCTCTGCGGCTAGGAAGAGGCCTCGGGTGACAGGGGGAGACTGCCTCCTGGCTGAGTGGCTTTGCTTGACTCCACCATTACTATCGGATTGGGAGTTGGGAGGGGAGATTTTTTTTTTTTTCCCTCTTCTTGCAGAGCCGCGCGAGGCGTCGGAAAGTTTCCTACCACTTGGGGGACATGTAAGAGGAAGAAGTGCGAGTTTTGCTTTCTGACTGGAATGGCCTAACAGTAACAGAAGTCTCGCCTGCAAGCTTCCCCACCGATCACCCCAAACTCACACTCCTTCCCCTGGCTGAAGGGAGCGACCCCAGGCAGCCAGTCCGTGATGGGCCCTGGGCAGATGTCCAGGGTATAGGAATGGGGGGACCCGGGAATTAGCTGCCCGCGCGCGCCACTGGTGCCCGGCCCCTGCCCATCCTGTGGATCCCGCCCGCCTTCGAGCTGGGTGGGGATTTTCGCCTCCACTCAGGAAATGTTGCCCACCCTGAAACCTCAATAAAAGCGGAAAGTGGTGACCACGTTCCCAGATGGAAGGTGTTCAAGACCTCTTGAAGCACCAATGGGGACTTGTTCCGGCCCAGAGGTTCTGCGAGTACCCCACAGGGACGTACAGGAGCAAAAGTGCCTTCTCGGTAGACCTGATTTTGTGAAGCTCCCACACCAGGGGTGGCCTCATCCCTTCTTCAGAAGTTCAAGTGAGCTTTGGGTAGTGACCGTACCCCGGCCTGACCCAGACCCAGCAGCCAAGCCAAGGCCAGGGGTGGCCAAATTGTTTGAAGACCCACATCTTATAAGTGTGAGATTTTGATCAGGCAGCACAGATTATTTAAAGCGTTCGGTTTCTCCGCGATCCAATTTTATTAGGATTTACTCTCATTTGTGCTCGGCTTCTCTGGGGAAATAATGCTTTGATTAATGTAATCCTGGCCCGGGATCCGCCACATGCCCCTCGACCCTCTCCCAAGAGAAAGGGCCTGTTTGACAAACAATAACAGAGCAGCAACTCTTTCAATCTGCCCACACCTTTGGGGGGTGGCTGGGGAGAGGGTGACACACGTTCACACGCTGGAGCTAAATGCAACGGCGAGAGGAGGGAGCGAGCTCTGTTTGGGGAGAACTTTCCAGATTAAGAGCCCTGGACTTAGAAGCATGAGGGCTCACGGGGAGGGGCCTGGGGCCGGGTGTGCTCCTGGGTGCGTGGGTTCACGGGTACATGTACGCGCCTGCCCTCTGCTTGCTCCGAGTGTCTACCTCTTTGTCCCCCGCCACAGGCCTCCACCGAGAAGATCTGCGCGCCGCCCATGGGCAACCTCCGGACCCAGGGTGCGTCCACAGCGCCCACCTGCGGCCCCAAAGTACCTTGAGAGTAGGCCTTAGGGGCTAACCATACACACCGACCTGAGACGCCCTGCAGTTGTCAAAACCCCGGAAAGAAGCCTAGAACACCGGCCCCAGTTCAACGGTTTTTCTCATCCATCCATCCCTGCGCCCGTCCATCCTTGCATGCTTACATGTATACAATACAAATCCGTAGACAGAGGACGGAGAGTTGTACTTCGCCCTTGCTACGGGCTGAGAACTACTCCCCCTTGCAGCTCTCCCTTCCCCCGCTCAACCCCGGCCCCCTCCCCGAGGGAAGAACAGCTCAATTACGAAAAGGAACCAAGGAGCGAAATCACAGGCTCTGAGACGCCCGCCGATGCTCCACTGGTCCCGGTCCCTGTCGCGCAGTCCCCACCCCCACTGTCCCCAGCTCAAGGAGGGCGGGGACGCGGCGGTGCGAGGGGTCCTGCCCTGCTCAGCCGGAACAAAGCCCGCCGCGGGAGCCCGCGGCCGCGCATCGAGCCGGCGACAAAGGCGAGCAGGCGGCGCCGAGCTCCAAGCCTGCGCTCCTAAGGCCGGGCGGGAAAGAGGCCCAGCAGATGGGTGCGATTTGCACCCGTTTTTCCTGGGCCGCAGATTTCGCTCCTCTGTACCCAATGACCTGTTAGGGTGACTCAGCGTTTATCTGGTCTTTCCCGCCCCACCCCCCGTCCCTCTCTGGTCCCTTTCTGTCCCCAGTGTCCTCCATCTCGTCCAGCTCTTTCCTCCACCTCGCTCCATTTACCTTACGCTCTCCTCACTTTGCCCTTTTTAACCTCTTTCCCATTTTCTTTTGCACAGGAAAGTAATGCTAATTCGACTTGTGCAGGCCGCCCCACATGTTCAAATCTCAGTCCGAAAGCCCTTACTGGACAACGCTCAGGGAGAAAAGGAGGAGCATGGGATCTTTTTAGTTTTATCATACAAATTGTGCTCTACAAAGAAAATAAAATGCTGTTCTTTCGAATGATATAAGGAAGCTGAGCTTAGTCCCAAGGCCCTACATATTGCAAGTCTCTGCTGGTGGCCACAAATCACAGAAATGGCGGGAGTAGGGGAGCGAAAGGAGGACCCCACCATTGTGGAATGGCATCCGCGAACGCTGGCGTCTCCAAGGCAAACCCTTTTGGAAAAAGTTCTGATCTTACATCCTAACCCTGGAAGGTCCCTCCAATAAAATCATAGGGTTTTCGAATTTAGGATACTTGAATAGCTGCTATTATTCCACGTGAAGTTTTACTTGGTTGTTTTTGTGACGCGAATTATAAATACAGGGAGAACAACCCAAACCACTTGGACAATATATACCTGGACTTCTGAAAGCTTTTTGCGTCATGATTTAATACTAAATTGACATTTGTAGTCTACCAAGTGCCACCTTCAGCCTGGGGGTCACCCTTGGAGCTTTATTAGCCAGGTTCCCTACAGAAAAATCAGGGACAGGGCTGGGCATTTAAAGCAATACTGTACACATAACTTTTAAGTAGGGGCTAACAAATTTGAGCTGCAAGAAGCTACACTAAGATTACAATCCTACCAACAAAATCTCTACCAGATATTTTAGTACTGAAATGATACTGCTGCAAAACATGGAGGATTTGAAGCATCAAATATCCATGAATGCACTTGCTATTTAAAGTGAACAACAATAGCCACACTTTCTTGAAAATACCCCTGAGGCTGACCAGTCACGGGTGGATACCCCAAATGGGGTAGGGCCCAGAAAAGGAGCAGAGCTGTGGAGGAACAGCTTCAGCACTCTGTAGCAAAGATTCCCACAGAAGCGCTGTTAGGTAGAAATGCCAAAAAGAGCAACATTCAGCCTGATATGCTGTAATCTGCACCCAGCTCCTCAGACAATAGCTAAGTTCAAGTGTCAAAAAATCTAATAAAGAGTGAGAGAGAGAGAGAGAGAGAGAGAGAGAGAGAGAGAGAGAAAGAGAAACACCAGAATGCAAGAATTGTTTTACAGTATGCCACAATGACTCTCTCATCCACCTCAAGACTCCCTGGTTCCAACCCAGAGAGGAAACACTGTAAAATGTATAGGGAATGTTTGGTGTAGAGAGTATCCCAAAGGAAAGAGCAGTTCAATTCTGGTAGGACCCCACAAGCTCAAAATCTTCATTCACCCCTCTGGTAAAGCTGAGTTAATATTTCTGGGTTTTGTTTACACACGCACACACACACACACACACACACACACACACACAGAGCAAGTTGACCTTGTGAATATTTTTCTAGCTAGGACATAGCTACATTTTTTGTGAGTTCATCATCATCACCATCATCGCCATCATCATCATCATCATTATCAACATCATCTCTGATCAATCAGCTGGGCTCTACATTACCTTGCTCTATGAATTTAAATTTGAAGACCATTATGTTGGGTGGAGAGCAGGAGGGATGGTGAGGGGCAGCCAAGCCTAGTCTATCAGCTCCTGCTTCCCCAGCGATTGGTAGGTTTCATTACTATACTTGTCAGGTGCACACATGCAGCTAGTGTGGGCAAACTGTTAGGAATGGCTTGTTTCAAAAGCACATACTCAATTACCAACTTACTGTGCCTTCTTAAATTATTTTCCACAATCTGAAATGCACTGTAGTTTAAAGCCATCCTTTAAGTATCAGAAAGAATTCTTCTTACTTTAGGGTAAGGAATCATAGAGTCTTTGAATTTATAACTACTTCTAACCCATCTTTTAAAAAAAACTGAGTGCTTGCTTCTTTCCTATAGATCACAAAAATCAGTTATCTAAATGATACAAAGAGAGAGGGAGGGGGGACAAGGAGTACACTTCAAAAAACTTAGCAAGACCAGACAACTACTCATTCACTGCCAAAGTAACAAATTCTCTCTTCCACCCAAAAGCTGCCATTACAGAACCTTCCCTTTTGTATAAAACACACAATGTGGATTGTGAGCATGCTTAACATTTTAATTTGTAAATGCTAATGAAAATGTGCTTCCAAACTGCCGCAGTATCAGAGCACCTTATCATTCTCAAATGGAAGCAGATGAGTAAATACCCACTTTGTGTTTGGCACATTTGACCCAGGTAATGTTCTTCATGCTCTCATTTGGCAAAAGCAATTTCACCATCCCCAACAATTAAAAGTCTGTAGCTTTGCCCAGCACTTTGGATCCTAATTCATACCCAGCTTGAACGTTTCCACCCCCAAATCATTATGGAATGCTAAAGCGGCCCCTATAATGTGTGAGTTCTTCTTAAATGAACTTGTTGCTTTACCCAGCATTCTTATTTTCTGTTTCTCTTACTCGAGTTGCCTAAGAGTATAGATATCATTAGAGGTAAGCATTTTTATTTTCTTTCCCTGGTTCTTTTTAAGTACATTTGGAGACAAGGAAATCAAGCAGTAGCCTAGACAATCATAGATCTCACGAAAAGTAACAAACACATAAATATGATCTAAACGTGCATAATGATTGCTTCACAAGTGTTTTACAAAATGTCTGAATGAAAACTTTCCTTTCTTGCTAATATTTTTAAAAATGCATTGAGCAGCCTTGGGCATGCAAAGTAAGCTAGAGCTTTGAGACATCTGTCCAGTTCATGAGGGTCTCCCCCAGAAGTCTTTTGTCTGAAATGTCCAGAGAGTGAGGAAAAAGCAATGTTTGGGCTCAAATTACAGTTTCCTCAATTCTCCACTTTGTTTTATTAGTGCAAACCTGATATACATTTCCCGATTCCAAAAGTGAGAGTGGAGGGGGGATCACGGAATTAAAATATATTTGGTGGTGCCTCCTTTGCTTCTATTATTCCCATAATCTTTCAACATGCCTAAATGAAATGCCTCTTCAATCCCAACACTGAGTTACAAAATTTTACTTAAAAAAAAAAAATCTTCTGGTGGTTGGAACCCGGCTGACTTGGAGCTGAATTAGAAATATTGTGGTGGCTTGCCCCTCTTGCAAAGGGACAGTACAGCGATCACTTAGTGTCCCCCTTTTTAGCAAGCTCTGTGACACTCTCACAGGTGCATTGGGGCTCCGGAGCAGGGGAAGCCAGCTTCGGCTTCACACTTCCAATGGCTCATGGCTTCCCTTTCTTAGTCACGCTCCTTAAATCTCCTTGGGAAAATTGCTAGTGACAAACTGACTAATTCCTCTGAACCAGTCGGGATCTGCCCTTCACTATTTTAGGAAGTTTCCCACATACCTCTTTCATCCTTTACCACAGTTAACTTCAGTCTTCATTGGCAGTATCTAAAAAATCTTTGAGGTGGAAACTTTGCGCTCTATTAAAACTTTTCTTCAACTGGGTTAAGTCACGTTGTCCTTAAAAGTTTCAAGCCCACAGTTATCTCTATCTAACCCATAGTTAGTTTGTATTTTCTTTTCTCTAACAAGCCTTTCAAGGGTAAATCCAAAATCTTTCTAAAGCCACAGGCTCTACTGAGAATGAAAGTAGCTACTCAGTATCAAATGGAGTGAAAGAGATTCTAGGGGCTTTGACCACATCTTCAGGACCCTGGGTTTTATTTAGAACTCAAAGCTTGGATGAGGTTACAGAATGTCCATTATTTAACAGATAATACCTTAGAATGCCTTCTGTTTGCTTGGTCTTTTCCCAAAAATTACAACCAGAAAAAAAAAATAGCTTCTGGAGCAGCCTATTAGTAACCAAAATGATACTTTTTAAAAAGTGTTCTAGATTTCACAGCCCATTTCTATAGACAGACCTATGGATACTTTTCCTGAGAGAAATGAAGGAATCATTTCTGCACTGTGTATCTTGCTGGGCCAATTCACAGACACGAGAGGGTGGGGGATGGGAAAGTCATTGTCCTCTCCTTGTATTTTAAAACCCTGAGTTATGCAACGAATTCACTCCTCGTTGTGAATATGCATAGAAAGGTAGGGGTATTTGTTCCTTTGGCAAGTTTCGAAGAGCAGATTTGCTTTTGAACCGGCTACATTTTACTCAGCACCCGCTACAACGACTCAGTGCGCCCCCTGCTGACTAGTCAAGAGTGCTACTCCTGTGCAAAGTTTATTTTGTTCAGTAAACCGTGTCATATAAAATTAACAACAACCAATAAAATTAGCTTATATGTTTCAACTGTAAAAGTCCAAAACAAAATAAGGCTAGTTTTAGTGGCACTAGAAATCTCTAGTTTGGCTTCTTCTCTTTGGCTGAACCAAGGTCCTTTTATCTAAAGCCCAGTGCACAAACATATAGCTTAATGTGACTAGTATTCTTCCTTTTATTTCTTTCTCTATGGCAACCAATATGCTCTGCTCAGAAATGTTCCCCATCAAGGAAACAAATGATCTTCAGGGAGCAGCTCTATATGGCATCTGGTCCAATGGAGCACACAGAGTTAACCCCAGTCAAATGCGACGCTGCCAGGCACATAAACAAGGAGTGGAAAACTGGCGATTCTTAGCCCCCTCCCCAACTGAAACCTCTTCCTCCCTCGTTACAAACCGTTTCATTGATTTGGCATCAACTGTTTCCAAATAAATTACCAATTCTAAATGGTAAGGTGTTCTGTGTACAAAAGTACAATAAAATTCCAGCCATTGGATTCTCCCCCTCGTCACCCAGTCGCAGCTTCCTTTAAAAGAACAAAACCAAGCATCTTTTTAAATCCTCTCTGGCCTATTTCGCTAAGGTAAGACGCTCATACCGGCCTGGACTTGGCCTAGCTATTTCCTTAGTCATATTTATCTAATTATTGTTACCGGTAGGTAAGTAACTACACCCTCAATTTTTACAAAATCCAGAGATTGTGCCAAGGAGGGACAAGTTCAGCAGTGAGAAATAAAGAAATTTTTAAAAACACACACACAGTAAAATCCAGTTTTCAATGCTGAAGCTCTAATGTCCTTTGGGAATAAAGCGCAGGGATGTCCTGGTTAGTTTTGATTGATCACCCTCTTTCTGATGGGCTTTCACTACCAAGCCGGGAGGCTGAAACTCACCGCCTGCTCCCCAGACACGGCATTAACCAGGGGTGCATTGACTTCCTGCCTCTTCTCCCCTATCTGCTTCCTCTTTCTCCAGCTCTCTGCCCTCCCTTTGCCAAGCCCCCCTCCTCACTCCATCCCCCTGCGCTCAGCATGAGTCCCCCACCCACCCAAACCCAGGACACACAGTTCTGCACATCACCACAAGCTACAGAAGGGGGTTTCTTCCCCTCTAGTCATGATTCTCTAAAAGAGAGAGAGAGAAAAAAAAAAAACCCAAACAAGAAATATTTATATACTGCATGCTTAATAATCACTTCTTTTCCAAGGCCCCCCCCCCCCCTCATGTTCACAATTAAAATTAATAGCACTCTCTTCCTCACCCACCCCAAAAAGTAAAGTGCCTTACTGTGTGTGGATCTTTGGAACGAGTCCATAGTTTTACGCAATATTTTAGCAGGGTTGGATTATTTTACTCCCCCCTCAACGTACTTTCCCTTCCTTCCTCAGACAGTTGCTCTGTGAACCCTCTCTTGTCCCAAGCAATGAAAATAAGCTCCCAAACCTACAAAAATATAAATAAATACACCAGAAAGGAAGGGGAGAAAAAGGAAAGCAGGGAAAGAAAATGAAAAACACTTACCGAGCAAACTTCCAAGGTTAGATTTTTTTTTTTAAATAAAAGAAGGTGCTTTTTTTTTTTTTTAAATAAGGTGCCTGGGGGGTGGAAGGGAAGGCATATTCTCAACTCTCCAGAAACGATGCATCCTTAGCCTTCCCTTTACACTGACTCCTCTAAGCCCAGCTCTCACTAGTCTATTATTTTCACCAAAATATATGAAAATGTATGCAAATGAAAATCAGCACTAACTGTTCTCCCCTTGTTATATACTTTGGATTTTTTTTTCCAGACAAAACAATCACACTACGCAAAGGGAGGGGGTGGATGGGGTGGGGTGGGGCGGGGGTGGGAGGCTGGGGAACGATTCGAGAACTAAGTATGTGGAAAGGGGGGAGTAGGAAGGGGACAGACCTCGGAACAGAAGTGCATTTCTGTTATCGAGGAGCACAGCGTTTTGGGGGGCTTCCCATAAGCATACACACCCTCCTTGCAAAGAAAGAAAGAAAGTGGATCTGTTTGCAGAGGCGCTATCACGTTTCATCAGGCCACCTGAGACTGCTTTTGAAAGCGTGTACTGTGAAATTCATAGCAGTAATTTAGACAAAATCCTCACTGTATATTAATGAAAGGCGGCCCCATGGCTCTGTTCCTATCCTCCCCATTCAGTGTAAACAAAACCACGAGACTCTCTTGGTTTTTGAGCCGGATCCAAGCAAAATCGGCAGGAAAGGAAAACACGGGGTGCTGGCACTGACTATTCAAACGTCTGCACCTGGAGATCTCAGATTTATTCAATGAAATCTGTGTTCCATCTTTTATATATACATATATGCATACATAAATATAAAAAGGAACCTTTGGGGGACGAAGAGGGAAAAAATCCGTTCTGTTTGGGGTTTAGTTACCGCTGCCTTTTAGATCTATACCTTGACAATAATGGCTTTGCTACAACCTACCTACGATGGTATCTTTTCACCCGGCAAGCAGGAGCTGGACGAGATCCTACATAAATTCTACGCGTCTACGGCTAATCTTGAGATCACTCAGACGCTACGTTGTTGCTGCTGGACTGGAGAGCTCCGGCTTCAACTGAGTTTACCTAGCTGCACTCGGCAGAGGAATTGTGCAACGGGAGAGAAGGGCAGACCCGTTCACATTATAATCAGAGCACACCGAGCGCTCCAAAGCTACGTCCTGGGCCGCCGCTGGGTCTCGGGACTGCAAGCTGCAGGGCTGGCGCACCCACAGCTGGGTTGCGGGGTGCACGCACACGCACACTCATTAGGAACCATGTATTTATTGAATGTCCGAATTGGGTTAGTTCATTGGAAATCCCCGAGGAGGGTTCAATTTGCCCTTGTTTTCGTTGCCACTTTCTCTTTTTTTCTTGGTTCGCTGAGGTTCCTCTGTGCAGCGTTTCCGCTTGGCCGCGTCCCCCCCCTCCACCCCCCCCCCCCCCCGCTTCTCCCGCCTACCCGGCGTACTCCCCCTCCCATCTCCCTTAACTCTTTCTGCAGGGCTGGGACTGAGAAAGCGTTTGTAGCCCAGTCCCATCTACCACGCAAACCCATCCGAGACGGAAAAGAAAGGAAAAAGCACCATCATGCCTAAGAATAGCAAGCGAGCAAAACCCCACCACTAATAACAATCATACTGATATCACACTCGCGCGCGCGCGCGCACACACACACACACACACACACACAGTACGCGGTGGAGCGCTGGAGGGCGCGGCTAGTGGATCCCAGATCTTTGGGCCGACTCCTGCTGCCACAGGAATTCTAAAGGCATTGGGGTCGAATACACTTACGATGAATCTATGGGGGAAGGTCGGGCTGATTGCTTTTCAAATACATCGCGTGGCTCCGCTGACCGGCACCCTCCAAACTCACAAGGGCACGCACGTTACTTGCATGAATCCCAGAGGAGGGTGGGAGGGAGGGAGGGAGGGAGAAGGAGAGAGGGAGAGGGAGAGGGGGTGGGGGAGAGCTCTAGCAGCGGCAGCGAGCGGTCCGTCTCGCACGCGCGGGCACCGCGCTGGTCCTGGGCTGCAGGTTTTCCCAGATGATGGCATCCGAGAACTTAAACAAAGAGGGCCGCCGCCGGCGCGCGGCGGCTGCAGAAAGTTGCGGTGGCGGATTTCCAAGGAGCGTGGCCACGACCCGAGCTCTTGGTGAGGCAAGCCCCCCCTTCCCACCCCCGCCGAGACAGAGATGGGGTCCGGCTGGTGAAGGAAAGAGGAAACTTTGAAACCACTGGGGACACATCTGTCTATAGGTATTATCTTGAATGGTACATCCGTGTCGCGCGCTTTACAAATCTCTGAAGCGGGGGGGTGGGAGGATGCGGGATGCAACACAGCGCAGTACTAGGTGGGGCGCGTAGACTACTGTTTTTCATGATTTTTTCCCTCTTCGTTTGCTTTTTGATTTGCCCCCTCCTGCCTCATCCCTCCCTCCCTTTCTCTCCTTTTTCTTCCCCCTCCCAGACCTGTGGTGAACGCCTAGAGCCTCCGAGGGAACGCCAACGTTTGGGCCGGACACTAAGAGTTAAGATGTGGCGGAGGGGGCGGTGGGGGCGGAGGGGGAGGGGTAGGGAGGGGAAAGTGGAGAGGGGGAGGGAGACTGGGGGACGACAGATTTCCAGCTTCTACGACGCTCTGCCTAAATTAAAAAGCAACCAATCGGAACGGCCGGAAGGGGGGCCGCGCGTCCTGAGCCAGTCATTCCAGGCCTGCCAATCACCCAGCGGGTAGCCAATCAGCGGGGGCCCTGGTGCTCGACTTCCTTGTATTTGGGAAAGTGTGGTGGTGGGTGCGCGCTCGCGGCGGAGGGTAAACATTCTACAGTCCCTGCTCTGAGAGGGAGGGACAGAGAGCGAACTGTCAGATCGGAGCGAGAGCGGGCGCCCGAGAGAGGGAGAGAAGGAGAGAGAGGGAGGGAGAGGGAAAGTGAGAGAGGGAGAGAGCGCGAACGAGGGCGCAGAGCAAGCTCCCGCTGCAACTCTGCTCCGGCACGGCCAGCGCCAGCGCCCGCCGTCGGTGCACTCTGGGAGCGGTGCAACGTGCCCACTGGAGTTGGTTGTGTATCAAGGATCCCCTATATGCACACACACACCTCCACCTCCACCAATGCACTCTTCTTCCTCCTCCTCCAGACAACTGCTGGGAAAATAATAAAACACCAACCCCAACCGTCAGCAACAAGGTAACAGAGCAATTCGACATCATTTTTTTCCTGTTCAATTTTTTCCTTGTTATATTTGTTTCCTAATTTCTGCCCAAAAGGAAAAATGTCGCATCAGACTGTGACTGTTGCGAGGAGAATGAAAAAGGACTCTTGTTTCAGAGGCAACCTAGAGCTCCGGCAATAGCAACTTCAGAGAAATGCACCATCGCAAGAAGTTTTCCTAGGACAGAACAAAACTTGAAACGACAGGACCAGAGGGGGAGAACAGGAACCAGCCTCCCCTCTCCGCACACGAGAGCAGCCAGCATCACCACGCCTTCAAGGACGAAAAAAGTTTTACTACTCTAAGGGAGAACGAGTGAAATGTGTTCCTGAGGAGGAAAGAAGAGAGCGGACAAGGGAAGGAGCGGGCCGGTGGCTGGTTATCCATAATTTGGCTAAGGAAGAAAGGAACAGCTTCTTTCTTTGTTGTCTCCCTGAACCTTCACTTAGCAGGTGGACTGAGCCCCGCGGCAGGGCAGAGTCCGCGCTCGCCGGAGGACAGGAGGAGGAGCGGGTACCCGCGCGCCCCGGGAGAGCGCCCCAAGTGCAGGTCCCCTCCCCGCCTGGTGAGCCCCGCTGGAGCAAGCCGAGCGCGTCGGGATTGGGGGGTGGCCACGACCCCCCCTGAAAGGGCTGGCCACGGAGCGCGCCCCGAGAAGCGAGTCCCCCTCCCCAGAGCGCTGCTCCTGCTGCTGCTGTTGCTGCTGACCAAGGCCGGCCGGCGACCCCCGCGCCCTGCCCAGCGGCCTTGCAGCTGCAGCCCGGGACCGCGGCGGCGGCGGCGGCGGGGGCGGAGGCGGCGGAGGAGGAGGCGGCGGCGAAGGCGGCGGGGCCGGCGGGGGCCCGGGGCGGGGGCGGGGGAGGAGGAGC
>JAJEJO010000907.1:1428404-1456237 GCA_020662805.1 Glaucomys volans
GGCGGGGGGGCGCGGCGGCAGCGGCGGCGGCGGCGGCCGCGGCTGCTGCTGCGGCGGCGGCGGTGGTGGCGGCGGTGGGGTGGCGGGAGCGGAGCGGCATGGCCACGGCGGCTTCTAACCCCTACCTGCCGGGGAACAGCCTGCTCGCGGCCGGCTCCATTGTGCACTCGGACGCGGCAGGGGCCGGCGGCGGCGGAGGTGGCGGCGGCGGCGGCGGCGGGGGAGGTGCAGGGGGCGGCGGCGGCGGCATGCAGCCGGGCAGCGCCGCTGTGACCTCGGGCGCCTACCGGGGGGACCCGTCCTCCGTCAAGATGGTCCAGAGTGACTTCATGCAGGGGGCCATGGCCGCCAGCAACGGCGGCCATATGCTGAGCCACGCGCACCAGTGGGTCACGGCCCTGCCCCACGCCGCCGCCGCCGCCGCAGCTGCCGCCGCCGCCGCGGTAGAGGCGAGCTCGCCGTGGTCGGGCAGCGCGGTGGGTATGGCCGGCAGTCCCCAGCAGCCGCCGCAGCCGCCGCCGCCACCACCGCAAGGCCCCGACGTGAAGGGTGGCGCCGGGCGCGACGACCTGCACGCCGGCACAGCGCTGCACCACCGCGGGCCGCCGCACCTAGGACCCCCACCGCCACCCCCGCATCAGGGCCACCCCGGGGGTTGGGGGGCTGCGGCCGCTGCAGCCGCCGCCGCTGCAGCCGCCGCCGCCGCCGCCCACCTCCCGTCCATGGCCGGGGGACAGCAACCACCGCCGCAGAGTCTGCTCTACTCGCAGCCTGGGGGTTTCACCGTGAACGGCATGCTAAGCGCGCCCCCAGGGCCCGGAGGCGGCGGCGGCGGCGCGGGTGGCGGCGCCCAGAGCCTAGTGCACCCAGGGCTGGTGCGTGGGGACACACCGGAGCTGGCCGAACACCATCACCACCACCACCATCATGCACACCCGCACCCGCCGCACCCGCACCACGCGCAGGGACCCCCGCACCACGGTGGAGGAGGCGGCGCGGGGCCGGGACTCAACAGCCACGACCCGCACTCGGACGAGGATACGCCGACGTCGGACGACCTGGAGCAATTCGCCAAGCAGTTCAAGCAGCGGCGCATCAAGCTGGGCTTCACGCAGGCGGACGTGGGGCTGGCGTTGGGCACGCTGTACGGCAACGTGTTCTCGCAGACCACCATCTGCCGTTTCGAGGCCCTGCAGCTAAGCTTCAAGAATATGTGCAAGCTCAAACCGCTGCTGAACAAGTGGCTGGAGGAGGCGGACTCGAGCACTGGCAGCCCCACCAGCATCGACAAGATCGCGGCGCAGGGCCGCAAGCGCAAGAAGCGGACCTCTATCGAGGTGAGCGTCAAGGGCGCGCTCGAGAGCCACTTCCTCAAGTGCCCCAAGCCTTCGGCGCAGGAGATCACCAACCTGGCCGACAGCCTGCAACTCGAGAAAGAGGTAGTGCGGGTCTGGTTCTGCAACCGGCGCCAGAAAGAAAAGCGCATGACACCACCCGGGATCCAACAGCAGACGCCAGACGACGTCTACTCGCAGGTAGGCACTGTGAGCGCCGACACGCCACCACCGCACCACGGGCTGCAGACGAGCGTGCAGTGAAGGCCAAGGGCGCAGCGCGAAGAGGGCCGCCGCCTCCGCCGCCGCCTCCGCAGCCGCCGTCAGCACCGCCACCGCCCCAGCTGCTGCCGCCGCCGCCGCCGCCGCCGTGCCGCCGCCGCCACCGCTGCCGCCGCGCCGACCCTGCACCTGGGCCGCACTCCGCCCCAGCCCGGGCGCATCCGTCGCCCTCCCCTCCGCCCAAAGACAGACAGGCATGCCCGCCCTTGGAGGAAAAGACGAGCGAGAGACAGAGCAAGGAGACATTTTTTTTAAAGTCCAAGAAAAGAGGGACCAAAAAATGAAAAAGCATAATAAATACCCAGACTATTTTATATACACACATAACAAACAAAACCTGAAGAGAAAAAGGGGCAACCGTGAGATCTCCTCTGTGCTGTGGTGGTGTTTTGTTTTTTTAACTTTAAAGAAGGGTGACGATGCCTACAGCACCAAAACTGCACTCTTAAGGTGTACCCACCCTGGGACGTCCTACATGGCAGCGGGGACGGCACCTGCCTCGTCGTCTCTCTTAAAAAGGAGAGCGAGAAAGAGCCCCCTCTTTCTTCCACTTCCCTCCAAAGGGCTGCCTAAGAGCTGCGCGGGAACTTTCCTTCCTCGGAGCGACCTGAAAGCAAGCACCAGAGGTCCTCGGAGTCTGACTCTGTGCTCCAGGACCCTGTTTTTCTTGGCCATTTTAAAGTCGTTTGGGAAGAGGCAACTCGACTGTGAAATGGGAAGGAGGGGGAAAAACAGTCTCCAGGAAAAAACATTCACAGCTTCTGAAATTAACAGACTGAATAGCAAAGCCAAAAGAAAGTATCCTCAAAGTAACCTTGGAAATAAAAGAAAGAGCAGAGGATGGGCAAGGGAGAGCCGGACGTCCAGCCGTGAGTGGCGAGAGGCCCGGGGCTGGCAGAGTCCAGCGCGGTTGGGCTGACAGGGAGCGGAGGCCCAGCCAGCGAGGCTGCCCAGCGAGGTCCAGCCACCGACCCCGGCTTTGCGGGCAACCGCTCCGGGTGGACCATCATGCCTAAAGATTCCACCGCTAATATTTTTTTTATTAATATTTTTTATTTTTTATTTCTGGACTGACTCTGATAAAGGGATTTAGAAAGACTGAGCACCAGCCGCTGCACTTCCCTTGACTTCTGTCCTCAATCCTTTGCCAACTTTGATTGAATGGGTGCTGTGGATGTGATTATATAATACTGCCATTTCCAAGCAGTGTTTTTGGTAGGTTTTAATAAACAGACTTTTCAAAAGACGGCAATATAGAATTGTTAGATCCGTTGTTGATCTAAAAATATTTGCTTTATATTTTCATTAAATGACTTCTTTTAATATTTTATTCAGAATACTTATGAACTGCTGCAAAACGGTAATTTATTTTTCCCCAGATCTTGTATTACCTGTTTTTTTCAGACGAGCACAAATCAAAATGAAATGAAAATATGGACAGTTGTTAGGTAATAAGGGTATCTTTTGATGTGATCATTTGATTGTAATTTAATTTGAGTAGTGATTCCGTAAGAGCTGATCGAGAAAATAAATTTGTTAGAATGAAATAGTCTGTGTCTGATGCGTAAACACTGTGGGAAGAAAAGAGTTCTCTAGAAATTTTTTTTTTATTAATGGAAATCCTTAAGTAATAGTGTTAAGGAAATAGCGCCTGCTTCACGTAAGGCAAATTTGGAAATTGAGAGTAAAGGATAGGCGTTACTGAAACAGCTGGCATTTTAACATAGTGGTCATTCCTTGTTAATCCATAAATCTCACAATATTTTTCTCTCCCTTAGTTTTCCTGGGTGTCTTTAATGCTTTTTAGGTGAGATTATCTATAAATGCTAGCTAGCCCTTTTCTTGAAGGTACCTGTGTTCTTTATTGAATGATTAGACTACATCACCAGTAAAAATGTGCCAACTGGTCATTAGTGGTTAATACAACTCCCCTGAGTTCAACCTCTCCTTTTTTTCCTCTCTCTACCCCCAGCATATTCTTAAGTCTCTTTTCTGAAGACTAATAGTTGTGAAGAATAGCTTATAAGTCTATAAAATATTTTGATATCAATTCCCATAACTATATGTAATTAAATTTAAATTATTGAGCTTTTCTGTTGTTTGTTTGTTTGTTTGTTTTTCTGTAATGAAAGAATATAGTTCCCAAACCCTGCTTTTTTTGGTCCATACTGCAGACTATCTTTGTGATTAGCAGCTCAGACTTCTCTGGTTCAGTCTTTCCCCAGTGTGACTTCTTGTATTCTTTACTGGTGCTGGGGGTTTAGCTTTTGGGGTCACTTTTTAGATAAACCCTGAATAATGGTCACATCAAGTTTATGTATCAATATTTACAATGTGGGAAAATGAAAGTAATGCCTTAGGTGTGGGTACTAAGGTGCAGAGACTCTGCTGGGTTGAGTCCCTATGTATTGGAGTTTGTTTGTTTGTTTGTTTGTTTAAGTACTTAAGGGGGAGAAAGCAATGACTTTATAGACCAGTGTCCCTCGATCTCACTTAACTTTCACTCACTCTACCTACTTCTCTCCTTTTCACTCCCTCTGCCTGTGATATAGATGTAGGGGTTAAAAAATCCCGGAAAACTGTGAGAGAAACAAGGAACAGTTATTTCTCTTAGACAGGCCCTGTGTCACTTTCATAAATCAAGCCCAGCCAGATGGCCATGTATTGGGTGGCATTATTTTAAACACCAAATCGTACTAAAAATCACAATCATTTTGATTTGTGAAATCTGAAAAAGGCCATATTTATTGAACAGAGAGAAGAAAAAAAATGAAGACAGGAAACTACAATTTACTTCTCTCTGCCTTCCTGTTTCTCATTTCTCTTGCCTTTGTAATCTCCCAGCCCAGTGAATTTGCAACCTGGAGTGGGGGTGGGGTGAAGTTCATCCTTTTTTGAGGGTCTGGAGGGGCGAAAGAAGGCCTCACTGGAAGGCTGAGGATTGGGCAGGTCGTTTGCATGTGGTGTGCACTACTGGCACATTAGATGGAATCCTGTTTTTTTCTGCTGGGATAGTGGTGCTTGATTAGACAGGGAATGGGTCTATTTAAAATTTTAGGAGGTATCTTCTTACTTGATTTAGCTGACAACAAAAGAGCTAACATTAGATTTCACACTGTTTTCTATTAAAAAGCAACCTTTGCTGATTACTTTGGAAGAAGCTCTGATTTGGGGGTAGCAGAGTAACTTTTAATTGGAGAAGCTGGGCAAGCAAGCCCATTTGGTTTCATTATTTTGCATTTTATAAAGTGAGCTAATGCTTGGACTGTTTTTTTTTTTTTAACTCAACCTTTGAATGTATTTATAAAATGAAATTCATGGTTGAAACACAAAAGAGAAGAGATATAACTGAGGTTTTGTGCTAAGGCTTATATTGTTACACATGTAAATAATGAAAATATTGTTATATATCACCAGATCTTTTTAATGAATTTGGTCATTGTGTTCCTTTGCAGCGCAAGTGTCTTGTGCTTGGTAAAGTGCCCATTTGTTTCCTCCATTTCAATCCATCCCCCACCTCCCCTTCCAACCCAAAGGAAAGTGACAAAGTTCTGTTCCATCGGACTGGCTAATCCCAAACTAGGCCCATTTATAGTTGACAGTATTCTGTGACTCTTGATCAGTTGTCCAAGCCTTGGTCATCTCATTCACCCAATCATCTTGTCCTGGCAAGTCCGTGTGATCCATCATTCAAGGTGTATTTAAAATAGTCACTTTGCTGTTGTTGCCCTGCTTTTTTTTCCCTTAGTACTTAGCCAAGGACTGTTCTTCTTTGTTCCAAAATAGAACTGTCCATTATTGATCTTAGAGATTCCCTCTGCTTCCCTGTAGCCTCCAGCGTGTGCTCATTACTATGCTCATAATCTGTTTTGTATGAATGGTTTTCAACATTCAGAGAATAATTGGTTCTAATATTAAATGCAGTATATACTATTGATAGTTTTATCGATAAGTGTAATATTTTAAATAATTTTAACAATTAAATTTGTTTTTTAAATTATATATTTGTAAAGTATTTATCCTGTTGGAAACAACAATATATTGTTGTATTTATTCGTTTATTTTTGTAATAAATGATCAACCTCTTCAAGCTAAATCAAAAATGACACTTTTATATATCTATACAAAATGCATTTTAAGAGATGGGCATATTTGTACCAATTTGTATGTAAATAGAGTAAGATCCATCAATAACTTGTAGCTTTCAGGACTAAATTGAAGGAAGAAACGTTCTCTCCACATGGAGTTTAGTTTACCCAAGTTCCAGGGTAATTAATCAACTCTAAAATGGATGCAACAAGTATTGGCACTGAATGCAGACTTGAAATTAGTTAGGAAGTGAATCTGGTTCTTTTTTTTTTTTTTTAAAAGGAAGAAAGAAATTAAAGAATCTCTTTTTGCATGAAATGCAAGTGGCTGACTCTACTGATCAGAGCAGATTCTATGTTTCAGTGATAACACTTAATACCTGACTATGCTCAGAACTCTATGCTGGGAGTAGAAGTTGAAAGAGAGTTGAGAGTTTGAGGTTATTGGTGACACAGAGGCAAGGTAATATAGGGGAAAGAGTGGTGCTAAGTAAGAAACAAAAGGAAACAAAAATCCTCTTAAAATGTGAGTGGAGAACCCCTTTCTCCTGTCCTGCTACTGACAGCATAAGTGACCCCTACAGGTGTTGCTATTGTTCTTAGGAGTGAGGCATGTGTGGGGGCCTCCTCTGCAGGCCTCCCAGTTTTGTAGGTTCCTTGGTCATCTCAGTTCCTCAGGGCTGCTGGTCCCAGGACCTGAAGGTCACCCCCATGACCTCCTTGCTGCGGGAGCCCCACAGTAGGCTTGATCTTGATTTCAATAAGGAAATCGGAGGGCTCTGCTTTTACCTCCTGAACTTTCTAGTCTAGGAAAGGAAATAGCAAGGAGTCTGGAAGAGCTGGGGGTGGGGGCAGCGGAGATAGCAAGAGGGGTACTTGTGTAATCAGATTCTTTGATTTTGTTAGCCTGGCTCATGGCCTATTAATTAGATTACTCTCTCTCTCATTCTTGATTTCACATCCGTGTTTGTTCCTGTATCCTAAAATGTGGGCGCGAGCTTGGCGAGCAGGAGCCTATGATGTCACTGCCGGCCAGCGGCGGCCGCCTGGCCTTCTGGTGGGCTGTGGGCTGCGTTCTTGATGAGTCCGGTCTTCCTTGAGGAAGACTCGGCTCTGGAAGTGACCTCAGAGGGGTCTGGGAAGAGGGCAACAGGCATTCTCGGCAGCACAATGTGTGTGTGTGTGTGTGTGTGTGTGTGTGCGCGCGCGCGCGCGAGCGGGTGTGTGTGTGTGTGTGTGTGTGTGTGTGCATGTGGGTCGTGCACGCGAGGGGAGGGGGATGCGGAAATTCGCAGTGTGGACTGAGAAGCCCTAGGGATGCAGGCGACTTGGTCAGGTGTAGGGTGGAAACCTGGAGATCACAAGAGGCAGGCGGGAGGGGCCGGGGCAGAGTCGGGCGTCAAAAGCCGGCTTCTCTCCGAGAGGGAGGGCAGGGCCGGGCAAGGAAGTTGGGCGGTGGCGGTCGCCGTGGGGCGACCGGGTCCCTGCTCTGCCCGGAACGGCCTGGAGTCCCGACGGTGGCAGCTGCTGCGGGTCCCACAAGTTGTTTTCCTCGTGGCGACCATTCAGCAAAACGCACGATCCTTTCTCAAAGATTTAAATTTCGCGGATGAATTACCATACACCGGTTGCTTAGCAACTAAATTCAAGCAGGGCTAAGAATATGCAAGCTTTTTGTATTCTCATTAATAAAAATGCCACTCTGACACAGCAACCCGACTTTGGATCACTGCAACTTCTGTAAAAGCCGTAGGAGAATACAAACCGATCCTGCCATTTAATTACAGATCAAAATGGCTTGAAACGCGATGTTTTGTTCATCTATCTCCGTAAAAGCGATGTAAAAAATAACGGCTTTCAGGAGCAGTAGTAAATTTTCTTCTTCTTTTTTTAATGGAGCTGTCTATCGGGGTTACTGATAATTGTCAACTGAAACCTTTTTTGAAGCACAGGTTGAAATATCCCTTTCCATCAATATTTCTGCGCTTTCCCGGTAGTCCCCTCGCCCTCTGATCCTGTTCTCCCTCTTCGCCCAACAACTGTTTTTGGTGGCAGTGGTGTTGGTGGTGTTGTTATGGAAATACCAAGGCCTTGGGAGCCCTAGAGTCTAAAGAGCAGTTAGGAGAGTAATGGACAAGCCCAGTGGCTGGAGAAATACAGGAGAAATTGCAAAGGAAACTTCAGAAAGTTTCCTTGGAAGTTTGGGGCAGTGGCTGGAGGCTGGAGTGGCTCAAGTTCCAAGGGTTTGGCCAGAACTTTGGGGGAGGCATGTGAAGAGTAAGGTAAGAAAGGCCTGTGGTCCTCCGCTCCACGTCTGCAGATTTTCCGTTCTGGGGTGGTGCGGCTTTTCTGCCGAAAACAGTTGCCGCCTCCGGCTCTGCGGACCGTGGAGTTCAGAGGGCCTGGCTGACCCGGGCTGTCCGAGAAATCCTTCTTTCTGTTGCTCTGAGCCCTCGAACTGTGGGCTTTACAAAGTAAAGATCGAGCTGGACCCGTGACCCTTTGGGTCTTCAAAGAGTGGCCCAGCCCAGAGACCAGAGCCTGAGATTTATTTACGTGAGGGACTTACTTTGTGCCTCTTCCCCAAGGATGCCGAGTGTGCAGGGTGACGCGCTGGCTCCGAAAACGGTTCCAACCTGCACGACTTTGCTATAGTCCGAATGGGGGTGGGTGCCGAAGGGGGTCAAAACAGAATGGCCTCTTGTGCAGAAAGGTCGCATTGTGTGGGAGTGTACCGAAGGCTTAGCAGCTGGGATGGCAGCTCAGGGATAGGACAGGAGGCAGCTGAAAGCTTTTGTGGAAGTTATGGGCTGCCAGGCCCTGCGATGCACTCGGCCTTGGAGTTCAAGGATAGCCCTGGGCTCTTAGTTCAGGCCTCAGCTTCCCGCGGGTGGGAAACTCAGACACCAAGGTAGGCTACTTGTTCTCTGATCAGGCCATGGACACCCCACCCCACCCCATGTCTGGTCCCTGCCCGAGAACTGCGGCCCCGGCCCTTCAGGGTGATACTGAGACGCCATGTGCAGGCTCCGGTGGCAGGGTCAGGCAGAGATGCCAACCCGCTGGTCTGTGCCCAATGTACCCGCCAAGGAGATCGCTGGCCAGTTTCGCTTCTAAAGCTGCAAAAAGAGGCCCTGTTTAACTTTAGAAAGATCCAGGGGCAAAAGTGAAACCCTACATTGATTCTGCTAACATTCCCAGAGAGCCAACCCCCCCCCCCAACAACCTTTGTAAACTGGTAACTTTAGAAATGACATGTTCCCCGGGTTATCCTGGACCCTTAGGAATAAGGAACCTCCCAACTGACTCAGTTGAATTCAACTCCCTTCTTCTGAGTACAAAAATAATAACATTGGACCTGAAACAAGCCTTAAATTGAACTATTTGATGTATTCGGATGTGCTCAGAGTCATTAAGAGTTCCTTTGCCAGTAAAACATACATAGTAAACAGGAAACCATTTATTTACAAATACAATTGCCCTAGACAAGGCACATTCCATGTATGTAATTCATTAATAGAACTTTTCCTTCTTTTTTCCCCTCCCTTAGGAAACAGAATTTTAACCTCCAAAATAGCTGGAGTTTGGGGGGAGGGAAGGAGAGTGGTTATCCTACCTGTTTCTTGAAAAGGAAGTAAAACTACCTGGCCAAAACTCCTGTTTGTAGAGATGTGAGACACTATAAACTAATCAAAATATATGGCAAGGGTTCTGTTTCTCTTTTTGACTCTTCAGAAAAGAAGTTTGTTGCTTGTGGTTGCTGTCAACAGAGTTGCCCAAGTGGAAAGGAACTGGTAACTAGTTCCTAGTCCTAGTTGGTACATGTGTGCATTTACATGTGAACAAAACTAAAATTTAGGAGCTGGAGCTGGCTAAGGATATATGAAAATTGTTATCTGTAAAACCTACTCTGTTATCATAGTTTTAAAAATGTCTGTGGAAGATGCCTGTTGGACTACTTCCTTTCTGAGAAAAGTTATGCCCAGGGACTCTGCTCAGGAGGGCTTCTTGGTCACCAGGAGAGCTAGGAATCTTTATTTATAGCACCTGAGTCTGCTGTTTTAATTCAAGAAGTTTTCTCTAAGTGAGTCTTCTATAAGTTGACAGAGGAGTGTTGTTTGGGGAAGAGCTGGCCAGAGGAAGGCAGAACCAAGTGTGAATTTTCTGTGTGCCCCAGTGAGTGGTATTTAAACATGAAAAGCATGGAACACACCTGAATCGTGTCTGGGGCTTTGTAAATTCCCACTACTAGACATGGTTACAAAAGGACCAAAAGAATGATCACTGAGGCTCATGTTTCATTATTGTAGCTACAAAAGAATGGGACAAACACTGAGAGGGAAGCACAATTTTTTTTAAATAAATTTTATTTTTTGAAAAAGGACAAGAGGTGTTTTGATGAAGAGCTTCCTGAGAGATCACACTGTAGTTCTGCCCTCAGGACTGCCTCTCAGCAGAAGGTAAGGCCATTTAGCTGGCCGGAATAGTCATTGTGCACTGAAATAGAATAGATATTTGTTTCAAAGCTTTTCTATTGCCAGCACTGAAATAAAAGGTTCAAGACCCACCACTCTCACTACCTAGGTTCGGATAGCTCAATGTCAAGTACAGTAAAGGGCCAGGCAGGTTGGTTCCAAACTGCCACGGTAAGGATCACAGAGGGAGGGAGTCTATTTTGCATTTACATCTCCAAGGTTGAAAACTCCCCTGCAGAGTTAAAGATAAATTCAAAAGGACTAATCAGAAAGTATAGTATCACCCAGAAACTAACAAAATGAAAATAAATGTCTTAGTAGCTTAGCCTTGAGAATCTTTGGGTTACAATAGTGAAAAAGCCATCAGCAAACAAAATGGTACCTACGGAGCATTTTTAATTTATATTTTTAGAGGAGAAATCTTTCAAATTTCAGGATTGCTCCAGCAAATCTGCTCTTTCTCCTTTGCACACATGAAGGTTTCTGCCAAGTTTCAACCCTGAGTGAAAGGTCTTTAATTTTCCCAAAACCATTTAATATTTGTCCTGGATTTTTAAAAAGTTGTATTTCTTTATGTTTATTTCTGGTGCTGGGTATAGAACCCAGGGCTTTGCACATGCTAGGCAAGCACCCCACTTCTGAGCTACACCCCCAGGCCTGCCCTGGGTGTTTTTGTAACTAGAGAGGGATATTAGGCAGCCTTGAGTTCCCCCGCACTCTGGGGGAGTGGAAGTGGGGATCAGCCAAGGCACTGAGTAGTCTTGCCTAAAATGGGTTTTATGCCCTTCAGTGAGGAGGGGCTGGCCTAGGTCAACAGTATTTACATAGGTATCTGATCCCACACCTTCCCTCAGTGTATCAAAGAGTAAGCCTGCAGGTGAGGGGGTGGACTTGAGGGGAGAGAGAGACCAAAAGAGAGAGATCAGTTACTTCTCCCCCTTTGTTCCTGGGCCTTGAACTGGGGCTTCAAGGAGGGGAATAAAAGCCCCCAGGGAACGAAGCCTCCACTTCCACAAGCATCACCCCTGACACCCCCTGCTAGAAAAACCAAAGGGTAGCAGATTTGGGGCAAAATGGTAACTTGAGGAATCCCTGTGTGAGTGTGTACCATAACACACAGAACCCTCTGCTGGGAGAGGTGCACACACCTGATTGTCTCCCAGTGACTAGGTGCAGGCAGAGAGGTCTGGAAAGGAGACATGAAGACAAATTAAAGAGGAAGATTGTGAGGCCATAATATGCACATGCAAGCTAGGGTGCCTGTGAACAGTCCTATTTCCACTTGCTGGTGTGTCAGAGCATCCTCCAGAGAGCCTGCCTGCCTAAAGTTTACCTTGGGTAAGAAAAAGACATACTTAATATGGGGACTGGGGGAGACGATTGTACCCAAGAGCCCTGGGACCTGGTACCCTGTGGCCAGTACAAGCGAGGTTAGTATAAAGCTGTGTCATCCTCAACCAGATCTTTCTGCCAGAATCCTCAAATCCTCGCCTTGAGGGGGGAGGGCAGTTTACTCCCTCCCCAGTTCGCCCTGCGGTGCCCACCCCATCACCCCTGCAGTGGCCGGAGAGCTACTCATTCACCAGCATCAGGGTTGTGCTGCCCCGCGGCAGCCCGAGGTCACATTCAGAACGCCCGTTCTTCCGGGAAAGCCTGGCCCCAAAGGCGCTGGCGGTGCCGATGGTGTTTATCTACCCCAGGCATGAAGGACAGATTGTAAGCCAGGGAGGAGCATTTTGCAGGAGGGGATCTGGAAGGGGGGCAGTTGATCGGGGCAGATCCCCTGCGCCAGGCCCTTTCCGCAGCGGGGTAGAAGGAGGAACCGAGGGGCCGAGAGGGGGAGCAGCTGAAAGCGCACACGCTGACAAAGCTATAACAAAGGCTTCGTGCAAAACTACTACCAAGGATCTCTAAAGATCACACACCTTGGAGGCGTATCCCCGGCTCCCAGGACCCAGAGCCTGTGGATTTTTCCCGGGGCTCCGCAAACGTCTGGGGGCCGTCAACTGTGTGAGGCTGGCTGCCGGGCCTCACGACCTCGGTCCCTGCTCCTCCGCAGCTCTCCGCCGGGCTCGGGTGGGTGGCTGCGCCTGAGCCCTCAGGGCTTTGTGGATGGCTGTTCCCGGGGCGGCTCAGTGAGGCGACGGCCTTGTTGGCGACGCCTCGCCCTTGGTTGGCCCTGGGAAAGTCGCAGACTGCATTCTGGCCTGGAGATGCAGGCCTTCCTGCTGGGCGAGAGGGAGAGGACTCCAGTAGCAGGGAGCTTGCGGAGTTGGCAGGGTATCTGCGTCACCCCGGCCTTTGCAAGGAAGGAAAGGATGGCCACGACGCGCGCAAGCTGGGATGGGTACTGCCCAGCGGTTCAGACCGCGCACTCGGCCCTGGTCGCCCCTTCTGAGGTTCTCGGAGGACCTCGTTTCTCCCGTCCCGCTACCACCCTCCCCACGCCGCCACACGACCTTGGCCGTGACCCCGAGCCCTTGCGCAGGACAGGCGTTCAACTGCAAGGTAGGAATTGGTAGGTAGAAAATGGAGCTTTAGCACTGGGAGACCCCCAGGGTTTAGATCCTCGTGATTGGTGAATTGGTGAATAAAAGAAAAAGGAAGGAAGGGAAACACCCTATAACACCAGTAACTTCACCCCATTCCCCCACTGAATTCTGAAGCTCCAAGCGCGGTTCGCACACTCCCCTCGGCGCCGATGGAGGAAGATTGCCCCCGGGACTCGCGGGCCCAGGACTGGGGCTCAGCGCAGGACAGGTGAGCAGTGAGCAGCTCAGAGTCCAAATTCAGGGTTAGCAGCAGGTGCAGGAATCCATCAGATATAGGTGTTCCTCCTCCAGTGACAAAATGGATGGTGAGGAGGCAACTCTGGGAAACGGTTAGACACGAGTGTAAAATATGGTCGGTGGCTGTCCCTCTACTTTCAAGTGTCCCCTTTATTTAATGCAACCAAGTGGAAGGCCAGAGGATCTCTACAGAGCTCAATTTGGGTTTCCATTTGCCGGCACCCACCCTCCAAGCTCCGTGAATTGCTGAGAGTCAAGGTTCAGCATTTTCAAGCCTTGAGGCCAGGCCTCTAAACACCTCCCCTACGCCCCCTCACCTCCCACTGGCCTGGGCCGGGCTGGGCCTCCCACCTCACAAATGGCCCTGCCACCGGGCCTGCTAGAAATTCCAGCTAGTCAGTCCGGCTTGGCGGACAGATTTGGGAAGAAATGAGTGACATGGTCTCCTACCCCTGGCTACATACAAGTGCAAATGAGATGTATTTTGGCTGATCAGTCCACTGTATTTTATGCAACTTAATGTGTCTATGTCTTATCAATTCTTCTAGTCATGAAGAATAGCAGAAAATTTTTAAAAGATTTTATGTGTGTGGTTTCCAAGTAAGATTCCATACAAGGAGCTGGGTTAGAGTGGGAACAAGGAGATGTGCTGACATGAACAACATTATATAAACCCTCCTAAAATGCAACTTTAAGCCACAATGAAGAAAGGGAAAAGAGTGGAATAGGTTATGGATGCTGACAGGAGACTGTGATGAAATTGGGAGGATTCTGGCTGGGAAAAGTTTAGAGCTGTAAAATTTCTTTTTAGGAAACAAACTCATTTGCATTTTCTTGGGTTGCTGAAATCAACCTCTTTCTCTCAGTTTACCTGACATCCTGAAAAACGTGTAAGGGCCACCCACAGGGGTGACTGGAGTATGAAGGTGCACTAGGAGTGGATAGGCTTTCTGACACCATGGAGGCCCTATCTGGGAGCAGAGTTTTGCTCTCCACTTTATATGTTAATTTTCAAATAAGTGTAAGTTGAAGAACTCTGCCTCCAACTCTGCCCAGATTCTCTCACCATGTGTCCCAAGAAAGCGGGTCCTCAGACCTGAGTGATGTGGACTTCCTAAGGGGAAGCAAGGGAGTGGCAGGGTCTAAGGGACCAAACAACCTCTGGTATTGTGCAGTTTTCCTGGTACTTTGGGAGAGCTCTGGTCTTTCTTTGACTACAGCCAGATTGGTCCACAGGGCCTGTATACCTGGGACCAGCTTCCCTCTCCATCCTTCCCCTTGGGGGATTTATTGTCTCAGGTTTGTCTACAGTTGACCCAGGGAAGAACAACTAACTTGTTTCATCCTGTTCCCAGGCCATTCCTCACCCCACCCCCGATTTAGTGGTGAGCAGGCCCTAAACTGGAGTTGTTGACAGGAAGTCCTTGCTGGAAGTTATGTGGAGCCCTGTCCCAGTCTCTTGCCCCATCTTTCTGGGGTCCTTAGGTTCAACAGTAAATTTATTCTTGGGGTGCCCCTGGGTACCTAGGCACAGAGGGAATTTACTGTTAACATGAAGTTGTCTGGTTAAAATCTGCTTCTAGGGTTAGCTGCCCATGTAAAGAAAGGGTATTAGTTTTGCTTTCAGGGCTCAAGGTGCACATAGATTGCCAACAGCCTGGACCAGGCAAAAGAGGTTTGTTCTTTGGGAACCACTGAAGAGCAAATACCCCAAGCCCATCTCATTCCAATGAGGTTTTGTGGCCCTTGGAGTTTCCAGGGTAATCCCATGCCATCCCATTACCTGTGGAGGGTCCCTTGCTTCCCTGCATTATTTCTTAGCTGACCTTAGGTGTGAGATGCCAATTCAGGGCAATTAACTCTGACTAAGTAGAAATGAAAAGGAGGCTTATGTGCCTCATCAAGGGGGAGAGGCCACCCAGTCCTCTGAAACTATCAAAACTTTTATGGCTGCTGAGCAAAGGACTGTGTTCATCTCAAGCGGCTCAGGTTTCTGCCATGCAGTCTGGGCACTTCCATACCAGCCTGGCAAATACATCAAAACCAGATGTGTACAGTTGCTGTGAACTTCCACCCAGCAGCTGAGGTGCTGGGCAGATGTCCGGAGCAAGACAGTATTGAGGTATAGTGCCCCAAATATAACCAGTATCCTGAAAGACTATGGGACTGTGAGCAGAGGTGACCTACATCAAGATGAGCTGCTGGCTCCTCCAACTGCCCAGTGCTTAGCCTTCCTGCTTCTGGAAAGCAGAGAAGCTCCTACAAGCTGTCCCCTTTTCTCTTCTTGTTGCAGACACCACCAGCAGTTTGTTCCCTCTCTCTCCCATGTCTTCTCCTCCCACCAAGGAACTGAGTGTGGACCTCCACTTGGATAACAAGAGACTGTCCATTAAGAACAAGAAAGCAGTAGAAAAATCTTCTTCATTAATAAATAAACCCAGCCACAGTCACCTTTAAATGGATAAACTATTCTCACTAACCTTTTCTTTTTCAGTTACTTGGCTCACAACATGACAAAGCCATTTCAACCCACAAGCAAGAAGAAAAATTAAAAGGTGGACCAGATTCCTTATTTCTCCTTTGCTCTTTGGGTTCAACATCCTTCACATCCTTACCTCCCAGCATTCCCTACAACCATTACCCATCTGAAGAGTTAAAACACTTGTTCTTTACAATCTTTTAGGGTTTTCAGCAATAACGGAATAATTGGACAGAGAATGCACACCCACCCTACCCCAGGTCCACATCCAAACCAAGTATGTCGTGACCACCATCATCAATTACACTTTGCATAACCTGAGAAGGTCAGAAAGGACGACTTCATCATTTACCAAAAGTAGCAAAAACACTTTACTGAGAGAAATAAATTGAACATCATCCATGGATACCTACTGGCAAACTCCTTGAAACATATTCTCGGGTCTTCTTGCCACCTTTTCTGAGGAAGGAATGATGTAAAAATCTTAGGTAGCAGAATTTTAAAACAGCTTGATTACCTTGACCGGGTTTGGAGTCTTCAATTCCAATCATTAGTAATAAAGTCATTTATAGTCATAATTGGTATTTAATTGCTTGATCTGATTAGTGCTTTATTAGTGGCCCGATTTAGTTTCCCAGAGAAGTACAGGTGGTCTCGAATGGGCAAAGAGAGCCAGCCACTTGCAGGCAACTTTCTCCAGAAGGCAAAGTGATTTTGTTGTATTTGCAGGGATGTGTCTCACACATTTCCTGCTTTTTGTAAACTATCTAAGAATAAACATTACAGATCTGGGTTTTTATTTTTCCAGAGATCACAAAGTACCTAGGAGATGTGTGTGCGTGCTTTAGAGAATTGAGGACACACGGTTGCTGTTCACACTCAACCCGAAAAAAAGAAACTCAATGAGAAAAGGAAAAGCAACTGAACAGCTAGGAGAACCAAGCATCTGAGCAAGTTCACTTTATTCCTTCGCAGGAAGAGGGTCAGCGGCGGCGAGCGAAAGTTTCCCGGGTGTTGGAAGAGGGATGAAGCGAGGCTGGCCAGTCCTTCCCCTGCGCGGGCTGCCTGGATTCCAGGACTTTCGCGACCTCATCACCCCTGCCCCCACTTCTTTGCTTGGGGTCTTGGTCTCAACCAGGCTCCCCCTTTCAGAGACCTGCTGGAGGACTCCCTCTGCCAGGGTTCCCTGCGCCCGCTGCCTTTGCTCGCCTTCTCCAGCTCCCCTGGCCGCTCCCCCGCGCACTGGACTCACCCTGCGCGATCCTTCCACTCCGCACGCAGACAGGAAACCGGCCTCATTCGGGGCAACATTTGAAACCACATTTTATCAACACCATCAAAGCCCATAGCACACATTTAGGGTTCTGAGCTCGGGAGCCGGCTTCTAGCAGAAAACCGGCTATGGGGGAAGGGCGCTAGCGGGGAGAAATCCTGCCTCCAACCGCGATTTCAGCTTTCTTATGGAAATGAATGCGTCGGCCTGCTCACCCCGAGCCGAGACGGGCTCCCTGTCACCAGCCCTCTTTCTGCCAACCTTTTCCTGGAGCAACCCCCCCGCCTTCCCTGCCCCCGGGTTCTCGCGGTGGCCGGACCCGTGCGGACGAGCTCGCTGCGCGCCCCTGTCGTGGAGCGCATGGGGATCCGGGCCCGTGGGCTCCTCTCTGCTGGTCCGGCCCGAGATCCACATTAAATATTCATAGGAATCGCTACTTTCTTAAAGGAGAACCTACCGCGCAGAAAAGTTCACAGCCAAGGGGACTCACAAAGGAAGAACTCCGCTCCTGCTTGTTCTCGAGTGGGGAGACGCATCCTGTCTGCTCCGTGCTGCGCGCTCAGACTGATATTAAGAAGGGGACTAAGGGATGGGATCGCCTACCCCTACCGTCAAGCCACTTTTCTTGGAGAGTGTGGGAGAAGAAACGAACTTGGTGGCAGAGAGAAAGTTCGCTCTCCGATCACTCGTTCAGTAATTATTTAAAATTAGCGGTCGCGTCTGAGGTTCCGGGGTCCCCAAAGGCCTTTTTCATAAAACGGAGGCTGTTTGACTTCACCGGCAGGGGAAGCGAGAAAGTTTGCCCTGTGTTGTTGAAAACACACGCACGCAGTGAGCTTAGGAAATCTTACACTGAACAACAATTTCATTGGAGCGGTTCAAACAGCAATAACAAAACCTGCACCTGCCCCCATTCTCTTAAAAGAGAGCGCCGGGCAGTGGTTGGGAGCTGGGGCGCTAAGTCAGCGCGGAGAAAGGGGCTGTCGTGTGCGCGTTGCGGAAGCTCCTGTACACGTCCCATTTCTCCACTCTGCACGTCCCAGGCTTGCTGAGGTCGCAGCTCAGCTGCCCCGCTCCTCTGGGAGCGAGGCTGGGGCCCAGGAGCGAGCTGAAGTGGGAAAGGGAAGGATATGGCCAAAGTTCTCGGTCAGTAGTGCGAGGCCCTCCAGGGAGCTCGCTCCCTCCCGGGCCCGGCCGATCCGTGACGGGACCACGCGTGGTGCCAGGCGACGCCCGCGCCCTGCTCCCGGCTCACTCACACTCTAACAGACTCAGTACTCACAGCCCACGGTTCTTTTTGTTCCGGGCCGGGAGCACTTTCACAGGTGGTTAGACAGTCTTGAGCGCCATCTAACGGAAGCAGCAAAAAGTTGACGTTGGGCGGAGGTTAGGGGTGTCCAGGCTGGGCATGGAAGAATTCTTTCCCCCACTTTCCCCTCTCTCCCGGGCCTCGACACCCCTGCTCTTACTAGCACTTCCAAACACACGCGCGCACACACACACACACACACACACACACACACTTGGGAACCCCGGAGTCCCCCGACGACGTCCACCATCCCAATACCTGGGGACAGCTCTCCGCCTGCCCGCCCGGGGATCCTCCTCTGGGAAACTGGTTTTGCCTCCCTTCCGCGTTCCCTCGGGCGCCCAGAAGAAGAAGGATCCTCTGGCACGGGCCTTAATAGGGCCCTGGTGTTGTTCAAGCTCTTTTTCCTTTTGGCCTGCGGTGGAAAGTTCTAAGAAGGCCTGAGCAGGTGCAACGGTTTTTTCAAAAAGAACAGCAATGAAGCGGCCTGCAAACAGGAGCGGATAATGGAAGGGAGGGAGGGAAAGAAGGAATAGACGTGCACTTAGAGAGACTGGTCCAGCAGTGGCCCCAGGAGAGCTGAAATCTTATCCCCTTGGGGATTGAGCTAGGTTCTGAAGAGTTGTCCTAGGAATTAAGAGCAGCGGTATGGGGAAGCCTGACAACCTATGCAATCTCAAGCAGGACCCCTGGATAGGGCCGGTCAACCACCTGGGAGGGTTCCAGCCATTGTAGGGAGGCCCAAATTGCATTCCTGTTAGGTCTGGGGGTCTTGGTGGAGTATGGGGAGTTAGCAGAAGGGCTGGTGTCCTTGACCAGCAAGAAACCACAAAGAAAAGGGAGAAGAGAGCCTCTCAGGCCCAAGCCAACCTCTGCTTCAATCCCACAGTGGCCCTGTGTTTTGGGGTTTAATAATGGGGGGACCTATCTCCATGTCTCTAAACAGAATGGCCTGTGAGCAGCCCCAGACACCAGGGTGGTTGGCCCTGGTGATGCAGCCAGTGGTGGCTGGGCTAGGGTCTGGATTCCAGGAGGAAGCTATGCATTTCACCAATCCAGGCCCAGAGATGTAAAGGACTGAAGCCTTCTACCTGCTTCCTGTGACTGTACAGAGGGGACTAGATCACTAGCCCCTCCTCCCTCATGGTGGCATGAGAACAGAACATGATATCATATCTCCTTTTGTTTTTATGGTGGTGAAATATATGTAACAAACTGGGTGTGGTGGCACATACCTGTAATCCCAGCAGCTTGAGAGGCTGAGGCAGGAGGATCTATTGTTCAAAACCAGCCTCAGCAACTCAGTGAGACCCTGTCTCTAAACAAAATACAGAATAGAACTGGGGAAGTGGCTCAGTGGTAGAGTACTTGTCCTAACACGTGTGAGGCATTGGGTTCAGTCCTCAGCACCACATATAAATAAGTAAAATAAAGGTATTGTATCCATCTACAACTAAAATCATATTTTTAAAAATTACAAAATAGGGCTGGGGATGTGGCTCAGTGGTCGAGTGCCCCTGAGTTCAATCCCTGGTACTCTCAAAGATGTATAACACAAAATTTATCATTTTTACTCTTTGTACAGGTATATTTCTTTATAAGTGTATATTTTCGTATGCTCACATTGTTGGCAAACATCAACATTATCCATCTCCAAAACCTTTCATCCTGCAAATCTGAAACTCTATACCATTAAATAATAATTCTCATTTTTACCTCCCTCCCCCAGTCTCCAGCAACCACCATTCTACTTCCTGTTTCTGTGAATTTGACTTCATTGTGATGAAATCATACAAAGTTCATCCTTTTAGTAACTAGCTTATTTTACTTAGCATAATGTCCTCAAGGTTCGTCCATGTGGTAGCACGCGTCAGAATTTCCCTCCTTTTGGGGGATGAGTAATATTCCATTATATGTACATAACCCATTTGTGATTATTGTAAGAAGTGCTGTTATGGACATGGGCATGCAGATCTCTCTTCAAATTTTTGCTTTTGGTTCTTTTAGGTGTATACCTGGAAGTGGACTGCTGGATCTTATGGCAGTTCTATTTTAAAATGTTTGCAGAGCCTCCATAGTGTTTTCCACAGCAGCTACATTCACTCCATCAGTACGCAAGGGTTCCAATTTCCCCACATCCTCTCCGACACTTGTTATTTTGCTGTTTGTTTTAGATAATAGCCATCCTAACTGGTACAAGGTAGCATCTTATTACACTTTTAAAACACTTTTTAAAGTGCAAATATACAAATGTCATCATGAAATGACACTAACCGTACACATTAGCCGTAAGTTTTAACAAAGTGGAAAATCCTGATAATTTTATAGCAAATCTCTGACCTCTCACTTTGGAATCCAGGTCTAGAAACAGGAAGAAGAGAGATGACTGAGATAGAGAGGCAAACAGAATTAATTTGTGGCAGGGGGGTGGGTGGGTACAAGAGATTGAACCCAGAGGTGCTTAGCCACTGAGTCACATCTCCAGCCATTTAAAAAAAAATTTTTTTTTAAATTTTCAGACAGGGTCTAAGTTGCTTAAGGCCTCCCTAAGTGGCTGAGGCTGGCTTTGAACTCGAGATCCTCCTGCCTCAGCCTCCCAAGCCCCTGGGATTACAGGCAGGTGCTACTGCACCTGGCAGAATTAATATTTTTGATAATCATGCGTTGGCCCCTTGTTCTAATCAGAAGCAGGAAAATTGTACAGGTATATTATTAGCAATCCCTTTTCCTTTCTTTGTTTTCAGAAGGAGAACAGAGATTCATCCTCTCTTAGGTATATAGGATAGGAAAAAAAATGTGTGTATATATATACGCATATATATATACACACACTTGTCTTCTTTCTGGATTCTTTGATGTATTCAAATTGAAATTGAAAGAGATGCTTGTGCCCAAGACACTGACCCTTTTTGATGGGTGGAAATCTTTGAAGTCCTTTTTCCCTGGAAAGGGCTGGGCTGTAACAACTTGAAGGTGGGAGGGCCATCATTCCTCCCAGTTTCCTGGTTTGGGAGTCCTCTCAGGTGCCCAGTGCCCCTCTCCCTTCTCACCAGCTGACTTGCCATAACCTCGTGCCAACCTGACTTCGCATTTATGTGTAGTGCATCTACAAAGTGCCCTATTATCCTTTTATTTTTCCGCTTTTATACTGGCCATTCCCTTTTATAGCCTAAGGAGACAGGTTCGTGTTTTTATTTCCCACATGTTAAGTGAAAGTATCAAGAGTGGGCACAAAATAAGAAATGGAAATGTCTGCGGTAACGGGTCGTGGCCGAGGCTCCCAGGCTGAGCTGCGACTTGGCCCACTGAACCACACTGTTTCTTTCATCTGACAGGATGGTTGGCACAGGACAGAGATGAGAGAAACCAGAGCAGCAAGCCTTGGCAGGGACATCGACCTCCCTTCTGCCACCAGGCCAACTTTGCCACTTGCTGAACCGCGAAAACTCTGTGGTGTTTTTGCTCTTTGGGGCTCAGGGGCCATGGAGGGAGGGGGTTGGAATCACCCTTTGGGGCCTGGGGGTTGGGGAGGCAGCTCTCAGCACCTCAGCTCTGAGCATTTGTCTGGCCCTCCCCTTTAATTGCTGTGTCTGCTCCCTAGAGAGAAGGGATGTGCTCACATCAGGAGCTCTGCAACTTAAGACAAAAGAAAAGATTGTGACCCGGGCGTGCATACACACACACCCATGCACACACACACCATCATTTCCTCTTCCCTGGTTTCAGCTACTTCCAGGAGAAAGAGAACCTTCTGGGGGGCACCGGGACCTGGAGACCTCTCAGCATTCAGAATGCGCTCTGGAGTACTTGGATCCAAGCCATTTGTTTCTAGAGAGAAGCACGTTGGGTAGGAGCTTGCTTTTTCCATTTGCAATGGCTTATTAAGTATAAGCATCTCTCTTCTCTCTGTTTACTGAGTGATTAGGTCTCCCTCCAACTGACCCTGCCAGGGGAGATAGCCAAAGTGGATCCTTAACACACAGTTACCCTGCAAAGTGTCCTTGCCATAAACACGGAGAACACAGACAGGACTCTGTGGCTCCTTCTGGTTCCTGGCCTCATAGTCAGCAGTGAGGTCTCCAGGGCCAGGGGCTGTGCACCAAGGCCACCCATATGCACATGGCTCCACTCTAGTCAAAGGGCAAAGAGAGAAGTGAAGTCCAGCCCAGGCAGAGCCAGGAAGTGGTGTGTCCTCTGCACAAGGCCCAGCTGCTGTCACTAGCCCTTTTTTAAGCAATACAATCACCCTTCCTGCAGATGACTGTCCTTTCTGTTATTGCACAGGATAAAGGTGCACAGGTTAAAGGTGAAAAAATGACAAGGCTCCTTCACCCACCAAGATGCAGGCATGAAAACTCTGGGATCTAGTAAGCAGTAAAGATTAACCAGATGCTGGCTGATTAGTAGCTGGTTGCCTGGCTCAGTTGGCTGGTGTCTAGGAGATGGGCTTGGTAAGAAGCTTGAGAGGCTGTGCTGGCAGAGCCAGGCTTAATCAGCCAGATTCCAAAGGTCAGAGTGGAGGCAAAATCATGCAATTTCCCCAAATTTCAGAGGCTGAATTCAATTGTGGGGTTTGGGCTGGAAATGAGGAGGAATTATTTCCAACTAAGTGAATTCTTTTTCCTCACTGCCGATTCTTTACTATGATATAGGGAAAACCTCAGATATACCACTGACTTTGTTATATAAATAGTGTCTACCTGCACATACCATCATATGAGCTGCAATGAAATAGTTAAACATTTCCAACCTCTTAAGTATTTTCAATGGAAGTTCAGTGCTCTTATTCTGCATCCTGCTCCTGTGATGAGTCTGAGCCCTTGCTACTCTGCAGTTAGAATTTGTGTTGTGATTGTCATGTTTATTATTATATGAATTTAACATTATTTTGTATAGGAGTTGGCATCTTGCCTGAGGGTTGGGATTATTTAATCTGCCAGTCACCCCCTCCTTGCCATCTCCTGGTGAAGAGTAAAGCTCTCAGATGGACTTAGAGAGTCCAGGAGCTCTGGGTGGCTGGCAAAGGTAGATGGAAATTGATCTCCAGATTCACTGTACTATGTCCTGAGAGTTGTGTGTCATGTACACACCACACACAAGCACACACCTTGCACAATCCACACATGGCAATAAATATACTCACCTAACACGTAGCACGCATGTGGCATACATACAACACAAATATACCTTACTCCATGCACAGCACAAACAACACACACAATATGTAGAATAGCACACACAACACACACAGACACACACAACACTTAGAACAGCACACACGACATATAGCACACAACACACATGCAATGTGCACAGCACGGTAAACACACACACATACACACACAGATGTACAGAGAGGGGTGAGAGGCAGAGCAAGGAGAGGCGCCTCTGTCTCAGTCACAATGGGGCTCTGACCGCAGCTCCTTCTTCTCCTGGGGGCTAGGACCCTTGGGACCATGAGTTCACGATGGCATATGATGGCTGCTAGTCCTTTGAGATGAAGTGTGGTTATCTCAGGTGACGGCACGTGGGAGAAGCCAGAAGCTAATGTTCTTCTGTGTTTCTTGTACTTAATTTCTTATTTGTTCTTTTTTATTTTCTATTTCTAATTTTTTTCTTTTAAATATAGCTAGCTGCTTAGCTGCTTGTCCTCTCTGGCAGGAAGAACAGAGCAGCAATCATGACAAAGGGGCCCTGAGGACAGAGGACAGGGGCTGGCAGGGGGCTGCAGCCTCCTCCTTCCTGGCCCAGGGTGTGTCCCCTGGCTGTGCTTGTCACCCCACTGAGGGGTGCAGGGGGTAAATCACAGGACAAGCATCCATTCACTACAGGATCCTGTGGGGAACAAGTAACTTAAGGGAGAATTTCAAACTATGCATTTACATTAAAACAACCACAGATCTATTATACAATAGAAAACAAAATCACCATACAATGGAAAAACAGAAAGCAAGACTTGCAACTAACTCTCCATGTGACAGCAGAAGGTGGCTTCAGGCCAGTACCTGCCCCTTCTCATCCAAGCACGTGAGATTTCTCCTGACATTAGTGATATTTCGGTGGAAAATTCTGGGAATGTTACCTTAGAGTTTATTCCCCTCTTTATGTGGTTCAGATTTACGTTTCAGGACGTTATATTTTCAGATTCATCCTTTCTCCATCCGCCTCCGTCCCCCACCACATAGACAGATTGGGCCACCTGTTCTCCCCACAACCAGGAGGATGGAAAAGATGCCTGGTGCCAGACTCCCCTTCATTCACGTAGTCACATGCCCTCTCCAACATTATGGGAGGAGAAAACCCTCCCTGGGCTTCCAGGTTCCATGCTTGGACAGAATGCAGCTGGACAAAAATGAACTTGGCTGGGGTGGCCGGAGTGGAGGCTGTGAGAAACCTGGTATCTGGGGGTTGCTGCTGAGGGGGCCCCACACATCTATATTTTTTGCCTTTTCTAGGCCTTCTCTCTGTCCAACACGCTGACAGAGGTGATAACATTACAATTACTACTAGGGACTGCTTCCCTGGAATTGTTCATGCAAGTTTACTCTTATTTTTTTCAGGCTGTGCCACCAACTTTACTCTGATTTATTTGCCTCCCTGTACCAAGAAACGGAGGCCAGAGCACAGAAAAGAGAGAAAGCCCTCTGTACTCTGCTTTCCTCTTTCTCCCTAAAGGAACGGTGTGTGTGTGGCTGGTCCAGTTCCCCGGAAACTCCACGGTCTGTGTTTCCCCAGTAATGCTTGTGACACAGCATCACCTCCTCTCTCTGGGCCAAGGGCTGGGGTCAGGATTTATCTCCTCTGAGCAGGGGTGGATTGGATGGAATTCCCCTAGATAAACCAATACAAGGCTGCCCTTTCCCCCGAGGCAGGGATTCTGAAATTAGACTCAGTTTATCACTTAAATGCTCTAAAGAGTCAATGAGGCAAAGATAGTGTATCAAAAACAACTTATTACATTAATAGAGTGGAAATATCGTTGCTTACAGACTTTGGATTCTTAGAAAATAAGGGACAGCCAATTTATTTCACATACAACCTTCTTTGAGTTTTACAGATTCTTCTTTTTTCATATAAAACAGTTATAGAGAGATCATAACTGGTTTTTCAACTGGTAGCTTTGACTCCCTTCAGACAGCCTGGAATAATCATGAAACCAAGGCATTTGCCAGAATTTGGTAACACATAGCTTTGGTTAACATTTGAAACTGTGGTGATTTTTTTCTGATGGTTCAAGTGGAGGGTCCCATGTGGTCACCTGAGCTGGTGCCCCATAAACACATCCTAAGGAAATTCCCTGTCTTAGTCCCATGGCCCGGCTTGACCTCCACCTCCCGTGTCACACCCAGGACATTTGTCACTAATGATTGTCCTCATTCCCTCCATGCCACTGCTTCTTGCAGTTGCTCTTTTCTTCCTTCTTTGGAAATGGGGGAAGAAGGAGAAGTAGAATCCATACTTATAAGGAAAGTAACAGAGCAAGCTGATATGTTGCTTATTGTCCAGTTGGGAGAGTGATTGACTCACTAAAAGATTATTAGAGCAGATAAAACTTACTCTGAAGGACTGACTGTCTCAGTAGCTTACAGAGTGGGTGGAAGAAAAGGTTGTTCCTGTGTTTTTCAAGTTTTAACTGACTTTAGAATTTCAGGTACTGACTTGGCTTCATCTGCACCATATCTCTGGCTGGAAGGAAGTGCTGGATGTTCTCACCTGTCCCTGCCTTCCTTCAGCTCACTCTGTCTCCACTGAGCGCACCCTGGAACAAAAGATGGTTTGTGACACTGAACGCCTGGAACATTGGAAATCTGAATTCAGAATCACAGCCATATTTGAAGTGCTTTAGGAGTTAGGTACACACCTTCCCACATGATTCTTTTCTCCTTTCCTTAAATTTTAATGTAACTTTCTTCCTCTGGAAAAGAATCAAGAAGAAATATCACAGAACAAGGCGGAAGCTTGGCGATGAGTGTGAGGACACAAATGGAGGATTAGAACGACAGGCAGAAATGGCAGGTAGTAGTAAGAAGAATATTTGATATCAAAAAATAAGAGCCATCCCAGCTGGGTGCAGTGGCACAGGCCTATAATCCCAGTGGCTTGGGAGGCTGAGGCAGGAGGATCAAGAGTTCAAAGCCAGCCTCAGCAAAAGCAAGGCGCTAAGCAACTGAGTGAGACCCTGTCTCTAAATAAAATCAAAATAGGGCTGGGGATGTGGCTCAGTGGTTGAGTGCCCCTGGGTTCAATCCCCAGTACCAAAAACAAGAAGATACCTCCTGAGTGGGATTGAGGCTGAGAGAGGCTTTTCCTCAATAGATGCACAGGCATTGGCATGCTTGGAGAGTAATAGGGTGCTTCTCTGGGCTGGCCATGTCAGCCCTGCCACCTTACAGAGCAGGGCAAGAGCATCCTACCCTATGGGTGGGTTCAAAGTTTGGGAGTATGAATTCCTCAAGTTCTCACCCTACTCCTCTACCACTGGGTGTTTCCATCCTTGGCATTGCTCCATACTTGTTCCCAATGGATTTCTTTCTAATCTCCAAATCAATGTGCTTTGATTTTTACAATATTCCAAAGTACTTCTGCATTCTAACCCTATTCCATCCAGTGGAGTCAACTTCCTGCCACCCCTTCCACAGTCCTCTCTCTAAAACCATGCCAGGTTGGTGTCATCTGTAACCTGATGAGCATGATCTCTATTCCAGTCAGTTCCTACAGGTAAGAACAATTCCACATCAGCTGTAGCAATTTGAAATGGACCACTGGGAAGTCACCTCGGGAGGATAGAGTTGCAGAAAATGCTCTCTTCCCACCTCTTCCCATTTCCTCAACTTTCCTAGTTCTGTCCATAAGCTATGGGCAAGCTTTGCCATTCTGAGAAGGGATCTCAGAATGATCTAGAAATCAGACGTCCTACTAACTCAGGTACAGCCATCCCTCTGTAGCCAGCAGGGATTGGTACCAAGACTCCCCAAGGATACCCAAATCTGTGGATGCTCAAATTCCTTATATAAAATGGTGTAGACTTCATATATAAAGATATACACATATCTTCCTGCATATTAAAAATCATGTTTAGATTACTTATAATACCTAATACAATGCAACAGTTGTTACATGGTATTGTTTAGGAAATAACGGCAAGAGAAAAAATTCTGGGTATGTTTGGTACAGACACAATTTTTTTTTCCTATTTTTGATCTTCAGCTGATTAAATCCACAAATCCAGAACCTGGAGATACATGTAAGTCGACTATGCATGCTGACTTCCTACCCATGAGCGAGGTCTGCAAACATCCCTCTGCTCCTGCCCTCCACATCCCCCTGGCAGTCACAACCGTGATGATATTTATTTCTGAATGTTTGCCACTTTGAAACACAACATGCTGATTTCTGACACCAAACACCTCTGTCTATGGGAGGGCCCTGGAAAGAGGCTCCCCTACTCTTCTGTACTGAGAGGAGAGAATTGCAATTGTTCGTCTCCCAGATGCTTAAAGAAGAGAAATGGGCAGAGAATGGTGAGCTGGACAGAATCCAAAGCTGCTGTGTAATCTTTCTGGCTCTCTTCTGCCAGATCCTGAGTGTGTAATAGGCATTGTGCACAAGGCCCCCACGGTGGGAAGACCTGCCGGATTCAGCCCTGCCTACTGATAGACCAATGTGTGTTCATGCCCAATTTGAAGAAGAAGAAGGGAGAAACTGTCAGTGTGCTGCTTCTATTGCCCAAAGCTAATTCAAGGTCTTAAACTGTTTCATAAAAGCTCTAAGATCAAGGCAGCCTCCAGCCCTGGGAAGGGACTA
>JAJEJO010000908.1:0-55000 GCA_020662805.1 Glaucomys volans
GTGGGTTTACTATTTCACTATCAAACCCGACCCCGGCGGGGTCGGGGGCCCACTACCCCACGCCTCTCCTCCTTCCCTGTTCTTGCTTCCCCCTCTTTTTTCTCTTTCTCTCCCTTCCTTTTTCCTCTCTTTCGTCTTTTTAAGTCGCCTGCCTTCCACTCAGTGAACAATGAACAAAGATGTGAGTGATGGGAAAGATCGCCCCCCCCCCAACCTCAGCAGTGAGCAAAGCCGGTCTTAAAGTAAAAATCCAGTTGCTAATAACAAACTGGGGAGGGGGGAGAAAAAGCAGTGCGTTCCCAGTCTAACCTCCCCCTTCACACACATATACACGCACGCACACACACACGCGCGCACGCACACCCCACCCCAAGTTCACCTAAGCCCTGACTGGGGACTGGGGGCGCCAAGGCCCTGGAGCGCGGAACTACCCAACTCGCCAGGGACACAGAGGACACCAGAGGAGGGGGGCGGCGCTCACTCCAACCAAGAACGCTTCCCGCGCCCCTCCCCGTCTGCTCCCCCGCTTCAGCCCCCTCCCAGCATCTACACAGACCAGCCGGGCCCCGCGGCCCGCTAGGGCTGCCCGGCGGCCGGATGCGCTCAGCAAACGCGGCCCCTGTCGGATTTCTGCTAAACTGCACAGCGGCAACGGCGGCAGCGGCTGCCGGGAGAAGGCGCAGGAGCAACCGCAGGCCGGCCCCGCGCGCGCACTCACCCCGCCCGGCACGCTCGCCCCTAGCCCAAGCCCCGCCGGCCCGCCGCCCGCTCCCACCCGCGCGCACGCCAGTGGCCCCAGACGCACCGGGCGCCCAAGCCCCGCAGGCCAGCACAGCGCGCAGCCGCCGTATTTTCTGCTAAAGTGAAAACTAAGGCGGCTGACAAATCACGTCTCCTGCAAGGCACCCGTTAGACATAACAATATCCGGCAAACAAAACCCGACCACCGCTGCAACTGGCGCGCAGGGTTGGGACCCCGCCCTGCTCCTCGGTGGCCCCCAGCCTCTTACGACCGCCCCCGCAAACACCAACCCTCCACGCTCCTATCAATCCAGTTCTCTACCTAACTCGGGGATTGTGTACACGCTTGCCAAAAGGCTACAGTAAGAACGACTCACAATACAAGAGTGAAAAAGGGAAGCGGGGGAGGGGGGGGGATTTAACTTTCCACCTGTCCCCAAAGAAAGCCCGGCAGGAGTTTCCTGAGAAGATTTAAGGCGAAGGGGGACACAATACGCTCTCTTGCTCTGTCGCCCTCTTTTTTTTCTCTCCCTCTCTCCCCCAAACCCCTTTTCTCCCCCCCTCAACTTCCCCGCGCCTGCGTTTCCACCTTCCCTCACTTCTCATACGTCCATCTATACGGAGATATCTATATTTTAAATTATTTGCAAAACTGCAACAGATGGGCGCGTCGAGATCTGGACACTTTCCTACTCATCAAAGAAAAGCCCCCCTTATTTTTATTTTATTTTATTTTTGCCTAAAATACATCCCGAGTCCCGCCTACGACTGTTTTCCTTAATTCATTTTCAAAAAATAATGTCTTGAAGCAAACAGGCTTATTAGCAACGATCATTCTCGCCCCAGTCATATGTTTGGGCTGGGGGTGCGTTCCCCTAAATTGCACTGTTCCCAGACGCCCCCCAACCTCTCCCTTTCCCCCGCCTTCCAGAGCCCCCCACGCCCACACTTCCTCACTCTGATTGGCTTCATTTCTCCAGCCCGGGACTGGCCGGCTCAGTTCCCTCCATAACCTGTTACTTATTTATTTATTTTTGTCTCTGGCCCCCGCCTGCCCCCAGGGCCGCGGCGATCTGGGGCAGGTGCTGCTGGCGCCGCCTGCACTTGCAGGCGCCACGGCCTTTCCTGGGGTCGCGGGTTCGGACCCTGGCACCTCGCCCCGGCCTCGGCCTCGCCGGGCTCCCGGGGCACAGGAGGCCGGGGGAAACACAAAATGGCAGGTCTCAGAGGCCCTCGGCTCCGGCAAGTTTGATTCACTGTAAGCATCAGCTAACTTTGATTAAAAAAATAAAAAGGTTACAAATTACCCTCTCCCTCCTAGGCGGAGGGGTCAGAATCTCACAGCGAGAGGCGGCGAGGGAAAAGGGGAGCAAGGGGAGCCCCAGTTCCAGGCAGAAGAGAAAATGGGGAAAGTCACTTGAGCAGAAGTTTCCGCGTCCCCAGACTCCCCCTCCCCTTACGAGTTCCCCCCACCCCCAAGCCCTTTCGAAAGTTTCCGGGGGGCCTTTGAGCCTCTTGCCGGCCGCGCGCGGGCTGGGGGCGGCGGACCGGGGCCCGAGCTGGACCCGGGGACCCTCGCGCGCGCCTGGCGCGAGACCCCGAGACTCCTTTTCAAAGTAACGGTCCCGGGACCGCGGGCGGGGGAGGCGGCAGCCCGGGCGCTGGTCCCGCTCGCCGCCGAAGTTCTCTAGCGCCATTCGATGCCCGGCCGCCGCCGCTTTCTCGGTTTTCCTCCTCTTTTTTACCCCCGCTGACAGCTTCTCTCGCCAACGTCACAGCCACGGATATTTAATTAGACCGTATTTTTTAATCGCGATGGGGCGAGAAGGAACCGGGCGGCAGGCCTCGCCGAGATGGGGAGGGGGAGGGGATGGGGGGGCCACGCCAAGAGTCCAAACTCACTTTGCCACCTACCGGACGCCGGGGCGGTCCCCCCCACCCGCCGCGCCCCCCGGGGCCCCCCCACCGCGCCGCGCCCCGCGATTCACCCCCCCACCTTTGTTTTCCTTACCTTAAACATTGAAACGCGGGCGTCGGGAGCAAACTCGGGCACGTAAACGGAGCGTTGTAAAAGATTGTGTTCAATGAATAATGAAACATGTCCACATGATTGACTTGATCATTTTCCGGGGCTGAGGGGGGACGGGCGCCCAGCTCGCGCGCCTCGCTCGCCCACTCGGCAGAGCCCTGCGAACTGTTCCCAGCCCAGCCGGGGCAGGGCAGGCTCGATTTTCATCAGCCTCTTTTCAGAATCGCCCCGTTCATTGATACTCATCACCCAGCCCCAGCAGACATCCCCATCCCCGGCTTGGCCTCCCCCTATCTGGTAGGTGAAATGCATTGTACCATTAAAAACGCTCTCCATTGTCGCCCTGGCATAATTCACAGCAACTAGATAGGTCTTGCGGCATTTAGCTTTGATGAGCCAGAGACTGAACCCTTGATATAATAATCTACAAAGAATGGTGTGTGATCGTCCATTTTTTCTCTCTGTCTAGCAACTAAGAAACCATTTAACACAGCGCAGCTTGCTTCTGACCTTGAGCTCATGTAAACACACTTATTAAAATCTATCTATTCTCCAAGAGCTACATTCTGATTGTCAGACTCGTTACTGAGACATATATCAGCCCCTTCGCTTGTCACTACTTTGCATTCCTGCCTTTGACTAAAGAATTTTTTATCCAGCCGAGAGGGAGAGAAAGATTGCCACGGAGGGAGAGGAGAGAGAGACGGAAAAGGGGAGAGGAAAAAGCGTAATTCTTACCTGCTTCTGAAACTATTTAAAGTCTGTTTCTTTTCTGGGGGAAAAAAAAAAAAAAAAAACTCCCGGGTGAATCTCGGTGGACAGCGGGACGCGGAGAATCAGTCACAGCCCGGGCGTTTAAGGGAGTCATCAGCGATCAAATGACGTTGATCCGCGCTGTAACCTTGTGGCGTATTTAATGTAAATAAGGCAGTTATGTTGCCAATCGCCGCGATACAAACACGGAGAGGTCCTCAGCCTCGCCTCCCGCGCCTGCCATTAGAGGCGACTTTATTTACAGACACTATTTAGGAGATCATGATAATTCTAAAACAATACTAGTGCCAAATGATTATGAAAATATGATTTTAATTAATCACGTAGTAGGCAAGGAAATTAGCATACGGTAATTAAACTTCGAGAAAAACGTCACGCAGGTTCTCTGCCTTATGGGTCCGGAATAATCATCACGCGGTGGGCTCCAGGACTTAATTATCAAACAAAATAACTTTTTAAAGGCAACTTTGCAAGGCTGGTCCTCAAGGCGAACGTTTTGGTAAATAATATAAGCGGAGGTAACAAGGTGGAGATTTGAATGGTGCGTGAGCTTGGATTTCTGTGAAGCAAGGAAGGGGGGGAAAAGAAGGGGAAAAAAGCTGAATAATGCAATTATGGATTCTCTGTCCTAGAGTTGACAAAAGCTGGTGCCTCAAAAGCCTCTTTGTTATGGGATTATATAATGATCCTGGTGTCATTATGGGTAAAAAAAAAAAAGATTCAGTAATAATAATAAAAGAAGTATCCAGATACACCAATGAGCAGCTTGTTTTAAAGAAAAGCTTGCATGTGACATTAGGCATGTTAATAGCAAAAAGACAAGATCCTAAAGAGTTGACAAATATAGAAGGAGATAGGAGGGAGGGGGGAGGCCTGTGTTGTGCATGATTAAGAAGCTATGGAGACAGATTGATTATTCAAAATGCTCGGCCACAGGAACGCTTAAAACACGGATTCAGGTAAGACTTGTTCCAGCCTCTATGAACTGAGTTTCCCCCAAGATGACTGGCGGGGTTTAAACCAGGGCACCACAATACATCAAAAGCTAAGATGGAGAGTAAGCATGCACAGCCTCCCCATCACCACCTACTCCAGGGGAAGGAGCTACTTAGTTGCAAAACCAGTCCAAGAGAGGGGCAAGGCACAGAAAAGTTCGTGCGGGGAGGAGCAACACGGCAGCGGGCCGGCTGGGGACTGCCGCACCAGCGCATGGCAGCTGCCTCAAGCACGGGCCTTGCACCTGGTGCCTGGTGGTCAGCTCCCAGGTGCGGCATCGGTGGGCACCCAGCCTTGTCAACTATGCCCGCACCCTCAAAGCCTGTCCTAACAACCCTGTCTTTTCTCTCTCTCTCTCTTTCTCTCTCTCTCTCTCTCTCTCTCTCTCTCTCTGTTCTAGGTTTGGGAAGTGGAGAAAGGATAGGTATCTCCCAACCAGCCTAGTTCCATGAGATTCTTAAAGTTCCTAGAAATCCCTGCACTGATTTTAAAAATCCCCTTCCTACCCCCCAAAAGTTTAGCAATTCTGTCTGCATTTTCCAATCTGATGTGTCTGAAATTCTGCTTGAGCAAATTCCAAAATACAAGGGCTTTTTTTTTCTTGTACAGAAATTATCATCGCAATCACATCAATGATATCACTATCTCTATGGGAATGATAGCCAGAGCAGTGGGGTGTTCTTTATTTCAATTCTTCGTGGATCAACTGATTATACTCTGTCGTCTTTTGAACCTGTTATTGTAAGTCAAGTGATTCTTTATAAGTGACAGCTCGGACAAAGAGGCGAGCAGGGCCGAGCAGGTCGAAAGGAAGTGGCCATATGGACTTGGAGAAAAGGCACTTTCTCCCCGACAGAATGGGGGTGGCAGCCTCATTTTAACCCTCCAGCCGCCAACCCCGCCTAAGCCATGGAAGACATGAAGGCGGGACTGAGTTCCGTCATCACCCTGGGATGGCACCACCGTAGGTGGTGTCCACCCGAGCTGCGGGGGGTCGGTGGCCGCCAGGCCCGACGCGCCCCTTCCAGGATGGGAGGCCCCAGATTCCTGCAGCTCTTGAAGCCTGTGAGTCTTGGGAAGGCCGCTCTCCAGGCAGCCGGGGTTCCCAGCGGGTGACTCGCAAACCGCCGAGATTTTTGGCAGTATAGTGGCCCAGGACCCGCTGGGGAACCTACTACCCACGACCTGGGGACTGAGCCCCACCTCCAGAGTCCAGCCCACTGATCTGGGCTGAGGGTTAATCGGCGCCCCCTGTCGGCGACAGTGCGTTTTTCATTCCTCCAAGACTTGGTCCTGAGGTAGTGTGCCGAGCAGGGAGATCTTTTGGGCCATGCTTGCTGCACTTGGGAATCAAGGTTGAGGGGGGAGGGCACTGAACACTGGGTAAAGCCACCAAAAACTTGACCCCTACCTTCATCCCACTAAAGCAGGGAAGTTCCCTGCTGACTCCCCCACCTAGGAACCCAGCTCTGTGTTCTGAGGACACTTTCCCAATTTGTAGCTTGCAGGTACTTTTTTCCCCATCAAGATTTCTTGATGGCCCAACCTTCTTCCCCTACCCCTGACCTGCCTGGAACTGGCTCCTTCTATTCCTTCTCAAACTCCAGAGTATTTCTCAATGTTCTTGCCCAGACTAGCCAAACTGCAACAAGTGAATGAGGTTTTTGGCAAAGGCTCCTATGGGCCTGACCAATTCCCACATCCAGGAGTCCTGCACTCACCAAGCCTCACAGCTGTCCCTGTATGCAGCCACTCCCCACCCAGGGGACTCTGAGCAGGTCCTTTCATACCTGCAGTATCTTCAAGGTAACTCCAGCCCTTCAATTTCTTGAAACTGATGCAAGTAATTGGAAGCCTGGGCTGAGGAGTTAGGTAGGTGGTGTCTGTTGGTAAAAATCAAGGTAATGAAATCAGTTCTTGGGAGACTCCTGGGCCAGCTCAGAAACAGGACCAGAACGAGCCGCATCAGCACCTTGTAATAGGCATCTGATCACTCAAGGGGCTTCTCACACCAATAGGTTTGTTCTGACCTCTGTCATTCCATTCTCAAAAGTGACAGTAATTCATAAAGTGTTCCCAAACCATTACTTTGGAGTTGCACTTCCTGTTCCAACAGCACTCATTTTACTTTTGTTGGTATGTTGCTCTTCTTTTCTCCTCACTCTCTCTGCCCCTTGTAAGTCTGTCTCCCCCACAGAGTAGTCAATCTTAAAACTAGCTAATGATATGGCATTCCTTGTGAACAAAACTGTGAAGCAAAAGAGAAGATGCCCCAAGAGGGCTTCTTTGGCTCTGAGTGGAAAGGTGGGCCATGACACTTGTAAAGAAATTGGCCAGGGACCCCCACTTCAGGGTTCCTGTCTGTAAAAAGATGATTGCCAACCATCTATAAGGCCCCTTTGATCCCTCAAAACCAGTGGTTTTGGGAAGCTGATGGCCACCTTCTTCCAGAAGACCAAAGATATGAGGAGATCTGTAAAAGCCCATGTGTCAGGTGGGGAGTTGGTCTGGATGCCTGCAGGGTCACACTAGGCTTCTCACAGGGAGTCTTTGTTTCCCAATTTCAGGTGGCCAAGAAGGCCATCTCTTCTAGTGAGGTTACTCTTCACTCAGGGGAAGCCTGCCTGGGCTTCAACAATGAGGTCTCCTGGGCTTGGATAAGGGGTTTTCTCTGCTGCTGAAGTCATGCATCTGTCTTCACTGAGGCCGAGGAGCAGCCTGCTCAATCATAGGCACCCCAGGGCCTTTCAGAGACTCCCCTAAGAGCAGAGTTCAGTGGGAGGTGTCCATAGAGATGGAAAGTGATTCCTGAGTAAAAAGAAACTGGAGAATCGGAAGTACTTGGCTATTCTACCCTGTACTATTGGTCCCTGGACAACTTTTATCTCTCCCCACCCTGCCACCACCCCCCAGCATTCCTTTTTAAGTACACCCTTTAAAGACAGAGTGTAGCTGTCCCACAACTTAAAAAGAAAGAAAAAGAAATAAAAGAAGTAAGAGAAGACAAGAGGAAATGAGAGAAAAGGAAAGATGTCATACTCCTCTTTGAACTTTCCCTGCAGAGATGGATCAGCATAGTCTTTTTTCTTTCTTTCTTTCTTTTTTTCTTTTTTCTCTTTTTTTGGTCTTGGCTAAACACATGCTTTCTTCCAACACCCTCTGCCCTTCCATTTCTGAGAGTATCTGAGAGGCCATCCCAGCAATCAGTGCATCACATTTCTCTGGACTCTGATTGGTTCAGGAATAGATATGTGACCTATGCTGATCCAATCAGAGTAGATCTGGGTTTGTTTGGTTTGGGGGTTTTTCTTTGTTTTTATTTTTGTTTTGTTTTTTAATAGGTGCTAGTGGAGAGGTTGAGGTGCTGAAGGATTGTAGTCTCCATGCCCTTACAGATATCAGAGTCAAGAGCTTGTAGAAGCCAAGAGGAGCCCAAGACTGGTGCCAACATGGCCAATGGCAGTGTAAAAATGGAGGAGGGTCCTGCTTGCCTTGTAAAAGGCCTAAGTCCAGCCATACCTGAAGCCAGCTCTACCTCTACACCTGCTTTGCAAGCAGATAAATTTCCTTTAATTTAATTCAGTTTGCATTGAATTTTATGCCCCTTGTCACAGAATGAGCCCTGATATATTTAGCACCTGACAAGAACAAGGAACACTTGGGCCAGGGAACTATAAAGCTCAACAAGAAGGCTGGAATAAGGGTTGGAAAAGCAGAGCATGTTCCCTGTAGCTCTTCCTACTGAAGGAGCAGCCAAAGAACTTGCCAGAATTTTCTTAAAGCCACAGGTGTGCCTTGCTTTGCATTTTATCTCAGCTCCAGGAACAAGGTTTATAAATTGAATTTTTGTAAATTGAATTATATTTCCTGAACTGAGAGAACTAATTATTTAAGGCAACTCAACATTCGATGTCTTTTGTAAAAGGAATGGTCAGCTGCAAAAATAACCAGTAAATGATAATTTATTTATAATTCTATTTTTCCCACATCAGGCTTTATTTTTAAGCAGGGCCAACCAGGGTATTCTCATGGTGGCTTTGTGTTAAGTTAATCAAAGGTCGAGAAAATGTTCTGAGCACTGTTGGATATCAACACAGCTGTATATTCTGCTCTTTTGCAAAGTGGTGGCCCTGAAACATCCTGGGAACACACTGGAGCATCACCTGTGGGTCCTGTAGTTCCACAGCCAAAATCAAATTTGAGTCACTTTTGGGGGAAAAGCCATGAGGCTAGTGGCCTTTCGATCTAGACCATGACCTGTGTTTTGTTTGCCTACAGAGGGGAAGTCAGTTAAACAGCCCACAAACAATTAAATTTGGGGAACTGCTGAGAAGTGGAAGCAAAGTATCAAGTTATGAAATGCAATTTCAGGTTGAGATTAAAGAACTTTCCTAAGATGTCCATGGCTCCAGGATTCTTTCCTTATGCTGCAAATATGTTCACCACGTAGCACATAGCCGCCACCACCTGGCCCCACTTTTCCAAATGTCCAATTGTCAACCTGGATTTTAACATGGAGGTACAAAGATTGTCACCTGAGACAAAAAGGACCAAACATTTAGAAAATAAAGTTTTTCAGAAAAGGACTTTGGCTCATGGGTGCAACCTGCTCTATACAGATCAAGCAGAATCACTGAGATTGATTTCCGTGGTTCAGCTGGATAAACATGGCCTCGTCATCTCCAGAAAGCATTTCCCTGCAAGAAAGCACCTGGGAATCAGGTAAAAATGACAAAATTTGGGCAAAACAGTTCCCTTGACTCTGGTCACTACCTGAGAGTCCTGTGATAGAGAACTTTTCCCTGGGCCTGTGCAGGGCACAGACAGAAAAGCTTGGGTGGATGGTGGGCCAGAGGCCTGGGGAGAATCATCACTACAGAGACTTTGTTTTAAATCCCAGTTCCACCAAAGACCTGAGTTGAGACTCATGAATTTGGGGGAAATAGAAAGAGAAGACTTGGGGCAGGCAAAAGGACATCTATGGATGGTACCATGCTCAGAGAGAGGCAAAGTTCAATTAGATGGTGCCACATGGTGGAAATGGGCAGGATGGCTCAGAAGGATGAACTTGAATCCCTGAAGAGTCTCTGGAGGGTGTATCTGTACCTGCACCTGTTCTAGATCCCATGAGTGCTCTAGAATCCTCTAGAGTGTCCTGCAGCCTAAGCGTGGGAGTGGCAGAATAGACTGGGGTCTTGGTGTCTAAGGGTATGATTGGGTAAATATGGACCCATACTGGTGAAGGAGAACAAATTAATTCATTTGAATATTTGACATATAATTATGCCTATCCTAACTTAACCAGCCTCCTCCAGCTCTGAGGGTAGTAATCCATAAACCTCCACTGGCTGCAGTTATTCTTTCAGGATGCTAAGTCTTTACTTGTGGGAGACACCTCTTTCCCCAAGGCTTAAAGGTTTCAAAATGGCAGACCCCAAGCTTGGTTTATCACTAGACTCCAGGTCTAGCCCAGTCCCTGGCACAGTATAAGACATTGGGAAATATTGATGCAACTAATTAAGAAATTAGTAAATCATACCTAACACATAAGCAATTCTTACTATGTATCAGACACTGTTTTAAGAACTTTACTTTTAAAACTAATTAAATGAATGAATAAATACACATCCTTTCACGCAAATATGAACACACAGCATTGCTAAAAATATGTTGTCACCATTAGAAATCAACTGAAATCTTTAAAAATTGTTATTTTTCTAATATAAAGTAACTCTTGAAGAATAACCAGAAAACATAGAAATATATAAAAACTATTATATCTCTTTTCATCTTACCCCCATAGCCTTTTGTGTTGTCCTTCTGCACATATTTCTGTGTGTATCAAATTTTTACAAACTTTGAATCATTTGGTGTAAACATTCTGTGTCCTGATTCTGTTCTCTAACCTTGGAGCCCAAGGTATTTCCCAACTTCATTAAATATTCTTTGAAAACATGGTTTTTTGGCTACATAATGTTCCATCAAATGGATGCAACATAATTTATTTAAACAATTTCTTACTTTGGAGCATCTAAATTGTTTCTAATCATTTTGTTCCCTTAAATTTATCATAGTGAGCATGTTCATGGTGGACCTGTGTTTGCATCTCTGTTCATTTGCTGAGGATCAGCTGTTGAAAATGGAATGACTGGGTCAGTAGTTATGGAGTTTTGGAGGTTCCTGATGGGCATTGCCAACTTTCTTTCCAAAAAAGCTCCCCAACTTGTCCTTCTTTAGAGGCTTATCTTACAGACCCTCTAAAAGATGTTAACCCTTAGACAGTCACATTTGTTGCAAATAAGTTGACCTCATTCTGATGGTTGTGCAACTTTGAACAGGTTCCTATTGTCCCCAGATTCACCCTTTAGCTCTAAAGAACCCCAGTGATATCTCCCTTTCTTCAGGAGAGGAAGAACAGAACTTTCTTGCCCTCCCAGAAAACAATGTGTCTCTTTGCTTTAATTTTTTAGATAGGCTGTGCATCAGGGAAGGGCAGAGCCAGCCAGTATTAGTGAAATGTGGTCATTACCGGGCACTTAGTCCACACCCGATGCCCATGACCTACTCAGGAACTCTGCTCCAAGATACCCTGCTCTCCTGCCAGCCTCTGCTCTGAGTTATCTTTGCCTTTGGTAGTGATTTTCCATCGTCCCAAATGAAGAGAGGGAAGGAGTACCATAGAGTGTCAGAGCTCAGGTTCTAGGGCCAGACCTCCTGAGTTCAAATTCCAGTTGCCCACTGTAGAGTTGTGTGACCTTGGGCAAAGTACTTAACTCCTCTGTGCCTTTATGTCCAGATCTGAAAAATGAGCACCCCACTCCTAGGCATGGTTAGGGAACTCTGAGTTCACACTCAGTGCAATGCCTTGTACAGGGTAGGCACTGTCTATTCTCATCGATGATGTGTCAATACTTTGTATGCATTTTTTCATTAAATAGTACTTACAGTGCCCCATGCTTTTGGTTTAGCAGCTCAAGGCTGTGGAAACATTTTGGTGGCATACTGCTTCCACTGTGCTCTGCAAGTCATGGACATTCTGCCCCACACCTGGCCAAGGGCAATATCTACCAGCCTGAGACCCTGCCTTTGTGAGCTGTTCTTTGGACAGATGGCAGTCATTTATTCTTACTATAAATGCAAGGACCCAGCACAGCATCCAGATCACTAGCAATAAAATGTTTAGAATATCAGATCTGGGCTTTAGGGTCCAAACACCCAAGCCAGTGGCTTCACCTTGTCACCTAGCTTTTGTCATCTGTGGCTCAGCTGATCAGGCTGAATCACAACCTCCTGTCAAGGTGCCGCTTTTCCTCTTTTGCAGTGGATATTTGCAGGTGACACATTTTAAAAAGAGAACATGATTTGAATCGGGGCTCACTCTTGCCCTTTTCCCCTTTCCTCTAATATCTGTGGAATGTGGATGGATCTTTTATGAATTACTTTTTCATCTTTTCACAAGTGCAGCATGCAAGCTGCCCTTCCTGATGGTGGAAACACAGTTGCAAATATACGTAAAGTCTAATTTTTCAGCAGCACTCATCAGTTAAATCACTGGAGTAGGAAGAAGTTAACAACAACAAAATCAGATTATAGGTGCATTCCCCTGAAGGGCCCAAGCCCCACAACACTGCCTTTATAAGAAAAAAGCCTACTTCTATGACCACAATGCCCAAATCATAAATCATTTGGTGCAACATCCACCCAGTCACTCAAGAAGCCAGATACAATTTTTTGAACTCAGAGCCAGCATGTCAACACCTGACATGTCTCTGTTCTAATGTGCCCAGCCTTTACATGAGCAAATAAGGGTTTTCTACTAATGGAAAATGCATTTCCACCATTAAGCAGTGCCAGGCCCAATGAGAAGTGCCAAACATAAATAAGGACAGGGGAGAGAAACTTCTCACTGTGCCCCCAAAGGAAGTATAGGCTCAGCAGCACACAGCAGCTCCAGAGCTGGCACACCCAGACAGACCCAGAATGGGACAAAATGTTTGCCAGATGGATACTGTCGCTGGCTTTCCCGAGTGTGTTCCCTTTCATTACAGAATGCAAAACGTCAGAACCAGCATTCTGGAAGTTGATTCCTAGAGGAAAACATTTTTTAAAGATTACTTCTAAGAATCGATCTCACAACTGGGGGACTGGAAGTAAGTCACAATTCAGGAGTTTAAAGGTGAAATTAACAATGAGTTCTTGACCTGATAGTTGTGGTCACTGGTCAGCAAAAAATGGTTTTACTGAGAGAGAAAGGGACAGGGCTGTTGGACTGTGTGCATGTGGAGTTCCTGAGTGAGAAGTGTGGGGAAAGACTTAGATATGTGAAAGAAGGAAAGGTGGGGTTTGCAGGGGCAGGGGAGAGTGAAAGACCACATGCACAGCCTCAGAAGGGATGGTGTGGTGCACATCCAGCTCTGCGCCTGGTCCTGCAGGGATGAAGAGGACTCCAAGTCCTCATGCTGGATCCACTGTGCAGAGCCTCAACCTGACCTTTAGCATTAAATCAGGAGTTCTCCAAGGGCAGGGATGTCTTTGTCTCTGTGTCCTTCACAGTGAGCACCAAGTGCCATGTCACGGGGACTCAGTGCCTGGTTCTTGAATGAGTGATGAAGGCATTCAGACCTCTGCATTCCATGAAACACCAGAGTTCAGTGCAAGATGAGGTTTGATGATGTGGGAAATTCTGCATTAAAAATTATTTAATTTAGCTGGGCACAGTGGCACACACCTGTAACCCCAGCAGCTCAGGAGGCTGAGGCAGTAGGATTGCAAGTTCAAATCCAGCCTCGGCAAAGGCAAGGTGCTAAGCAAGTCAGTCAGACCCTGTCTCTAAATAAAATACAAAATAGGGGCTGGGGATGTTGCTCAGTGGTCAAATACCCCTGGGATTACAGAAAATTTAACTTTTATTGGTGATGGATTTCAGTGTTTTCTAAATTTCATAGAATAGACACATTAGCAAATATTTTGCATGAACAAAACACCTATAGTTCAGATTTGGGGAAGGCTACAACAGAGGGCCATGGGGGAGAGGGAGACACCTGGCCCAGACACGCTTTGGATAAAACAGTGAAGGATCTCCACCTACTGAGACCTGGGGTGGGCAGCCAGCACTGGCCTCTTTCTAAGTTCTGTCCATTCCCCTGTCAACAACCATTGCCAAGTACACCCAGCACCTGATAGGTCCCTGCAGGCCTGTAGGTCTTGTCTTCAGAGAAGGAAAGAAGGGACCTGCTATTTGCTAGAAGACTTTTAGCCCTTCCCCAGGCAGCAAAGATCCCCTCCATCCAAGCAGTTGTCCCTTGTCCAGGGAGACATATCAAGGATTTCCTCAGGTCTGGAGATGTGACTCAGTGGTAGAGTACTCACTTGGCATATGTGAGGCTTTAAGTCCTATCCTCAGTATTGAAAGGGGGAAAAAATGATTTAAGGACTTCCTCATTCCCACCTCACAACATCCAAGAGAGGGACAGATTATTGCCACTTTACTGAGCAGAAATAAAAACTCAGGGAGGATTGGTGAGCAAGAGCCCCAGGCTTCTCTGGATGCCTGTTTTCCAGGTTCCATGTGTGCTTCCCACTGAGCAGTTAGGGTTAGCCTCTGCCTCACTGGCCTCTCCTGCAGGACAGAGTCAGGTGAAGATGGGGAGAGGTTCAGGCAGCTGGATGGAGAAGGCTTATGGGGAACATACACGTAATTTACCACTCTCTGGTTGGGATGCATAGGCAAATGCTCCAGAGGCACTGCATGCTAATGGGTAAAGACAGGAATCTCAAAAAATGTCAGCCAGGTGCTGTGGCACACGCCTATAATCCCAGCAACTCAGGAAGCTGAGGCAGGAGGATTGCAAGTTCAAAGTCAATCTCAGCAATTTAGCAAGGCCCTAAGCAATTTAGCAAAACCCTGTCTCAAAAACTAAAAAGAAGGTTGGGGATGTGGCTCCATGGTTAAGTGCCTCTGGGTTCGATACCTAGTACAAGGAAGGAAGGGAGGGAGGGAGGGAGGTCAGAACCATGCTCCTGGGGAACAACCTAGTTCACATAAGGCTCTGTGCTGGATTCTTTCATTTGCACTCTCCATCTGTTGTCCCTCCTTCCACCTGACTCAACCCCAGAAGTCTGGCCTCTACAGAAGTCTGTAGACTCCAGGCCAGGTTCCCTTTTCCTTTGATTTTGTGATTAGCCCAGTAATGAGAGGTACCAGCAAGGGACTGGAAGACTGGAGGAAAGTTTGAGCTCCCTCACCTACCCCATCCCCCCACCCCAAGAATGCCAGGATAGACTCCTTTAACTATGCCACCTCTCCTGGGGACTCCCTCTCCTGGGACTCTGGGAGGTCAGTTCTCTCCCCCTATCATGTCCAGAGTCCCTGTGCTCACAGGTAAGAATACAAAGCAGGTGTAGTGGCTTTTCCAGTTGCTAGTCCCTTAGCCCTTCCCATCCTTTATGGGTTCTCTCCACCCTGCACATACCTTTATAAACGCCCTCTGTGTTAGGCCCCTTCACACCCCCCTGACTGGGCATCTTTTTCCTCCTTGAATGTAGACTTGTGCAGGCTCTAACTGAATCCCCACCGACTGGTGTGTCTGAGGTATATAATCTGTCCTCTGTGATCTCTCTCTGTGCCTAATTTCCTGATCTGCTAAATGGAGAAGCAAGAGTCAATGTGCTTTGCTCACTGTTAAAAGATGAAGATCCAAAGAAGTGTAGCTCTTTTGAAAGGTTTGCAAATTCCAGTGTCTGTGGGGCTTTAAAGGTGGGTGGGTGGCCTATGTCCTCAGAATATTCCTGAGTACCTCTGATGAAGAGCAGTTACTTTCCAACCTAGCTGTAACCTTCCTCTTTTGAGATATGTCTGTCAATCAAGCAGAAATGCAAGAATGACTCCAAGTGGCCTACACGGTGACTATAAAGCAGAGACTTCCTACACTTAAATCAGGCCTATCATCTGCTCGGTCAAAGCAGATGAATACTTACTTTACATATCATTGTAATAAGCCTAGAGTTCTGCTTTTTCATCCACAGCCAATTAGAAATGGTAATTTAGGAAGGGAGAGGCGGCCACACTGACAGGAGCAAAAACTGGAGGCCTGGTGGTGAGGGAAGAACCCAAAAATCCCTAAGAAGGAGACCGTGCCACCGGAAGAAGCTCCACGAGCAGAGGCCATTAGCAGAGGGCAAACACCCCTGCACACCTCATGGGCCCCGAGGGCTGCATTACCTCCCGCTCAGCATCTGAGGTTCACAGCAGCAACCCTGAGCCATTACGGAAAGGTTAATGGTGTTCCACATTCTCCAAGTAAGAAAGAAAGGAAATGTGCCGCGCATCTTAGAAATATTTCCATCTGAAAATGTTACATGAAAATAATTTATGGCTCTATCTGGAAAATGCAGCTGTCAGGATCCCAGTCCCTGTGGGTTCCAGATGGGTGAGGTTTTGTGTTCCTGGAAGTGTCCATGCTGTGGGCAGTCAGCATTTATTGAGTGCCTACTGAATGCTGATCAGACCAAAAGGAAACAGAGAAGAGGGGTTCCACGGAAGAAAGCTTGGGGTTTGAAGAGACTGCAAGACCTGCAGCTTCTCCTCTCTTTCCAAAAGACCTCACCCAGCTACACCCTCTGCCCCTGGCACCTGCTACCTCGATGGCTAGACCTGGACTGGCCAGCAAGACTAACCTGGGGCGTCTTAGCCAGGAGCCCCTCAGCAGCTGGGCACCCCAGTCTGTGCCTCTCTCCAGAGTCTGTTTTTATTATAAATATTTCATTGTTTAGGAGTTTGGGTTTTAGCTGATATACAGCATTTGGCAGGGTTCCTCTCTAGCATTTGGTAATAATTCCATACCAAATGCTAGGGAGAAACCCTCCCAAATGGAACAGCTTCAAGCCAGAGCTCTTAAAAAACTGGAGCCTGAGAAAGCCGATGCATCTGAGCTGTCCCTGGCTCCCCAGGACTGGCATAGGAAAGAGACCTACCTGAGACACAGGGCTGACTTCTTCCAGCTCCCCCATCACCCAGCATGAGAGCCATACTCAAACCACCCTCGATAACCTGTGCACAAACTGGGCCCACACACTCACCTAGGGGACTGAAAGCAGGTTACACACATAGTAGATATTTCATACATAAGGCCAATTGAACCTGTGGATATAAAATTAAAAGTGTTTCCAAAATGTCACTTTATGTTCTTCCTTTGTCCCTGCCCCCACCTTTGACAGTTCCGTATTTCCTTTAAAGAAAAATCTGCATGATCACCCTGGAGCTGGACTGCCTGGGTTCACATACAGGCAATTCTACGATGCTTGTTGGCAAGGTAGCAAACCTCCTCTTGTAAGATAGGGATGAAACCACCTCCCTCCTAAGCAGCTACTGGGGAAACTGATGTGCAATACACATTGACTACATGCTCAATAAACACCCACCCTTGGTTTTACTGAGCACTCCCCATGTCGAGGAGTTTTATATGGCCATCTCACCTAATGAGCATTTGAAAGGAAAGGGGAAGCTTCCTTCCTGGATTCCTCCTAGGATCTCCTCCTTAAGGAGTGACTGACAGATGCTTCCCAGGGCTGCTGTGACTGAGGTCCTGCCCCTTTCTGCCCTATCCCCTCTGGCTCAAAGGTGCAGGCAAATGCCCCTGGAACCACCACCAAGGACAGAAGGGAAGCTTTCCGGCTGTTCTTCACTCCAACCTCCTGTCTAGGTGCTGGCTTCTAACTTGTGCATCCTCAAGCCCAGAAGTAGACAAGGAGCCACAGAATGACAGTCCAGCAAGGTTGGGGTGGCTGCCTAGTGATATCCTGCAACAGGACAAAGGAATCCCTCCTTGTCTCTTCAATAAATACATTTTTGACCTGGGCTACTTTTTTCTCAGTTATGTACTGTGATATATCCTGTTATGGATTTTTCTTTTTTTCTTATTCTTCTTGGGACTCTTTGTGATTCTTAATTCTGAAGATTCATGTCTTTCATCCATTCTGGAAAATTCTCCCTCATTATCTCTCCAGAAATGGTCTTGGTCCCATAGTCCTCATTTCAGACTTCTAGAACCTCTTTTAGGACAGGATCTTTGCACTATCCTCCAGGTCCCTCGGCTTCTCATGTTTTCCAGTCTTTTCTTTCTGTGTTGCCTTCTGTTTAGTTTCTTTAGATCTGTCTCCCACTGATGTGTCTCCTGCTGCCTCAGTGGAGGCCTACCCCTTCCAGCTGGTTCTCCTCTGCTTGGAAGCTAAGCATTTACCTTGAGTGTGAAAAGTGCCAAAGCATAACCCTGGACCCTAGACCCAAGGCCCACCAAGATCACTCCTGTGCCAACCTCCTTGCTCACAGATGTCCCCAGAACAGCTTTCTTCTCTGGCACCTAAAATCACAGCTACTCTGCCCATGAATTGCTTCCTCAGGAGGCTGAGAAGAGACCCCCAAAGAAATACCCTGAGGTCACAAATGGTGCCATTCCTTCATCCACCTGCAAATGTCCTCATAAAGTGATGGGCAAGATGGCTGAGTTTGCCAACCCCTTGGTCATGAGCATGGCTGCCTCCCAGGTCACAAACACCATTGTGAAGCCCAGTTCTGCCATGATGCCAGCCATATGACCTTGGTCAACTTATTAACCACTCCACACCTCAATTTTCCTCTCTTTAAAATGGGAATGGCGAATGAACCCTCTTCCCAAGTTTGCTTGAGGATTAACTGCTTCCTTCTTGAAAGGCTTTCTTTATCCAGTGCTGATGCTGACTAATGTCTAAACATCCTCTATTAATAACAGTGACATCTGTAGTCCATTCATACAGATATGCCCTTGCATTGCTCTATTTATCTTCTGAAATTATGCATAAAACAATCCAGTTGTTTTTTGTTTTGTTTTTTTCCTTTTGGTATTGCTGGCATTGGAACCCCAGGCCAGTGCCTGCTGGGAAAGCGCTCTACCACTGAGCTATGCTCCCCCATTTTTATGTTCACTGGGGACACTGAGAGTAGCTGCCCTTTGCCGTCCCCCAGCCCCATTTTTGGTCCTTGGGTACAGGTAATGAGAAATCAAAAGAGACTTACAGTTGGGCAGAGGCAGCTGTGGTGAGGGACACGGCAGAAATTCCAGAGGAGGAAAGCTGCGAAGCACTATCCATCAAGCCATTAATGCAGAGTTACCTCTCTTCACTTGGGTTAACGCATCCCAGGTCTTCAAATCTTCTGATCTGCTGAACAGATCTGCTGAATGCCAGGAAGCAGCTGTAGAGCTGGAGCCCCATCAGGACCCCCAACAATAGCTCTGAGGGTCCTCAGTGCCCCTGGCTCCCAGGGCCTGTGGCTCTCCCTCCCTACTCCCAGTTCAACCCCTGCACAGGAAGCACAAGAGCTCCTGCAGGGCTGGAGCCTGGGGAGGTGGGGAGCGGCAGCCTTCCTCAAAATTTGGCCTCCCCAGGTGCGCCTTCCCATCCCGAAGAAATGAGAGAGCAAGAAGGCTCCCTTCTCCCTGAGGGACAGTCTTGCCCCTGCTGCTGTTCCCTCACGTTCCAGCGTCTCAGAAATGTGAATTCAGAGGCAAGTTATGGAGCTTAAGTTACTGCTGACACTTGATTGGAATAACTGTTACGTAAAAGCCAACACAGATGAATCGCCTGTAGGGAGTTGTCTGACTGCATGAGTTTTTACACATCTTTCAGCTAAATCAAAGATCCAAATGCTAAATCTCACACTCAGGAACATCAAGTGGATTTGTGACAGTCCCCGGAGGACTCGGTGTCCATAAACCAATGAATGAATTACACTGATCCTGGTATGTAGTTTCTCATCTGTGACTGATACAATATTGATAATATTCTTTATTTCGCTTAACCCCTTCAGAGCCACACTGAAACATACAGCCTTGGAACACAGTCTACACTCAGGAGAATAATCATCCATTGTGAGGAATATTGCAGATCCATTGATCGTTCATTGACAGCCAGGCCAAATGAGGGTCAAAAGCATGCTTGGTGTTGTTTGGGGGGTGTTAGTACCAGTGTTTCAAATTCCATTTTGAAACTACTTGCATTGAAATTTTATGAACACACACACACAGGGTTCCCATCTACTGTAATCAGCAATGGTGTTGAATGAGACCAAGTTGGGAAATTATCCGCCTTCTGTGGATAAAACTTTGGAGATCATGAATGTAGCCAAGTTTCTTCAGCCCCCTCTTGGGCCTTTACATACTTACCTCTTTGCTCTCACAGTTCTATGGACACTACCTCTTGTACTAGGAACTCCACTTTGCAGAGGACAAAACTGGATGAAAGTAACTTCCATCCAAGGTCACAGCCAACTGAGCAATTCCATCCCCCGGCAGTCGGGCCCCCAAGCCCTGGCCCAGTTCTTCGTACAGCACAGGGGGTGTTCAGCTGGGGCTGCTCGGTGATGTGGCTGTTAACAAATGGCCTGAAGACGAGATCTGTCTGGGGAAATGTGTTCCTTTTTTTATTCTTTTCAGCCTTCTGGTCCCAACAAGGAGAATGCAGCTGCCTGACTGATGCTGGCTGAGCATCGAGTGAGTGGACAGGGACACAGGACATGGACACAGTGAGTGGCCATGGGCACCGGGTTGAAAGCCCAACAGGCTCCCCAGTCCCAAAGCACCTGGCCACACTAGGGAACCTGAGATGTGACAGGCAACATTTTCTCCTCTTGTCTTAAAAAGGCACAGCCTCTCTGAGCTGGAGGAGACCTTAGGAATTCCCAAACTGTGTTCCAAGGAAACACATGGCTACTTCTCTTTTGAGGCTAGAAAGAGTCAGTTAAGAAGAGATTCAGAGATAATCTGACCTTTAGAAAAAAAGGACTCCTTGATCAAGACAGACTTATTAGTAAACATCTCCTGCATCTATCCCCATTCTGTCTGGGGAAAATTATTCATATATGTATTTGGGGAGTCTAAGGCTCAAAGAGTCACAATAAATCTTGAACCCCTCAGAGAGTTTGTGTACAGGGTGGACTAGCACCAGGCCCCCAGGCCTCAAGTCCAGGGCTACCCAGCAGACAGTATGCAATGGCAGATTGAGCCCCCAGCTGCTCACATCACCTCCAGCCACTAAGCCAGCCCTTGCCTAGACATTTCCTGAGATACAAATTTGCTACAGCCCCTTCCTTTCCTGACAGACTAGAAAGTTGTTATGGCCATCCCAGCATCCTTACAAGGCTAACTTTAAAAGCAAGGGACTGTGAAGGAAAAGGGCTAACCAATTTTTCATGAACCCGGGCCTGTGATCAGTTTCTCTGAGTTTTACAAAGCTAATTTCTTTCCAATGCAACAAAGGAAAAAAAAAAAAAGGTTATCAGAATATCTGGGCTGTCACTACATTGCCAGTGTAGCCAGATGGCAGGTTCTGGCCTGGTGTTAAAGTAACATGACTTTCTGATTGGTGGTGGGCATCTCAGACTTTCCTGCCTGGCCTCCACCCTCACCTTGTCTGGTGGGTTCCATTGGGATGACTGAGACACTTCTCTTTCTATCCACATGTGATCTCAGATCAGAAAGGGCTCTGCTCCACAGTATCCTCACTCTGGGATACAGACTAAGGAGTGGCCGCTTTCTGTACCATGATGGTGACACGGCAGGGGATGAGCATGGGAGAATCCCACACTGGTGATTCAATATTCTACTTGGAAGCCACTATGCCACTTCTGCCCACTTTCTTTGACCAAAGCAAGTTACATCACCATGTTTCACTCCAAGACGTGAAGAAGTACAACCTCACTGTGGCCTGGAAGGAGGGCAGCAGATAAGGAACTGGGCAGTATTAAGAACCACCAAAGACTACACTTCAAGTCATTGGATGTTTTGTTTTACTACCTCTCACGTGGATCACATGTTTCCACCCCAGCATCATGGAGTTTGCCTTGCTCCTGAGACATGTAAGTATAAGACAAGGTATTTGGCAATCCACCCCAAAGTGGACACTGTGTGTAATGAAAACAGAGACTGGGCACCACAATTGACAGACACCTTCATTCAGAGAGGGGCCAAGGGCAGTCCCAGCAGACACTTGTCCACGACTATTCCAAAATTCTGCCAGACAGGCATTTTAAGGGTCTCCCTTGGGGTCCTTCTCTGTGATTAGGCTCTGGTTCTGGTCCATGGTGGTTGCTCCCTGGACGTGGCTCTGAATCTAAACCATTCTTCTCTGTCTATGTCAAGTATGCATTGGGGAATATGGCTCCCTTGAGGGCTGACCAGTTTTGTCTAATGACTTCCTACCCAGAAACAGTTGGGAGCCTATAGGTGACTTTCAGTCTTAGTCTCTTAAAAGTCAAGGCTGACAATTCTTTTGGCAACCTAAATTTTCTCAGAATGAATCAGCTTCTTATCTACTTTCTTCTAGCAAACTCCACGGGCAGGTAACCATAACCACAGTTCTTGATGAAATAAGAAAACGTCTTCCAAACCACTTACTTTGTGTGTGTGTGTGTGTGTGTGTGTGTGTGTGTGTGTTTGTGTGTGTGTCTTCACATCTCTCTCTCTCTCTGGGTCTCTCTCTCAACATCTCTCCTTATTCCTTATTGTTTTCCTCAAGTTTTTATCTTGAAGTAATTTTACAGAAGAGTTGCAAAAATAGTACAGAGAATTCCCATGTCCCCTTCTCCTGTTTTTCTGGTGTTAACATCTTGCAAAACTATAGTGCAATTAGCAAAACTGGACAAGTTAAGACCATTTGGTCTTCATGTCTCCTGACTCTCCTCCAATCAGTAACGGTTCCTCTGTCTTTCCTTGTCTTCTGTGACCTTGACATTGAGTCCTGGTCACTTATATTCTAGATTGTTTCTCACTTTGAGTTTGTTTGACATTGTTCCTGATTAGATTCAGATTATGCATTTTTAGGAAGGTTCAAAGCCACTCTGTGTTGTGTTTTCAGTTTTGGGGAAAGACTTCGACAAAAACAAACGAAAGCCTTTGAAAGCATCTTCTTCATCTACTCCAATTCCTCAGTGCATACAGAGAGATGGAGGCCCAGAGAGCAGCAGTGAGTCCAGGGCTCCTCAGTGAGTTTGTGAACCCGTTCAACTAAATCCTCATAGCCACAGAAATGCTACATTGTATCAGCACTTTTAATGATATTCCTATGTCTTTTTTCTGGTGGTGTTAATCTTTATCATTTTATTTGGGTAGTGTTGCAGGTCTTGACACTGGCAAGTTATGATTTTTAATAAATAAGTGAATATTGGGGTGTTACTTAGAGGCTGTACAAATATTCTGTACCTGCTTAAACTTCAACCCTCTAATTTTAGCATGTATCACTGGATCATACCTGCAACAAGCATTACTGTGCTTAGCCTGACTTCCTATTTTCCTCATTTCTTCTACATTTAGTAACTGGGATTCTTCTGTAAAACTGGGTTCTCTCTTCTCCCCATTTATTTGTACTGAATTGTCTATTCATACGGACACATATTTAGAGCTTTCTTGGGGTAGAAATGAATATCATCACTATTTATTTTAAGCCTAAGCTCTAGGGACCTCTTCGGGGTTGTTCCTGAGCCCTTTCAACAAGCCCCCCTTCCTTTCTAAGCAATTGCTTTCTGGCACAACAAGAAGCTGAAGGCTCCTCTGGGATTATCTCTGCCCCTGTATCATTGGGGAATGATACGTAGAAACCAACTTTTGGAGCATCAGATGTGCCCATTGTTACTAGAGTGCTATTGCTTCTAGGCCATCTCAGCAAACAGGAAAAATCTGATGTGTACACTGCTCCATGCCACACACACCTTCTGCTTCTGACTATCCATCTGTGTCTATGTGTGCCTGTGTGTGTTTTTAAAGTGAGTTCAGACCAGTACCTTGTAATGACCTTTGTCATCAAAAGATTCATTCTATCCTTCTCCCTTTGCTTATTTGTAACTTCTTTTCCCAACAGTAAGACATCTGGCTCTTGTTATCTAAAATATACTTATTTGTCCAAGCACATGCAGCAGTTTCAGAATTGCTGACCCAGGTCCCATGAGAAACAAATTTACTAATGAGGGTGCAATGCGGTATCTGCATATTTTTTTTCTTTATCCATACTGAAGTAGCCAGTGAAAGATCAAATATTTTACAAAGCAGCTTAAGTTCATTTTTTCCTTCTCCACCTTCTTCAGTGTGCTTATGTCATTCATTTACAGAAAATTTAGGCTTATTTGGTTACTTTGCATTCCATTTTTTTGTTTCCCCCACATCCTATTTTTGTTTTTGTTTTTGAACTATTAGTCTGTGCTGAATTTTTATTTTATGAGTTTTGAAAAACAGTTAGTATTCACCACCACAGTCATGATGCATCCTTCTACCCCAAAATTTCCTCAGGTATACCCTGTATAATCCATATATTCTTCCAACCCCTAATTTTGACTCCCTCTTTATTGCTTCACCTTTCCAAAGTGACATGCAAATGATGCCACAAAGTACGGAAACTTTGATTCTGGTTTCTTTCATGTAGCAGTATGCATCTAAGAATCACCTGTGTTGTCTCTTGTTTGGGGTAATTATGAATAAATCTGCTATGAAATTTTGTGTATAGGTTTTTATATGAATATAAGTTTTCACTTACCTAAAAGTGGGATTGTTGGATAGAGTTAACATTATAAGAAACTTTTAAAACATTGTTATTCACAATGGTTGTGACAATTGGCAATGGATTAGAGTTCCAATAATCCTGTATCCTTACCAACACATGGTATTGTCAGACTATTTTATCATAGCCATTCTGATAGGAATGTGGTACTACCTCATTGTAATTTATTTTATTTAATTAATTAATTTATTTATTAATTAATTTATTTATTTTGCAGTGCTGGGGATTGAACCCAGCACTTGTGCTTGGGAGGCAAGCACTCTACCAACTGAGCTATATCCCCACCCCCCCATTGTAGTTTTAAAATGTATTCTCCTAGTGACTAATGACATTGTGAATCTTTTCATATGTATATTTATAATCTGTGTATCTTCCTTGGTGAGATATCTATTTCAGTCTTTTGCTTACTTAAAAATTGGGGTATTTGTTGTCCTATAGTTGAATTTTTAAAAGTTATTTATATTTTCCAGACAAAGTCTTTTTGCCACAAGTGTGATTTGCAGAAACTTTCTCCTAGTGTGTGTCTTGTTTTTTTCATTCTCTTAATAGTATCTTTTCCAGGGTAGCAGTTCTTAATTTTAATGAAGTTCAATTTATTTTTTCCTTTTGTGGATCATGGTTTCAGTGTCATAGCTGAAATCTTTGCCTAATTCAGTCACAAAATTATTCTTCTGTGTTTTTATAGAAGTTTCATAGCTCTACATTTCATATTTACATTTATGATTCATTTTGAGTTTTTTTTGAATGAGATGTGAAGTCTGGGTCAAGACTCACTTCTTTGCATAGGAATATCCAGTTGTTGAGCACAATTTCTTTAAAAGATTATTCTTTCTCCATTGAATTTCCTCTGTGCCTTTTGTCAAAGTTGTTTGTGTGAGTCTAATTCTAGACTCTGTTCTATTCCATTGATTTTTGTAACTACTATTTTATCAATACCATGCTTTGCTTACTCTGTCTGTATAGTAAGTCTTGAAATCAGGTAGTGTGAGTCCTCTAATGTTCTTCCTTTTTGAAATTGCTTTGGATCTTCTAGTTTCTTTTTATATGTCTTTCCATATAAATATCAGGAACTTGACATTAATATTTATTTAAAAGTTGGGTTTTGAATAGGGTTAGGATTGATTGATCTCTAGATTGATTTGAAGGGAATTAGCATCTTAACAATATTAAATCTTCCAGTCCATGAGTAGCTCTCCACTGACTTAGGTCTTTGTTTTCCTTCCTTAGTGCTTTATACTTTTGAACATACAGGTTCTGACATATTTTGTTAGATTTACACCTAAGTATTTAATTTTGTGTACTATAGTAAATGTACTATTTTGAAAAGTTTGGATTACAATTCTGCATTGCTACTAATTAGAAATATAATCTGTTTATATTTATATTTATTCATATCCTGCAACCTTACTAAATTCACTTATTTTTGTCAGAAGCTGCTTTGCAAATTTTGAGGGATTTTCCTACATAAATAATTTTGTTATGTACAACCAGAGAGTTTTTTTCTCGTCATTTCCATCCTGTATGCCTTTTATTTATTTTTCTTACTTTATTGCACTGGCTTCCATTATGCGGTTGAATAAAAGCAGTGAGAGAAGACATTCTTGTCTTGTTTCTGATCTTAGGGAGAAAACATTCAATTTTTCATCCTTATGTATGATCTTAACTGTAGGAATTTTATAATTGCTTTTTGTAAAGATAAGAGAGTATTTTTATTTGAGTTACATTCCTGTCAATGATAGCACAAAAGGAGCAATATGGTTGCTGTACAGGGAAACTAGTGAAATTTATTTTTTTAAAAATCCAATTAGTTGAAGTCTCTGGAAATGATCCTAAGGCATACAACCAATGAAGAATATCTACTAAGACTCAGAAAGAACAAGAGTCTGTGGTGTTTAGACCAAACTCTTCTTTCCCTTCTTCCTCTCAGGTCAGCCAGATAGAAACTACCAGACAGGTGCAACCAATATCACAGAGTTCCTTTTCCCTCCCGCCCTGGACAGAAGGCTGTCTTTTGGAGAGAGGGAGGACATCAGCATCTCTCATTCTGCCCCAGCTACCAGCTCTGAGAATGAGTTCCAGGTGAGTGTGGCTGAGAGGCTGGGGATGGTCCTTCGTTTTGCCCTTTCCCTCTTTATCCGATGGAGGCTCCACCTTGGGTATGACATACTGGAGATGCTGTGTCCAGATTGCCTTCACCCTGGATCATTCATAGTCAATAAATCAGAGTTTGCAAGCCAGTAAAGGCCATCCAAGAAGACCTGAGGCTATTGTCTCCCTGTCCACTGAGTGCAGAGCTCCTGAGAAAAAAGATATCACAGAAGGAGAAGTGTGGCTCCCACTCTCAGCTCCAGAGTCATGGGCTGAAGACTGCACAGGAGAAGCAGCAGGCCTTAAAACAGCTCCGAATCTCTTCCCCGCCCTCTCCCCCACCAAAACTGACTTTACTTGTAATACACTGTGTAGAAGCTCAAGCATAAGGGCACCCTCAAAATCAACAGCAGTTGTGGTGAAAGGGAATTGGGAGGCGATTCATAGAATCACTGAAGACACATTCTAGAGAATGAGGGAAAATAACAGCTGGGAGCAGATTTCGGAACAAATCTCAAACATGACCTTAAGAACTACCCCTCCAAAGGATCTCCAACCTCATTAGAGCAATGTATTTACCAGGGAATTTTTGAACAACAATGAAGCAACCAGATAGAGATTGTTAGAGATTAAAAGTTGGTGTGGCCCAGGAAAGACATAGTCAAAGCCACTGTCATGCCCGGGTGACTATGATCATCCCCAGAGGAGCAACCTCAGAAGCTTCATACTGATGGGGTGGAAGAGAATAGACTTCCCTAGAACAATCCAGATGGGTCCCAAACAAATAAGCAAGAAAACAACCATCCCAAGCCCCGGAAGGAAAAGAGGTCAGTACCCAGAATTGCTACATTATCTAAAAAGTCCTTTTACCAAAATGTACTGACATGCAAAGAAGCCTTCAAGAATGACCCATCCATCAGGGTGAAAAGCATACAACAGAAACCCTTGTGATATCAGCCAGAAGTTGGATTTATTCGGAAAAGACCTCAGAGTTGCCACCACAAAAATGTACAAAGGCCAGGAATGGTGGCTCAGGAGGCCGAGGCAGGAGGATCATAAGTTTAAAGCCAGCCTCAGCAATTTAGCAACTTACTGAGGCCCAGTCTATAGATAAAATATGGAAAGGGCTGGGGATGCGGCTCAGTGGTTACACACCCTGGGTTCAATCTCTGGTACCAAAAAAAAAAAAAAAGTTCAAAGAACTGAAAAAGTAAAAACATACTTTCATATTGCTTTGCATGTTGTACCTGTTAAAGAACCCTAGATCAAGCAAACCCATGATTCAAAAATAAACTTGAAATAAAGACATTCCCAGATTAAATTTTTTTAAAAAAAACCTGAGAGAATATACTGCTAGCAGAACTATCTCACAAGTTCTAATGAAAGTTCTTCAGACTGAAAGCAAGTGACTCAAACAGCAGTTTGGGATTTTGTTGTTGTTGTTGTTTGGGTTTTTTTTTTATTGGTTCTTTTTAGTTTTTCATGACAATAGAATTCATTTTGACATCATTATAAAAGCAAGAAATATAATTTGTTCTCATTTAGTCCTTATACTTCCTCTTTCCCTCCTCTCCTCCCTTCTACCCCATCTTCCTTTCTCTCTACCTTTCTGATCTTTCTGCTATTTACTTACAGGTTTGTTTGTTTTTAAATTAGCATCTGTGGATGTACATGCTGGTGAGATTCATGGCAGTGTATTCATCTATATTCATAGGAAGTTAGATCAGATTCATTCCACTGTATTTCCCTATCCCTTCCCTTCATCCCTCTTTGTCTATTCCACTGATACTTCTTCTATTCTATTCTTTTTTCACTCTCTCCCTTATTTTGGATTAGCTTCTGCATGTCAAAGAAAACATTAACCTTTGACCTTGGAGGACTGGCTTATTTCACTTAGCATGATGGTTTCTAGTTCCATCCATTTATGGCAAACGCCATAAAGTCATTCTTCTTTATGGCTGAGTAATGCTCCACCATTTATATATACCTTATTTTATTCATCCATTCATGTGTTGAAGGGCACCGAGATCGGCTCCATAGATTGACTATTGTGAATTGTGCTGTTACAGACATTAGCACACCTATGTCCCTGAAGTGTGCTGATTTAAAATCTTTCAGATATATACCAAGGAGTGGGAAAGCTGGGTCAAATCGTGGTTCCATTCCTAGTTTTTTGAGGAATCTCCATACTGCTTTTAAGAATGGCTGTACTAATTTCAGTCCCACCAACAACGTATGAGTGTACCTTTTTCCCCACATCCTCACCAGCATTTATTGTTTTTTGTATTCTTGATAATTGCCATTCTGACTGGAGTGAGATGAAATCTCAATGCAGTTTGCTATTGTTTGTATCAGGGATTGAACCCAGTGGACTTAACCACAGAACCACATCCCCAACCCTTTTTATTATGTTTTAATTTTGAAACAGAGTCTCACTAGGTTGCTTACAGCCTTGATAAATTGCTGAGGCTGACTTCAAACCTCTGATCCTCTTGCCTCAGCCTCCTGAGCCACTAGGATTACATGCATGAGCCACCATACCTGGCCCCAATGTAGTTTTAGGGTTTTTTTATTTGTTCTTTTTAGTTACACATGACAGTAGAATCGATTTTCATATATTTATACAAACATGGAATATATCTTATTCTAATTAGGATCTCAGTCAATGTTTTAATTTGCATTTTCCCAGTTGTTAGAGATGTTGAACATTTTCTCATATATTTGTTAACCATTTGTATTTTTTTTTTTTTTTGAGAAGTGTCTGTTTAGTTCTTCTGCCCATTTATTGATTGGGTTATATGTTTTTGTTTTTGGGTGTTTTGTTTTTTGGTTGTTTTTTTGTTTTGTTTTTATTTTTGTTTGTTTGTTTTTGTTTGTGTGAGTGCATTAAGTTTTTTGAGTTCCTTATACATACTGGATATTAATGCCCTGAGGAGCAGGTGATAAAGGTCTTCTCCCATTCTGCAGGCTCTCTCTTCTTAGTTGCCAAACAGTAATTTGAATCCACAAGATTGGGGGGAGGGGGCGGGAATACTAGTAAAAGCACTTACGTAATTTGAAAAGACAGTAAAAATGCATTCTTTTTTCCTTTTTTTTTTCTTACCTTATTTAACAAGCAACTGTATAAAGCAAAGTGTATACAATATGTTGCTCGACCTACAACATATAGAAAGGACATATATTCGCCCAAAGGAGGAAACTTGACAACAAAGCAGTACTAGGATAATGAGATGACTTCAGATGGTATCTGAATTCACAGGAACACAGAAAGAGAAGCAGAAATGATATATAAGAAAGTTAATGTAACAAAGGCTATTAATGTATGCAGGGCGGTTCTTCGGGCGGCCTTGGATTGACCCGATTCTCCTGTTTCTTGCTTGTAGTTCTTAATAATAACTGCAGACTGTGCTGGGAATAGGCCAGCCTGAGAAGAGGGGAAGCTGGTCAGAACAACTGGGCTCTAGTCCAGTTCTAGTCCCACCCACCCAAAAACAAACAGGATGTATTGCGGCACTTTATGCCAGAGATTCTCATGACCCTGGGGTATAAAACCTAGACTGGACTAATTTCTGAGGTCTCAGTCATGGTACAAGTGGGGCATAAGCAAACCAGACTCTATCATCCCCAAAAAGATTTAGGGGACTTCTTTTTTTTTTTCTTTTTAGATTGGATTTTTTATTTAAGGTGATTCTTAATTATTTCTTTTTTCCCTACTTTTTTATTGTTCTAGTTAGCTATGCATGACAATACAATGCATTTTGACACATCATACATAGATTATAACTTCTCATTCTTCTGATTGTACATAGGGTAAAAATGTCCAATTCATTCTACTGTCTTTCCTACCTCCATACCTCCTCCCTTCCCTTCACTCCCCTCTGTCTAATCCAAAGTGCCTCTATTCTTCCCTAGCACCTCCCCTTATTGTGAATTAGCATCTGCATATCAGAGAAAACATTTAGCCTTTGGTGTTTGGGAATTGGCTTATTTCACTTAGCATGATATTCTCCAGCTCCATCCATTTACATACAAATGCCATAATTTCATTCTTCTTTAAGGCTGAGTAATATTCCATTGTGTATATATACCACATTTTCTTTATTCATTCATTTGTTGAAGGGTACCTAGGTTGGTTCCATAGTTTAGCTATTGTGAGTTAAGCTGCTATGAACATTGACGTAGCTGCATCACTGTAGTATGCTGATTTTAAGTCCTTTGGGTATGAACTGAGGAGTGGGATGGCTGGGTCAAATGGTGGTTCCATTCCAAGTTTTCTGAGAAATCTCCATACTGCTTTCCATAATGGTTGCACCAATTTGCAGCCCCACCAGCAATTTTATGAGTGTACCTTTTCCTCCACATCCTCACCAACATTTATTGTTGCTTGTAGTCTTGATAATTGCCATTGTGACTGGAGTGAGATGGAGGAATCTTAGTGTAGTTATTTATTTATTTATTTATTTATTTATTTATTTATTTTTGGTACCAGGGATTGAACCTAAGAGTGCTTATCACTTATCACTGAGCCCATCCCCAGCCCTTTTTTTATTTTGAGACATGATCTCACTGAGTTAAGTGCCTCATTAAGTTGCTGAAGTTGGCTTTGAATTCATGATCCTCTTGCCTCAGCCTCCTGAGTCACTAGGATTACAGGCGTGCGACACTGTGCCCAGCCTTATTGTAGTTTTGATCTGCATTTCTATAATTGCTAGAAACACTGAATATGTTTGTTGACAAATAGTATTTCTTCTTCTGTGAAGTGTCTATTCAGTTCCTTGCCCATTTATTGATTGCTTTTGGTTTTTTTTTTTTTTTGGTGTTAAGTTTTTGCATTCTTTATATGTCCTGGAGATTAATTCTTTATCTGAGGTGCATGTGATAAAGATTTTCTCCCATTCCGTAGGCTCTCTCTTCCAGAACAATTAGAAGAAAGAAATTAAAGGGATATGAATAGGAAAAGAAGAACTATTTGCCAATGACTTGATTTTATCTAGAAGATCCAAAAAAAAAAAATCCACCAAAAACTTCTAGAACTAATAAATGAATTCAGTCAAATAGCAGGATATAAAATCAACAGCCATAAATCAAACATGTTCCTATGCATCATTGATGAATCCACTGAAAGATAAATTAGGAAAACTACCCCATTCACAATAGCCTCAAAAAAAAAAAAACTTGGGAATCAATCTAACAAAAGAAGTGAAAAATCTCTACATTGAAAACTACAGAACACTAAAGAAAGAAATTGAAGATGTTAGAGAATGGAAAGATCCCCCATGCTCTTGGATAGGCAGAATTAATATTGTCCAAATGGCCATATTACCAAAAGCATTATACAGATTTAATGCAGTTTCTATTATAATCCCAATGACATTCTTCCTAAAATTAGAAAAAGCAATCATGAAATTCATTTGGAAAAATAAGAGACCCAGAATAGCAAAAGAAATTCACAGCAAGAAGAGCGAAGCAGTACCAGACCTTAAACTATACTACAGAGCCAAAGTAACAAAAATGGCATGGTATTGGCATCAAAACAGACATGTTACAGAATAGAAGACAAATCCACATAAGTACAGTTATCTCACACTAGACAAAGGTGCCAAACACATACATTGGAGAAAAGGTAGCCTTTTCAACAAATGGTGCTGGGAAAACTGGAAATCCATATTTAGCAAAATGAAATTAAACCCCTCTCTCTCACCCTGCACAGAAATCAACTCAAAATTGATCAAAGACTTAAAGCACTAGAACAGAGATCCTGTACCTAATAGAAGAAAACAGGCCTAAATCTTCACCACCATTGGCTTAGGAACTGTCTCCCTTAACAAGACTCCTAAAGTGCAAGAAGTAAAATCAAGAATCAATAAATAAAGGGAACCATTTCTTAATGAATCTTAGGATTCTGTTGTCCCTTGCAGCCTCTCTGTAAATAATAAACCTAATTCATGTGATTCTTGTGTGGGCAGAGAAGGAGTTCTTCTGTTTCACCAGGCTCAGACAAGCTGATAACCATTTCACAGTGAACCTGGTTCACAATACGTATTTGCTCTTCTCTCAGCTTCTTTGAAAGATATAAAATTATATAGAGTAATAATTATAACAATTTTTTATGGCATTTGCAACATTTATAGATGTAATACATATAACAATAACACCACAAAACTGGGGATGAGAATCGAGCTATACTGTAGTAATATTTCTACATCTCGTTGGAATCAAGTTAGTTTAAGTATGAAGCTGATTCTGATAAATTAAGACACATAAGGTAAGCCCGAGAACAACCACTAAGGAAATAACTCAAGAGAATATAGTCTTAAAAATTGTTAAAGAAGTTAAAATCCTAAACTGAAAATATTCAAATGCAAAATAAAGCAGTAAAAACAAGAATAAACACACACAAAGGACAGGAGGCATGAAGAACCCAACTGAATCAATAACACTATTAAATGTATGTGGATTAAAAAATCCAATCAAAAGGCAGAGATTTCCAGACTAGAAAAAAAGAAACAAGACACAGCTCTACACTATCTACAAGAGATGTGTTTTATATACAAAGATTATAAAAGCAGATTGAAGGGAAAAGAATGGAAAAAGATACATCTTGCAAACAGCCACCACAAAAAAGCTGGTAATGCGGTTATAATGATATCAGACAAAATAGACCTTAACAGAAAAAAGTTCTTGTAAATAAAAAAGACTTTGTGCAATGTTAAAAGAGTCCATTTGTCATGGAGATATAAAAATCATAAATGTATATGCATCTGACAGCACAGCATCAAAGTATGTGAAGTGAAAACTGACAGAAATGAAGGGAGTCACAGATGGCTTAACAATAGTATTTGGAAACTTCAAGACCCATTTTCAATAATGGATAGAACAACTAGGAAGATAAAAAGGAAATAGAAGACTTGAAAACACTCTATACCAAGTGACCTTAATAGGCCTCTATGGAACTTAGGGGATGCAGTTAAAACAATGCTTAGAGGAAAATTTATAGTCGTAAATTCCTATCCTAAAGAAGATGGAAGATCTTAAATCAATTCAATCTTCCCCCTTAAAACACTGGAAAAAGAAGAGCAAACAAGACCTAAAGAAAAGAAAGGAAATAATACAGATTAAAATGGACATTGATGAAACGGAGAATAGAAAAACAATAGAGAAAAATCAATAAAGCCAAAAGTTGGTTCTTTGAAGCATAAATAATATTGGCAAAACTTTACAATGGCTACATTGACAATTTTTAAAAGAGAGAAGGCTCACCCAACACACACCTGAAATCCCAGTGGCTGGAGAGGCTGAGGCAGGAGGACTGTAAATTCAAAGCCAGACTCAGCAACTTAGCGAGACCCTAAGCAACCTAGCAAGATGTGCCTTTAAATAAAGCACAAAAAGGACTGGGGATGTGGCTCAGTGGTGCCCCTGGGTTCAATCCCCAGTTTTAAAAAAAAAAAGGAGAGAGAATTATTAGAATCCTAAATGAAAGAGGGGAAATTACTTCTGATTTTACAGAAACAAAACAGATTATAAAGGGCTTCCATGAACAATTGTATGATAAAAATTTAGAAAACTTAGATGAAATGAAAATTTTCTAGAAAGACACAAACTCCCAAAGCTGACTCAACAATAAATAACAATCTGGATGAATTTATAATAAGTAGAGAGTGAATGGATAATTAAAATACTACAGGCCCACATAGCTCTACTGATGAATACTACCGAGCATTTAAAGAAGAATTAGTAATACCTGTTCTTCCAACATTGCTGAAGAGTTCTTAACAAACTCTTTCAAAAAATGGAAGAGAAGGGGACAGTTTCAAACTCATTAAATGAGACCAACATGACCCTGATATCAAAGTCAAACAAAGATATCAGAAGCAAACTACTGAGCTCTTAAGAACATGAATACAAAAGTCCTCAACAAAATCTAGCAAACTAAATCAACAACATATAAAAATAATTTACACCAAGATCAAGTGTGATCCACTCCATGAAAGCAAGGTCCATTTATCATCTAAAAGTCAATTAAGGGGCTGGGTTTGTGGCTCAGTGGTAGAGCACTTGCCTAGCATGTATGATGCACTGGGTTCAATTCTCAGCACCACATACAAATAAATGAATAAAATAAAGGTCTATCAACATCTAAAATAAAAAATCAATAAAAGTCAATTAATATAACACACCATTATTAATAGAATACAGAAAATCACACAATAATTTAAATAGACACAGAAAAAGATTTGATAAAATCCATTGTGCATGTACAAATATGTAACAATAAATCCCACCATTATGCATATATTCCAATAAAATATTTTAAAAATTCAACACTCTTGCATGATTAAAACATTCAACAAACTGGAAATTGAAGGTAGTTTCTTCATCCTGATTTAAAAAAAAAAATCTCAAATAACTCACAGCTAGTATTATTCCCAATAATGAAAGATGGATACTTTCTGCCTATAATCAGAAACAAAGCAAGAAAATCCACTCTTGCCACTTCTATCCAACCTTGCACTAGAGATGCTATCCAAGGCAATCAGTCAAGAAAAAGGAATAGAAGACAGCCAGACTGGAAAGAAAGAAGTAAAGCCATTTCTAATCACAGCTGTCATGATCTTGTATATAGAAAAATCTTAAGGAATTCACCAAAAAAATACTAGATCTAATAAACAACCTCAGCAAAATCACAGACTATAAGACAAATAGACAAAGATCAATTATATTTATGTACAATTAAATAATCAGAAAGAGAAATTAAGTAAACAATTCCATTTAGAATAGCATGAAAAAACAAATAAAAATATATTTAACGAACTAAGTGCAAAATGTACATTCTGGAAATGTCAAAGTATTATTGAAAGAAATTGAACATTTAAATAAATAGAAAAATATACCATTTGATGGATGGACAGACTAAATATTGTTAATTTGGTAACACTTCCCAAACAGATCCAAAGATTCAGAAAAATTCCTATCAGAATCCCAGCAGGTTTATTTATAGAAATTGATATAAAAGATGGTATGGGATACAGAATAGTCCAATCTTAGAAAAGAACAAAGTTGGAGGACTCACATCTTCTGATTTCAAAATTAACTTCAAAGCAATGGTAATCAAGACAATGTGGAACTGACAGACTGACAGACATATAGATCCAAAAAAGAAAACTGAGAGCCTAGAACCAAGCCCAATGTTTTCTATCGTCAATTTATTTTCAACATAGGTGCCAAGACTGGAAAAGAGCTGGGTGTGGTGGTGCACGCCTGTAATCCCAGCAGCTCAGAAGGCTGAGGCAAGAGGATCACAAATTCAAAGCCAGCCTCAGCAACAGCTTAAGCAACTCAATGAGACCTGGTCTCTAAATAAAATACAAAAAAGGGCTAGGGATATGGCTCAGTGGTCGAGTGTTCCTGAGTTCAATCCCCAGTAACCCCCCCCCCCCAAAAAAAAGTCTTTTCAACAAATGGTGCCAGGACAAGTAGATACACGCATGCAAAAAAATGAAGTTGGACCTTTATTTAGCACCACACATGAAAATTACCCTGAAATGGATCAAAAACCTAATACAGAAAATTGCAACTATATGTAAGAGCTGAAAGTAAGGGCTATAACTGAAAAAATCTTGGAAGAAAGCAAGAGTAAATCCATGATTTCAGATTTGGTGATGGATACACTTCATCCTTTTAACCCAGCTCTGTATAGTTTCATGTATAGGTGCATTACAGACAAAATTACTTTGAGTTTCTTGTGTATTGTAGACAGCAATTACTTTTTTATCCAACCTGACGGTCTCTGTCCTTTGATTGGTGCATTTACATCTACACATTTAGTGTGATTATTGATGTGTCTTGATTAAAATTTACCATTTCACTATCTTTTTATTTTCATTTTATCTGAGCTTCTTCTTGTCTCTTCAGTTCCCATCATTTGAGTTACTTGAATATTTTTAGGATTCCACTTTATTTCCACTATTATATATGCCTGTTATCATTTCATTAGTGTTTACCATGGGTTTTACAATACAAATCTTTACTGAGTCAGAGTTTAACCCTAAATAATGTTATATTCTTTATATGTAACATAAAGACCATAGAATAGTATACTTCCAATTCTTCCTTCCCATCCCATGTACCATTATCATGTTTTACATATGTACATAGGTATAACCACAAAATAATTGCTTTTTTTGCTTTAGATGGTTGTATTTAGAACAATTAAAAAATAAAACAGGGTTGTAGACTGCTTGCCTAGAAGCAATGGGTTCCATCCCTAACACCACAAAAATAAATTATTTTTTTAAATAAAATAGACTCTATTTTACCTTCATTTATTTCCTCTCTGACACTTTTCCAATTTTCTGTCAGGGTTCAAATTCCTTCTACTTAAAAAAAAACCCTTCAACCTGAAGAACGTTCTGGAACTTTCTCTGGAGTGCACGGCCTCTGGAAAAAAATTTCTCAATTTTTCTGTTTGTCTAAGGAGGTTTTCGTCTCCTATATTTTGAAACTTATTTTCACTGGGTATTGAATGCTAGGTGGAATTTTTTTTTTCCTTCAGCACTTTAGAAATGTCACTCTACTGTTTCCTGGTTTGCATGATTTCTGATAATAAGTTTCTTTGCTCTTGTGTATCTAACGTATTTTTCCCTCTTTGGTTGCCATAAGGATTTTCTTTGTTATCTGTTTCCAACAGCTCGAATATGACCTACCAACTTGTTCTTTTGTTTTGTTTTTTGAGGATAGGTGTATTTAACCTGCTTGATGTTATCTGAGATTTTTGGATCCATGGTTTGGTGTCTGCCATTAATTTTGGAAAATATTTAGCTTTTATTGCCTCAAATACTTTTTCTGCCCCTTCTTTCTCTCTTCTCCTTCCAGCATTCATAATGCATGTGGTATACTATTTAATATTGCCCCACAATTCTTGGTGCACATTTCTAGCTTTTGTTTATTTGCTCATTTATTGAAATCTTGGGGATTTTTTTTTGTATTTCACTTGGATAATTTCTTTTTGACCTGTCTTCAGATTCATTCAGCTGTGAAGTTTACTGTTCACCAAGCTATCAAATATACTGATGAACCTATCAATGGTGTTCTTCATCTTTGTGACAATGGTTTTCATTTCTAGCATTTCCCTTTGATTTCTTCTTATTGTTTCCACCATTGTTCTGAAATTACCCATCCGATCTTATATGCTGTGCATCTTTTCCATTGAGGCCTTTAGTATCAAGCAGTAATTTAAAACCTCATGTCAGATGGTCTCCACAGCTGTGTTATTCTGCGTCTCCTTCTGTTGATGACTTGCCTTTTCATAAGACTGATAGTTTTGGTGTTGTTGCTGTTGTTTAGAAAATAGGTCATCCTGTGTACCATCTTAGATAAATAGGTTTTATATTTGCAAGTGGGCTCATCTTTTCTTTTGGAGGGTCTTGAATGTGGGGTTTTGTGTTATTCTTGTCAGGAGTTACGCTAAATTGGAGGCTTGTTATTGTTATGATTACCCTTAGGGAATTACAGGCCTCAAACCCCTCTAGTTTCAACTAGAACAGGTACAGTTATATAGGTTCTAGTTATAGGTTCTGGGCCCAGTACCTTTTCTTACTCCTTCTCCAGGGATAGAGGATTCTTTCCTATTCACTTATTGTAGTGGCAATAGATTTTCCAAGGGCCCTATGGTAAGTGCAAATGTTCTTGGTGCCTTTTCTTCTATAATTAAGGCTCTTGTTACCTGTTAAAAGATACAAGAGAATAGTTGGATAGAGTTTTGAGCCCTTCTCACAGGGATTATTTTCCCCTCCTCCAGGCCCACATCACAGAAGCTCTCAAAAGATTCCTCCCAGTCTTTCCTGTGAGTGCCTGGTTGGGGTTATAGAGAAAAAGTTTGCAAGAGGGTGCTCACATGCTCCCACATCTGTGCCTTCATGGGCTTTATATTTCCTCCTAGCCCATGCTCAGTCCCCACCAATTTGTCTACTATTCTAGCAAATTCTTCCCACCCATGTCCAAACAAACAAACGCAGTGGCCTCCGCTCCCTATAGGCTCCTGTCCCTCTCCAGGTTTGGGGTTAACCAGTTGTCCTGTAACCTCAGCTCTCTGACAGGTTCATATGAGGGTGTGTACTGATGGTGTGTCCACCTCTCTTTTTAATGTATGGGAACTCTTTACATCTTTCCTTGAATTTTGTATCTTGAACCTATCCAACTTTGGGGAAGAAAAATCTCATCTTAATGTCCTTTTCCTTTAAAATGTTTGTTCAGGTGAAAGCATTTAGGTGTTTTCACACCCTCGCATGAGTCTTTTTTTAAAAATTTTTTTTATATGTAGATCTTTATTTTATTCATTTATATGTGGTGCTGAGAATCGAACCTAGGACCTCACACATGTCAGGCAAGTGCTCTACCACTGAGCCACAACTCCAGCCTCACATGAGTCTTTACCATGAAACACTTCAATCCGTCCAATGGTTCTGACAATGCTGTGTCAGCTAGGCTCTTAATTTCATACTTCCATGAGCTTGAGTCTTAATCAAGCCTTAATCAGACTTTGTTACCGAAGGTATTAATTTTGTCACTCACTTTTAGGGGTTGAGGAGTTGTATCTTTGAGCCTTGCAAGTCCCCCTTTCATTCCTGTTTGCAGACTAGATCATTATTTTAAAATTCATCTTTTTCTTCTAACACCTCTCCAAATGTGGCCAGCAACATCCAACACACTATAAACATTCCCTCCTCCAAATTTCCCAAGAGCTGTATATTTGTTTCTGTCTGCTAAGTTACCACAGGTGACAGTTTTGACCAAAGGTTCACCACATTACAATATAGTTTTCCATCTTTCCAGCTTCTGATGAGCATTTCCTCACCACTCACTACCTGCTGTAGTTTGGATCTCAAATGTCTCCTGAAGGTTTATGAAGCTTGGTCGCCAGTGCTATTGGGAGATGGAACCTTTAGGAGGTAAGTGGATACTAATAAGAAGAAGTTAAATCATTGGGAGGCATAGCTTTGAAGGACATATTGGGACTCATATCTCTCTCTCTCTCTCTCTCCCTCCCTCCCCACCCCTTTGCTTCCCTGCTGCCATGAATTGAATAAGCCTCCTCTGCTGTGGAGTATATAGAGTACTGTGCCACTAGAGACCCAAAGCAACAGGGTCACACAACCATAGACTGAAAACTCTGAAACTGTGTCAAAATGAACCTTTTTATAAGTGGATTATCTCAGGTAATTTGTCACAGCAACAGAAAGTTAACTAACACATTTCCCCTACTACAAAGTCAATGCCACATATATTTTAGGTTTGGATTTTGGTGAGATTCATTTCTGATACTGATTTCCACATCATTCAGGATAGGATAGGCTATGATTTGTCCCAAAGCAATTTCAAATTTTTGTGGTTTCTGGAAGATGATATTTATTTTTTTCCTTTCTCAAGTCCATCATGACAGGCTAGCGGGAAGCTCCTGAATCTTGTTACTCTGGTCCCAGGCTGCAGAAGCACCCACTCTCTGGAGCTCTTAAAGTTCCTACCATGAAGTGACATGCATAACTTCTATATATCACTGACCATGGCAAAACATATGGCACACCTAATTTAAAAGAAGCAGGTAAATGCAACTTCCCATTGCTTCCAACAGAGAGAACCAGAAACATGTGGAAGGTAGGCAGGACCTCCAGTCCCAGGCCCATTCCCAATTCAAGTGTTGGGATTTTATTCTACTCTCAACTCCAGGAATGAGTTTGTGGCTAACCAGAAAATTGAATGCCCTGACCATGGGGACTGGCCAGAAATGAGCCCTTGACCAGGTTTGGTCCAAAGAGACTCACTTCAGAGCCTGCTTCAGAGAAAGATAGCATCATTCTCTGATGGACTTAGAACTGGGAGAACATGTACATGGAACTGTCAGTGGCTACCAAGTGAACAGAACCTTGCCTGAAGGGGTCTCCTCTGAAAAATAGAGGCGATGGACAGGTGGAGCAAAAGGGGTAAAGGAGAATGAGAATGTGATGTGAAGAGGAAAAGGGAGATGAGAGAGTCTCTGTACCCAGCAATCCCTGACCCATCCAGGGACTTTTCAGTGATGAGGGTCAATAAATTCCTTGCTGTCTCCAATTGGGTGTTATCACTTACTGTCACTGGAACCTTGAACGACATGCCTCACGTCCTCTTGGTGGCCATTTAGTTCTAGTCCCTGGAAGGTTCAATGCATGCCAGTCCCCATCCCAGAGGACTCACATCCAGAGACTATCTTGGCAAGAGGGGAAAAGCAACCTACATTCGCTGTGGAAGACTGAGTGGGCCAAAGACACAGTGTGATAGATATGCAAGACCAACCTTAGGCCATCAGGTTTAAAAGGCACCAAATCAATAGAAAGTCATTAAAAATCAATCCCGTGACAATGAATGCTCTGGTTTGCTTGCCCTCACTCACCACTTCCAGCCTCTAATGCTTGAATCATTTCCCATTGATATGCGTAGCATATGCCAATTTAAATTTATTGGAGCACTTCACATTTTTAAGTGCTTAAATTTGGAAAAGATGAGCTTTATGGGGCCAGCATAGTGTGGAATGATCAGAAATGTTAAGAGTGTGTTGCACTTTTTGTCATTTACAAAAGGTTAAAGAGTTGGGTTTATGAAATTCAGAATGATTTAAAATCACAGGATTGCTTTAGTCCAGTGGCAGTCTTTGGATCTGGGAATTTGTAGGAAGCCTGTTTTACCCTCCAGCTTGCCTACAGTGACCCTCCACATTTTTAGAAAGTGAGCCTTGCCTCAGGGTGGCAAGGGGTGTCAGTCACCCAGCAGACAAGTTAAAAAATGAATACCGCGCTCATTTTTTAATTTGTTATTTAATTTACAAGCAACGTGGGCTCCAGATGAGCACGATACATAATGATTTCAAATATTGAGCAGAACTCATATTCTTAAAAGAATTCCACTTTCTCAAATTAAAACTCATTTAAAAATTTGAAGTGATTTTAATTGGTCTTCTCTCCAGGCTGAAAAAAAAAAAAATCTTACTTCACTTTTAAGAACATTAATTTTTTGTTTTGCCCTGCTTGTTAAAGACGCATATGTAAAGTTACTTGCAATCAGCACTGTGATTTCAGGAATCGAATCTTCATCTCACATAGTAAACACTGATCAATCTGCAGAATTTCAAACTGCTGCCATGAACAGGCGATCGCTGTAGTGTTTCTTTGCCGCTCTCGTGTGGAAGCACCCCATCCACTTTTGTTGCTGAGGACTGGGGATATGAAAACACACTCAGGAATGAAGCAGGAAGCAGGCCCCCTCTCCGGGCAGCAACGTGAGAGGCAGGAAGGACCTGCAGACAGACGCTGAGGGCAGACTGATCCTTTGGCGGTGGGCTCTGCCTTGGTTCAGCCTTTCCTATCAACATTCTCTCTTTGAATTGTGCTCAGGTTAACACATAATTTTTCATCAGACTAGGGATCCTTTGCTTGAACAAATCTTAGCATTGGCTCCCTCAGGTCCAAATTTGCTAATCTTGTTCTAAAAAAATAATGTTCACTGTAAAATAGATGAACATTTCCTAACTCTAAAATCATCAGTTTAAAAGGGGGCTCAAAAGTGAAATACACATGAAAAAAAGGATGTGTAAATATCTCCCATAGAGATTCATCAAACACAAGGCGCTTGTCAATTCAGCATATTTCCCCTGTGCTGGGACTTAACCCCAGGGCTTGCCTTTCACCCCAAACTCCCAGGGGTTGCTGGAAGCCTAACCCTGGCAGGTCTGTGCTCAGTACCTCCCAGGTGTTTGGCTTTCTGCTCTGTCCAGTCAGCTCAGCAGAGTAGGCTCCTCCAGCTGTACTCCCCAGCCCACCCACAGCAATGGCACTTTACATCCAGGTGGTGGTGGTTGGAAGGTGTGACACTTTAGGTGACCCATGCTTGAGAGTTAGGCACCTACCAGCTCTTCACCTCTTGCCTTAAGCTCCCTGAGATCCATGATACTGATTCAAAAAAGGGGGAAAAAATAACTTTGATCCAATGAGGCACTTTATCAAGAGAATTCCAAAAGAAATTGGTTGTTACCTGCAGATAACAACTGGTTTGTTAGCTAATAGCTGGGGGCAAAGCCAAGGCCAGTTATAGCTCCAGCTGTCCAGTCATTAACTGCAGTAAAGACTGATTTTGAGGAGGTTATTGCCGTGATAAAATATCCTCAAAAGATTATAACAGCAATAGTGTATGGGAAAAAAAAAGTCTTAGTGGCTATAGTATGACTGAATGGCTGCATTTGAAAAATTGGCCGCTCCCTGGCGGTTCATAACCGATTTTCCACCAGTCAAAAGCAAGTTGTGCTCTGTTAGGTTTATTGTACAAGGCAATAAAAATATTGGCCAGGTTAAATTGTCAGCGTGTTATGGCATTAACCATTCTTTTACTGTGTTTAATTTAAGCGTTACGATGATTCATTATGGAAGAACGTGTCCCATGCAAATGAACAGACATTGAGTGTCAAAAATATGCAGCATGTTTTTTTAAAGCAAAATTAATTTTTATTTGACGGCTCCTGTAGGCGGAAGGACATCTTAGATGTGACAAAAAGTGTACGGTGTGTATTCTTTTTTAAAATTGTCATGGCATTCTGAGAGGTTGAGTCGTGACAGTGTGGTTTCTCAGAGTGTCTGCCTGCTGGATCTTAAATAAAGTGTCCTCCAGGGCTCATGGTGTTCAACAGATGCCTTCTGGAGGGATGGAGCTTTAAGGACTTACCTAGTGGTCCCAGTTCCAGGTAAATCCCCACCTCACAGCCCCAGCCCTTGAGCCCACCCAAGGTCTTTAGTACATCTGGCATCAAATGACTCTCAAAGCCACTTTAATGACTCCTGAATGAGCCGTGTTACAGGGCTGGGACCTGACCTGTCTATTTGGGCTGGTTGGGCACACTTCCAAGAACAGATGTGGCAGTCCAGGAAGGGTCCTGTGACAGCCAAGGCAACAAACGACCAGGAACCCACCTGCCCCTAAAGAAGTCCTTGAGACAACGCCAAGGGTGGGGCTTTACTCTGTGCACTGGGAGGCGTGGCTGCTCCTGCAACCATGTTGCTCAGGGGGTCATAATACCCAACCCATGGACACCCTGGCATCAATTCATGGTCAATTCACGTATAAATCAAGGATACAGGGGCGCCACTGAGGTAATATGCAGCAGGAAGTTTGCACAGCACCTGGCCCAAATCAGAGGGTAAAACTCACAATCTCTCCTCCCCTCAGCCTCCAGATCCCTCTCTCTGGTTCTTCTTGTGCTATGGAGCAGTTTCTTCTTTGTAAGGGGAACAACTGGCTGACAAATCTTGTCACTGTCCCTTTTACCCCCTCACCTTCCTTGAGCTCCTTAAAGACAAAAAGATGGGCCTGGCCTATCCTCTGGAAGCCAGGTCCTCTTGTTTTGTGAGTGCCAGGTCCAGGGGCCGCATATGCACCCTCCGGAGAATGCAGGTCTCTCATGTCTCACACGCCATCCTTGCCTGCACACAATGTTTCTGGGAGCCACTGGAGTCTGTCCTGGAAGCCCTTCAGTCCACCCTCATCTTTTATGGCCACTGTTTGTGTCAGTGTTTTCCTTTTTTCTGCTATGGCTCCTTCCCAGGCAGCGTCACCTCTTCCAAGCACTGCCAATCACTACCTCCTGCTACATCCTGACACTAGTGCACTCACGTCTTCCGGCTACTGGAGGGTCACAGCACCAGATGGGCTCACAGCCTTGTCCACAGAGCCCACAAGGATGTGAGCAGGATCCTTGCTCCCCCAAAGCACTCGAGCTAATCCAGGTTGTAGACAGAGCTCAGAATAGCCCTTCCATCTCCCTAGAAGCTCTATTGATTCTCTCTCAGGTATGTACCAAAGACAGGCTGGATCACCAGGTCCTGTCTCCATTCCAAGGGCCAGTCCAGTGTCTGGCTCCCAGAGGCCCGCAGCAATGGCAGGTTGAGTGCAAACACACCTGTCATTTCACATGCTACATGTAAAAAGCCTCCATTTGCTCCCGCAGCTCTCCAGAAAAATCCTAATCACAGTGACGGACACCACAGGCCATGCCTACCTGGACCAGCCACCTGGGTGACACAATAGGGGCCCTGTAAAAATGTGTTGATGTGAAGCCAGTGTTGGGCTGGGGTCAACAGCTTTTGGTTGGGGTTTCATAGACCTCCAAGGATGGACAATTTTTGGGAATTGTGTGCCCAGTAGCCTACATAGACTGCAGGGACCCCACTGGAAGGGACACCAGACTTAGAGGACTCAGATTCACCACCCTCAAAAGATCCCTCCACAACATCTGGAATTTGGAAAAACATGCCAACACACACAGTCACACACAAATACACACACTCACCCACACTTATGCCTGCACGCACACTCATCCTGTACCCACTGTCTCAGTCTGCTCTGGCTGCTGTCATAAAGCACCATAGATTGAAGGCATAAGCCAGTGATGCTTATTTCCCACAGTTCTGGAAGCTGGAAGTCCAAGATCAAGGTGCTGGAAGATTCCGTGTTTGATGAGGGCTCGTCCTGGTTGGCAGATGAATGCCACATAGTCTGCCTCACCCAATCAAGAGACTATGCAAGCTCTAGGGACATTTCCTTTTCTTACAAAGGCGTAAGTGCCATCATACTTGAGGGCAGCCTCAGGTCCCACCTAAATCGAGTCATCTGCCAAGGGCCCCACCTCTAAATACCATCACACTGTGGGATAGGGCTTCAACATGTGAATCTGGGGGACACAGACAATCTATAATATCTATGTACATGTGTTCACAAACATCATACCCACACATATGCCTATGTGAACACATATACATTCATAAATGTGCACATGAGCTCACACACCACTCACATATGTGTGCACATGATTGTACTTACACTGGCATGCACACCTTCCTCACACCCATCAGCTGATTCCATGCAAATGGTGAGCCAGGTCTATGGTCAGCTAGATCTGTGCCACACTGGCCAAATCAGCAGAGACTCTGCCCTTTAAAAGCCCACAGTTTCATCAACTAATTGGCCAATAAACACAGGGCTGCCAAACTGGGATCCAGGTCTATGAAGCCATGGGGCAGGTGGGCTGGGTCTTGGTCTGGGAGAGGTTCCTGGAGGACAAGCCATGAAGCTCAAGGTGGTACCCATGCAAATGTCCCCAGGCTGGACAGAGTGAGGAGACCTCCAGACACTTCCTATCCTGAGGCCACCAAAGCTACTCAGAAGTTGCTGCCCAGAGAGGATGCCAGGCATGGGGGTGGAGGCTGCCTGAGTCAGGAGTGGCCAGTATCTGGGGCAGCTTCCATCCCTGCTTCAGCCTTGTCTGAAGCACAGGTGGCCAACTTGGCCTGTGACAGAGGTGGCCAGGGACTATCAGCTGGTGGGTAGCATGAAAGGAAAGAGCCTCAGGAATGCTCAGCCTCCCGGTACCTCTTCTCACCCTGCCCCTGCCCTAGCTGCTCTGCTGCCTTCGATCAGTGTACCTGTCCCCTTCCTCCTCCCTCCCTTGACCCCAAATACACACAGAGGAGCCAGGCAGGCATGCTCTCTCTCCCTCTCGCTCTCCATCTCCCACTCCCTGTTTTTGCTAGGGTACAGGGGGGAGAGCTGCAGAAGGGCCTGCACCCCTGCACACCCACCCTGTTCTCCACCACTCCTGCTCCCAGGGTTTTCCAGGTCCCCAATATCCAGATTCCACTGCACCACATCCAGTTTAGCTCTCTCCAGGATTCTGAACAAGTGGAAAGGCCACCCCATTGTGGGGAGGGACACAGAGTAAAGGGTGTGTCCCTTGCCTGTGTCACACCCATACTCACATGCAGCCCTTCTTCCCAGGGTCTTCTCTGCCTCTGCCCCCAGCTGGCTCAGATGTGTCTTTTCTCCTTCTTCCTTGGCATCAGGGTGAAGGTGGAAGGAACTTTCTTCAAGTGTTTCAGGGAAGGCCTCATATTTGCTGATTTGGCTAGCAAGTCTAGCTGAGGGGTCAGGTAGAGGAGCCTCTGAGGCCGGTCAGGAAAGGGGAAACTGGGTTCTTGTCCTAGGTCACTGTCAGAGACAGGTGATGCCCCAGGGGATCAGCAACCTCCTCAGCTGGCAGAGAGGCACTTAGGATGGCTATAACTCCCAGCAGGTAATAATATTGACTCATCCCTTTGATACCAATTTTGAGCACCAGCACTGGTGGGAACAGAGAAGAGAAAGAAACAGAACTGCACCTGAAGCTGATAGGTTGGAGGGAGGGACAAATTATATGACAGCATAATCACATTGATGACCATAAAATTTATTTGCTCAAAAAGAAAGGATGTAGCTCCTGTTACAAGAGGGCATTCCAGGGAAGGGGATCTGGGGGAACAACAGCCCAGGACTCCCAGAAAAGCAGCACTAAAGAGGAGGAGGGACAGGGCCCAGCTACAGGTCCCTGAGTAGCCACAGAGTGGCTGGTGCGGCTACTGAGTGAGCAGGGAACCAAGAGTCTAGGAAAGCAGTTTGGGAAGTTGGGGATTGCACCAGGCATGCTTCAAAGGTCATGGTCAACTGAAGTGATGAGGTGAGGAGGGCACTTTGTCCCAGAACAACGGGGACCCACTGAGGAGCCAGAGCTAGAAGCGTCCTCTGCACATTAGAGAATACATTGGAGGGGCAGGGGAAACCAGGGTTGCTGAGGCGCTAGGGCTGGATTGGGTCTGGGTGAGAGATGGAAGGAGGGGAGGACTGCACTGGGATCCTTACTGCTGTGGTGGGGAAGGGAGAGGATGTCCTACCTAGGAGAAACCCCAGGAATGGGATGGGGTGGGTCATGTGTGTGTGCACGCACATCACTACACGTGCCTCTACATGTGTAAGCATGTACACCTACAAATCTGTGTGCAATTCCATGTGTGCATGTGTGTGTGTTTTTGTGTGGTGTGTGTGTGTGTGTGTGTGTGTGTGTACTATGTGTGTCTTTGTGCCTGTTCCACATCCATGTTTACAGGCACATATGCCTGTATGTATCTAACTTTGGAGTTGGCAGACCCTTGGAAGGGTGACAGAGAGATGCCAGTGCCAGAGGGTTCTCCCTGCCCTGCACCCTCAAGCTAGGACCAGAATTCCCTGAAGAAAGGGTGCAGAGTGCCTCATCCTGGAAGCTCCACACTGGAGCTCTCAGGGACAGTGGGTTGTGCCCCATACCTGGCAGGCCCAAGTCCAGAGACTGGCAGGTGAATGGCTTGTGCATTTGCTGAGGGACTTTAGGTAAACCCAAGGGTCCCAGGGCCAGAGTCCCCCTTTGTTTATATCTCATGGTAACCAGTCCAGCTTGGGCTGCTACATAGAAAGTAAACCAGCAACAAATAAGCACGCACCCTGCTCTGCTCAGCCACCACTCTCCTGTCCCTCACCTATGGTTATTGAGCAGGGATACTCTTCCCAGCAGGGTCCAGCCCTCTGGGGACCAAACCTCAACTGGTCCCAAGAAACATTGATGGGAAGAGTCCAGGCAGTGTTGTAGCCAGCTGAGGGAGGAACAATACAGCCCCACTCAATTTGCACAGAAACGTTGGCTTCTCTGGGATGCCACAGGTGTGTCCTGGCCTCCACCAGCCCACAAAGCACATGGAGCTCAGGCCAGCACCTGACCTGGCGGCTCCTTCAAAGCACTGACTGCTCCTCCCCACTTTTTGCTTTAATCCACCCACATCCATCGTTCTGTATCAAGGATTAATTTTACCATTGTATTTTCTAAAACTATATTGTAACACATTGTGTTATACCCTTATGCATTTTGCAAATGTAATACAAAAAATGAATGAAATGATATACAATTCTTATTTATTTTTATTACTAGCCAACTCAATGTTGTAGTTGGAAAAGCACAGCCCCAGACAAGTCAATATAATGTATTTCAACACAGTGGTTTAGCACAATTGACTTCAGGAATATGTCACCCACAAACATAACTATTTTTCTGCTTAGAGAGAGAGGTGAGGGTTGGAGCTCTGCTCTTAAATTAAAACCCATCCAATTTCAGACTTAACAAAGCACCATTTCCCCCAGATCTTTCCGCCGCAGGCCTGTAAGTATTTGTGGCATCTCGGCAAAAACCCACCAGGCCCCCATTCTACTTTGTTCTCAAAGCCCACATTTGACTAATTCTGTGCTCCTGTAATTGCTAAATCAAAAGAATTTATTGTCCCTGAAACTTTAAATGGGAAGGAAATAAGGGGAGGAGGTTAGCACTGAACCTTAATAATGATAAAATTCAACCACGGTCAGTGACTTGCAAACCCATAATCTGGGTCCAGGAGAAGATGGCGAGCAAGGGAGGAGGTTGGTCTGAACCAAGGCAGCCATGTTGCTCTTCCATTGGACAAAAAACAGCTGGTGTATTCTCCTTCCAAGAGAAGGGGAAGACAATCCTTTTCTGTTACCTGCTTAAATTAAACCTAATTCCTCTTATTTTGCTGTAATTCATTTGACTTAATTCTCTCTCCCCTTATTAGAAGCCTCTTGCCATACTCTTGGATTTTTAAGATCACCCCAATATAGAAAGAGAAAGGAGGGGGAGTCAAAGAGGAGGAAGGAGAGAGGGGCAAGAAGAGGTAAGGGCATAAGAAGAGCTCAAGTAAACAGTAGTCCAGTCAGAAATCAGAAGTGCACATTTTTGGGGTTGGAGCATGCATGTGGCTCCTGATGGGGGTCCAGCCAGCATGCCCTGACTGGAGCCAAGTGGGGCCAGCTCTGTAATTATCAGCAGAGACACTGATAGGGAACACTGCCGGTAAAAATTACGGCTTTTATTTTTCTTTCTGTTTCCAAGTGAAATTCTTGTTGCAAAAATGCAGGAAGCAGGCTGGGTGCATGGCCTCTGAAGCATGGAGCAGAACCCTGCTGGGGACACTCTGGCTGTCCTATGTCTGCTCATAGGCTCCGTCAACCTGCATTCAGGCTGGCCCCAGAGCCCCCCAGTGCAAATCACCAGGGAAAGGTTTCGTTCTTCCTTCTCCTTAGTCCATGCTCACTATGGCCTGCAGAAAATTCTTCTCTCTGGAACCTGCAGTGTTCCTCCTTGTCTGTCCCAGTGCTGAGGTGGTTGGCAGCTCAAAAGGGTTCACGCCACATTTGGCCACGCCCCCATTAGCCACGCCCTCCATGTCCCGCCACGCCCCCAGATTTAGATATGCCTTTTCACTCAGCCTTAGGGGTCATGTTTGGCCGTACTACACACGGTTTACTACACCCTGAACTCTCAGACCTTCTGTACCTGCTTCCCAGCTGTCCACTTTCTGCCTCACCTTGGCTCCCTTCTTTCCCTGGATGCCCTCAAATGCTCTCTCCCCTTTCACTCTCAATCTCCACCAACCCAGACACCGATTAAAGCCTTATCAAATCATGTGGGTGCAGGTATTCTGGACTTCTTTCAAGGACTCTGCATGAAACACCTGGCCCTGCCGCTCAGCCTCTCTGAGCCACGTGCAGTCACGTGGCACCTTGCTGTTTGCCCTCTAGACCTGTGTCCACTCTCCTGCAGGGACCTCTGCCAGCTCTCACCTGGCTAAGCCCCTCACCTCCTCATAGACACCCTCCCACACACACACGCCATGGTTGCTAGTGATTTCTTTCACCTCTCAGGACACTTTAAATAGTGGCGACTGTCCTTTGTGTGTGTGATTAATTGATTAATATTTCCTTCCCTCCTCAGGCTGAAGTACAAGAATTATGTTTACATTTTGCTCATCATTTTATCCCAGAGCCAGAGCAAAGCATGTCATATGAGTTACTCAATAAAATTAATTTTAAAAATCTATTAGCAAAACAAAATCAGAATTGAGAAATATCTACAAGATAGATAATTGACAAATCTCAGATACTGGGTTATTGTCCTCAATATATAAAGAGAACTTTCCAGTGAATTTTGAAAACAAAAAAAGGACTCTCTGAAAGATAAATGGGCAAGTGATGAACCAATGAAATATCAAATCCCAGCTCTACTGGAGGGTCTTCCAGCTCTGGACATCCTCAGCATGACCCATGTCACCACCTTGTCTCCTGGGACTGGGGTTCCAGTCTTCTGTGTCTCAGTCCTCCCCAAACATTTGAACAGTGCTCAATAATATTGACTTACCAACTGGTTGCGGGAAGTCCAGGGAGAAGAAAAGCTGTTGTCCACATGACACCACACACCCAGGGACAGACACCAGGGCTTCACAGAAGTGGACGTGAACCGATGGCTCTTGACATAGCTGCTGCTTACAAGCTGTGTGTAAATGGGGTTGTTATAAACCATGTCTCAGGGCAAATAACTTGAGATTTCCTTTAAAAATACTTCTGACAAAATCCTTTCGTAAAGCAAAATAGTGTATGTTTGTAGCATGAGTCACTCTTGCTAGTTTATAGAAAATTCTGACCTCCAGCCCCCATGATCTTCTAAAGTACAAGTTTCTTCTTTGACTTTGTCCCTGGCCTCAGTTCACTTTTCATGCCTTATTTTCCCTTCACCTTGATCTCTTTTCTATTTTAATACTATTGTACTGTATGTATTTTTGTCATCCACATTAAATGCTTTTGGAACAAGGTGGGTGTAGATCAGTAAATAAGCAACGAGCATGCTCAGTAACTTCTGTCTCTGCTGCCTCCACTGCTAGCTTGACAGGTCCAGGCACTGGGTGAGCCTCAGGAGGTCAGGCAGACATATCCAAAAGGCAGGAACTTGGGGGTTGGAGGGATCTGGAAAGTGGAGAAATATCAGGTGTGACCTTGGGAGAATAGAGAATGCCTGTTTTCAGATGCCGGGGCTCTGTGGACCCAAAACAGAATAGGGAAGTGAGGGGTGCCCATTTCTGACCAAAGCTGGACCACTAGAGTGTCCACAAGAAATAGAACATGGTCATAGGTCAGGCTGACTGGGATCATGAGAGAGACTGAAGAAGAACCCCTGCCTCCACACTGTGGTGCTCACATCCTGGAAAGGTCTGCCCCAGCCACCAGCTGTCCATCTGTCTGACTGACCATCTATCTCCAAACACACAAGTCTGAGCGTCAGGAGCTGGAGGGAATGATAATGTGGCCATTTCAACCAGAAGAAGAAGAAGCTTCGGGCACAGGGCCAGAGAGTATTCTTGGATGGGACTTTTTTGTTTCCAGTGTCCTATTCTAAAGCAGCTGCAATTCTTTTTTTAAGTACCATTCCAGCTGACCTTTTGAAACGAAAGATTTGTGTTTCAATGGGAAATCTGCATTTTGACTCAAGGATGAGACTCAATTTTCTGTCCTTGGTTCTTCTCCTCATACAAACCAATTCTTGGGGTGGGGGGCCTATAAATTTGCTCAAGATCAAAGACAGGGCCACATGTATCCAAAGAATGACAGCCCAGGGGAACTTACCCTCAGTGATGGGGAGAGGAAAAGCTCTGTTTGTCCCTGCACATGAGGATGCCTTGCAGGGCCCATTCCTGACTTACTGGGTGACAGTGAAAGTGAACAGTAGAGAGGGACTGGGAACAAGACAACTACACATAGACTTGATGGACTGAATGATCTTTGCTCTCATAGGAGCAGTGATTGAAATAAATACCCATTAAATTTTTAAAAATGGATAGGAAAGAAGGAAGAAAGATACGGTAGATTGATGGATGGATGGATAGATAGATAGATGGACAGACAAATAGAAATTGAATATAGGACACAAACTTACATTTTAATTTTGCAGTCACAAGCATAATATTATAGGAAGGAGGGAAGGACAGAAAAAAGAAAGGAGGAAGGAAGAATGATTGTCACATGACCCCCCCTCCCCCATTATACAATCCTGGCCAATGGAATTAACAATACCAGCAAGTAGATGCAGAACCGTGCTGAGACTGCGGACCTGGAAGCAGGTCCATTTTCAGCACAGGAAGGGAGTAATGATGCTGCTCTGTCATTTCAGAAGGTGCCATTGGCATGAAGTCCAGATCCTGGACAGCATGTCCCAGATTTGGCTGCACGTGCTCAGTCAAGTCATCTCTCTTGGAAAGGAAAAAAAAAAAGAAAAGAAAAGGCATCTGGCCAATGGTATCTGATGTGGTGGCCAGCTCCGTGAATTTGCTCTGGGTTACAAATAAATCATAACCCCATCAGGGCATGCAAGGGAAGGAGAAAAGGAAGTCCATGTTTTTTTCTGTGTACTTGAGAACACATGAGGGCTGGAGTTCAGAGATGTTGGTGGCAGTTCTTGCCCAGCAAGGCACAGGGCTCAAGGGGAAGAGCCTGGGAGTCAGAGGTCCATATCCTACTCTGCCACCAACTGTCTAGGGAACCTTGAATGATTGCTCTAGACTCGGAATTTCAGCCCCCTAATCTGTAAAGGGGAGTTATTACCATCACACAGTCCTCAGGGCAGTGTTGTATAGAAACATCAGCTCTCACAAGGCCCTGGGTCCAATCCCCAGCACCAAAAGGAAAAAAATAAAATTTAAATTTAAAACCCACCAGCCCCATTTCCTGCTCAGAGTCTGAGCTCACTAGTAGTGAAAATACCAAGGAAGAGCAGGAGACACACATGGGCATGCTTGGCAGGTACAGCCTGGAGACTCAGGCCCAGAAACCCGTATTCCAGGGACACCCTGCTCTGTGCCCTCCCAATGCCATAGTGACCTGTGAAAGCAGGAGCCTGGTTGACACTGAACCAGTTGAGAGAGGAAAGCCTGCCCCATTCCATTCTCCTGAAACACACCCAAAATCCTATTTTCAGAAGACTTTTCTTTTCCTCTCAGAAAGAAAACAATTTATGAAGCATAGAATTCCTTTGATAATTAAGAGATGGTTATCGCAGTTCATGTTGGCTCTTTCCGAAGGAAGAGGGCTTGGCTGGGCTGGTAGTGAGCTCCCTTCAACCGACGGAAGAGGGCTGCCTCCAGAACCTCAGCGCAGCCCGTGGTCCCAGGGAGGCTCCTGCCCCTTCCCCTGCCTCCTAGGTTCTGGGTTTTTCTGACCACACTTGGCTGCTAGACAGAGGCCAGGAAGGTCAGAGCCTGCAGGATGTGTCACTGAGTCTCCGAGTCTCCAAGTCTCTGCCAAGGCCATGATGGCTGAGGTGAGGGAAATGAGAACAGAGATGAGACATCAAGTTTACACCAGGATAGGTGAGTACAGGAGAGAGGGAAGTGGCTGGGAAAGCTAAACCAGCTCCAGACTCTTTCAGAGACCCCAGGGACAGCAACCCAGGCTCCTGCCCCTATTCTTCCCAGCCAGGTGCCTGCTGAGCAGCCCTGAGGAATTCCTTAACCTCTTTGGGTCTCTGCTTCCTCCTGTGAGGGGAGGGGCTCCTCCAGCTTCCAGCTTTCCCAGCTTCCAAGGCCTCAGGCTCTTTCACTTTCTCTGAGGTCAGCCAGGAAGGATGGTAAGGCAGGAGCTCCTTGCCGCTGCCTGGCTTGGCTTTTCTAGAGGAGTCGTCCTCTTCCCACAGACCTTCCCTTAGACTCGGAAACCTCTGGGGTCCAGCAGGGTTCATGCCTTTCCTGTCATTCACCAGGACCCTGGGAAGGTCCTGAGTGGACAGTGCCTGGAACTTTCTGAAAAGTGTGAAGGGAGCAGCAGGCTGTGGGCGCTGCTCCTGAGAAGAGAGAAGCTGTGCGCAGGGAGCAGGAATGTGGGCCTTGATTCTCAGACCAGATGAGCGTCATCCCTCCGGGAGCTGCCCTGGGGCAAGGTGAGATGCTGCGAAAGGCAGCGTGGACAGGTGCTCTGGCAGAGCTAATGCTCTCACTCTTCCTGTGATCCTAAGAAGGGGCTGAAGCAGGAGAGAGTGAAGGGATTTGTCCCAGGCCAGTGGCTGAGATCCATTCCCAGCTGTGGTCTCTGTTCCTAGGTATCCACTAGGAAAGTCACTCCTCTCCATAACTTCAGGTCATGTGGCTAAGCTGGACCCCCTTCCTTACTCCACTGTCCACCAGAATGGGGACATGGGATCTGGACCTGGCCAGTGAGACTGGATGTTGCCCTCTACACAGAGACGGGGCTCAGTGATGGGCATGTGACCTGAGCCTGGCCTGAGAGATGCAGGTTCATTCTTGGACCCAGTAGATGCAGCTTTTTCTGCTGAGCCTGTCAAACTGGAAGGTGGAAGCATGCAGCACCATCTCTGCTATCTGAGATAGAAGGTAGAGCTGAAGGGTGGGGGAGATGGAATCCTGAGACAGCTTTGATCCAGCCATGCCTGAAGCTGTCTCCTCCCAGTCTCTCCAGTTGCATGATCCCAACAGTCCCTCTTTGCTGGATTCAGTTTCAGGAGAGTTTCTACCTCTTAGAGCTAAAGGGGTCTGGTTAACAGCACTGTCTCACGGCTTAAAAGAGTCACCTCCCTTTACTCAGGGTGGCACTCAGATCCAGGGCAGAGAGTCATAAGGCCAAAAGGGCAGGGGGAGAGAGGCCAAGCAGATGCACCCTGTCCACTTTCTGGTCCCCATCACACATGCACACAACTGCCAGAAAGCCACAGGCCTCCCTCCCAAAGCCCACCTGGCTATGGCCCTGCCAGGATATGACCTGTACCCCTAATCCACCTGTCTGCTAGGGAAGAGAGCAGAGGAGGTCCATGGCTTAAATGAGGAGGGGGAGAGCATTAAATGGTTGACCTCCCCAGTAAATGCACAGATACGGAGCCTGCCAGTGGCAGCCTGGGGTCCCTGGATGTGCGAAGTGAGTAGAGAGGGCTGTTTAGCTGGCGCAGCAGAAACCGTTTGGGTAAAAATTAGAGACAATAAAAGGCAGTAATGTGATTCTTAACTGTTGCTCTAGGCCTTCAGGGCAGTTAAGGGAAGT